>CM062289.1:184063284-184663284 GCA_031216915.1 Pictodentalium vernedei
AATAGTGTCTAATTCATATTTGCTTTTTACGTAATAACGCGGAACATATCTTTACTTGTTGCCACCCAAGGAAGATATTATACGGTATTTTTTCATAATTTACACTTGAATACAAAAAGCAAAGTGAAGCGCGGAACATATCTTTACTTGTTGCCACCCAAGGAAGATATGATACGGTTATTTTGCGCGTAATAGACTCGGATACGGGGAACAAAATGAAACGGGGAACATATCTTTACCACCCAAGGGAGATATGATGCGGTGGTTTTACAAGCAATACACTTGAATATGGAGAACAACGCGTTTGAACAATTAGGGTCAAGGAATGGTTGGATGTGTGAATACTGCATGCGAACTCGCTTCTGCCTCTGTTACCAGGGCGAGGTTGAGATAAATGATTGAATGCTTCTAATTCTAAGGCTGAGAAAAAAATGCGCGCTATAACGCGGAATATATCTCCACTCGTTACCACCTTAGGAAGATATGATACGGTCTTGTTTGTCCATAATTTACAATTAAAAACAGTGAACAACGTGTAATGCGGAACATATCTTTACTTGTTGCCACCCAAGGAAGATATGCATCGGCGATTTTATAGACGGGTTCATGATTAGGAGCTAGGCAGCCACTTGCCAAATAATAAATCGATCTGTAAGACGTACGCGTATCACGATCAATTTTATAATTCCCATTCAACAATTAGGATCAGCGTGACGCTAAATTTTACGTTCCCATGACGCGATACACATTGGTACGGCACTTAACGTAACGGAATAAGTTTTAGTCAAAAATGAAAGCCGCTTAGAAGGAAGTAAACTTCCGAGCATGACGGCAATTTGACGAAGTTATATTAAATATTTGATGAAGTGTATATATATATATATATATATATATTTATATGTGTTAATGTAAAATTGATATGTATGTGATAAATTGATTGATGTATGTTAGCAGCCTGACCCTGATGTCGAATTATCAAAATTTCAGACTGCCATATTTCCCATTTTGAAACTTCGCGTTGCCAAACAAGATTTACATGGTTCAGGTCCTAGTTGCAAAATGGGAAATATGGCAACTTAATATTTTGATATTTTCACAACAGTGTGTACATGGTTAAACGAACGATAAATAAATGTATCAGTTTTAAAACATCGTGAACTTTGTACCGTATTTTACTTCGAAAATCTTCGAAATAAACTTTACAAAAATTGGGACTTGTTATTCTTTTTATCTATTCCAAAACGACTTAGCTTTTTTCAGTTTTGCAACCATTTTTAGCTCAACTTTGATGTAAGTCAAATTTGAGGTTATGCCATGCCCCGTCTGTCCGTCAACAATTCAACAACTAGAGGAAGTATTTATTTGTTGGGTACGGTCCGAAATTCAAGATGGCCAGCAGCAGCCATTTTGTACTTTAGTTAGTGGAATCAGTTTTTTTTGTACAGAACTTCTGTATGAAAGTTCTGATTTGAATAAATTTTTGTATGAATGTTTTGTAACATGGAATACATCACATATAATACGGGTTTTTTCGCGTGCAGAAATTATGCAAATTAGATGAACTTTTGATTTATTCAGTGCTACTTACACACAGCAAGTACACATGTCAATACGGCTCGGATAGGGGCTGTATTTATGAACCGATCTTCACGAAACTTCTTGGATACCTTTGTTATCACCTTGGGACAAGAACGACTGTTTTTGAGTGCGGTCGGAAATTCAAGATGGCTGCCGGCGGCCATTTTGTACCAAAATTAGGTACAATCAGTTTTTGGTACGGAACTTTTATATGAAGGTTCTGATTTGAATAAATTTTTGAAAGAATATTTAGTAACATGGAATACATCACATATAAAACAGGTTTTTCTCTCGTGCCGAAATTATGCAAATAAGATGAACTTTGATTTATTCAGTGCTACTTATACACAGTAAGTGCACATGTCAATACGGTTCGGGCTAGAGGCTGTATTTATGAACCGATCTTCACGAAACTTCTTGGTTATCTTTGTTATAACCTTGGGACGACAACGAGTGTTTTCTGGGTGCGGTCCAAAATTCAAGATGGCTGCCAGTGGCCATTTCGTACCGAAATTAGGTCCAATCAGTTTTTTGTACACAACTTCTGTACGGCTCAGGCTAGAGGCCGTATTTATGAACCGATCTTTACGAAACTTCTTGGGTACCTTTGTTATCACCGTGGGACGAGAACGAGTGTTTTGGGGTGCGGTCCGAAATTCAAGAGGGCCGTCAGCAGCCATTTTGTACCAAAATTAGTGCAATCAGTTTTTTTGTACAGAACTTCTGTATGAAAGTTATGATTTGAATACATTTTTGTATGAATGTTTACTAACATGGAATACATCACATATAATACGGGTTTTTTTCTCATGCAGAAATTATGCAAATTAGATTGATTTATTCAGTGCTACCTATACGCAGTAAGTGCACATGTCAATACGTCTCGGGCTAGAGTCTGTATTTATGAACCGATCTTCACGAAACTTCTTGGGTACCTTTGTTATCACCTTGGGGCTGGAACGAGTGTTTTTGGATGCCTTTGTTATGTGCTATGAGAACAAATATTTTTGGGTTCAGTCAGACTCACTCTGGGACTCACAGATTACTTTTCTAGTTTAGCATCTAACTGTCGCCCACCTTTACAATACTCTACCTATACATTTGTTACAGGCTTCAGTCAGCATTTATGTACAGACCGTTACAATACTTTATATGTACCTTTGTTATCAGGTCATTACCTAAATGTTTGTCATTGCTGTGTCACATACTATACATGTACATGTTTACACAAGTTGAGCTACAGTGTCATTGCCACTTTCATTTTGAGTACGAATTGACCCGACTTGCAAAAAAAACTGATTACGAATTGACTCAGCTTTTGTCAGTTCACGTCAATTCGTACTCAAAACAATAGTAACGAAGTGACTCAGTTTGACTGAGTACGAATTGAGTTGGTTACGAATTGACCCACTCCCGATGAATTGGGTATAATGCGGGAACCACGGCTTGTTTTCATTGTAATCAGAGGGCCAGGAATTAGCAACCGATGGCATAAGCCCAGGGAAATATGGGAACAATAGGTCACCCCCCCCCCCCCATCAGATAATATCTAATATCTAATAATAAAAATTACTCTTCTGACGATACTTTGTTGCTTGAGGCGTAGATTATGTTTCACTAATCCACACGAATCTAAGCAGGTTATAGAATATATAGAATTTACGTTTTATTTTTAAAAAAGTCAACTACTGAAATTGGTGTAATTGTTTCTGCATTTTAGGAACAAGCAATGTATAGTTTATATATGATATCCTTTGTTTAAAATATCGATTTATTGAAATACTGTTGATTGATTGATTTATTAAGGGTTCACCGACACTTTAACAGCCAAGGTCATATCGTGTCGGTGACAACTTTACGGGTGGGGGAAGTCGGAGTACCCGGCGAGAACTACCGAGCGACGGCGAGCAGCTGCCCGCTCCCAACATCATAACTCCACACTGCAGCTCAGGCAGGGTCACAGATTGGTTGAAGACATGTACACCATCGAAGTGCAGTAGGCCTTAGTACACGGCGTCATCGTCCCCCATGTGGACAATCGAGGTTAAGTGCTCACACATCCAAGGATTAGACATTGCTTAACTTCGGTGATCTGACGAGAACTGGGTACCGCAACCCCCCCCCCCCCCCCCCCCCGCCCCTTGAAATACTGTTAGGTTTCTGCCAATCTTTTTCATTTTTTCTCTCACATTTGTCTGTAAGTCTTTCGACTTTCTTTTTTACTTCCCATTTTATTTACTATTATTAGTCCCCCACGGTTTCACCATGAAGGGGACTATTGGATTGCACTCCATCCATCCGTCCGTCCGTTAACTTTTGTTTGTCCACGCGATAACTTGAAAACAATACATCCAACAGATACTGTTTCTTTATGGTTGACTAATCATGTCTAGAGGATGATTCCTTTCGATAAGCAGCATTCTGGCATATCCAATATGGCCACCGCGGCAGCCATCTAGGATTTTCATGGACTTTTGATTGTCCACGTGATAACTTGAAAACTATAGATCCAACAGATACTGCTTTTTTATGGTTGATTAAGCATGACTAGAGGATGGTTCCTTTCGATAACCAGCATTCTGGCATATCCAAAATGGCCGCCATAGCAGCCATCTTGGATTTTCAGGGACTTTTGATTGTCCACGCAATAACTTAAAAACAATAGATCCAACAGATACTGCTTTTTATGGTTGATTAAGCATAACTAGAGGGTGGTTCCTTTCGATAACCAGTATTCTGGCATGTCCAATATGGCCGCCACGGCAGCCATCTGGATTTTCGAGGACTTTTGATTGTCCATGTGATTATCCAACAGATACTGTTTTTATGGTTGATTAGTCATGACTAGAGGATGATTCCTTTCGATAACCTGTATCAGCCATCTTGGATTTTCAGGGACCTTTGAGTGTCCACGCAATAACTTGAAAACTATAGATCCAACAGATACTGCTTTTTTATGGTTGATTAATCATGACCAGAGGATGGTTCCTTTCGATAACCGGCATTCTCCCATGTCCAAGATGGCCGCCATGGCAACCATCTGGGAGTTTTGGTGAGTTTTGATTCTCCACGCAATAACTTGAAAACAATATATTCAACTTTAATGGGTCGTAAGCCAGTAATGTACAATTATTTTGGAAGGAATTATTGACCTTTTGTTCAACTAAAAATTTCTTCACAATCGCAATTTCTTTATAGGCGGCCGTATGTTGATCCACCGCCTGGCGGTGCACTTGTTTTCTTTTTCATATCCGGAAACTTGAGGATGGATCTTACTGCTGGAGTTATCTCTCTTGGTGTGAAACTCAATAATTTCACAAAACATTTTCCAGACTTTCCAGTGATATGTCACTAGCATCTCTGTGGTTGGGTAAAGTAAAGTTGGAATGTATTTCTTTCATACTTCCAGACCGGTTGTTAGGTAAAGTAAAGTTTGAATTTTTTTTCGTACTTCCAAACAGGTTATTGGGTAAAGTAAAGTTGAGATGTATTTTTTTTCGTACTTCCATGCAGGTTGTTGGGTAAAGTAAAGCTGAAATGTATTTGTTTTTCACACTTCCAGACGAGTCGTTGGGTAGAGTTAAGTTGGAATGTATTTTTTCATACTTCCAGGCGGGTTGTTGGGTAAAGTAAACTGGAATGTATTTTATTCATACTCCCAGACAGGTTTCTGGGTAAAAGTAAAGTTGGAATGTATTTTTGTCGTGCTTCCAGACGAGTGGTTGGGAGTAGTAGAAGATATGGGTTTTGATCCTATTCTGGGGGAGCAGGGTGGGGGAGCAGGGGGGGGGGAACAGGGTGGATGACGTCATCATAATTAAAATGTTACGTCAGGTAATTAACGTTACTTAATGATTTTTTTTTAATCACTTTAATAATTAATGTAATTAATGTAATTAATGAATGTTGCATAATTAATGTAATTAATGAGTGTAATTAGGGTTGATTATAATAATTAGTATATTAATAAATGAATTAATATTGACGTACTGGACATATGCGCATGCTATCGGCTGACAGACCCGCATCACGTGTCTGGGTGTCATTAAATCGATTTTTTTCTTTTCAAACGCCAACTACTGACAGATGTTGAAGCAATTAAATCTATTGTCACACTTTAACGACCGGTCATAAATATCGTTAGACTGGACATGCTATCATGTATTTAAAAATCAATATATCACGTGACAAGATGTGTCTTGCTTTTACCTGAAGACTGTGAACGACTCCATTGTGGCTATTTTTATAGGTATAATTTGATTTAATAACTTGGCGTGATTCTTACATATTAATAATGCAAGTTTATTCTTCTCGTTTTTATGGCTGTCGAAAAACTTTCATAGACCAAGATATTCTGATTTTACCCCTCACGCGATAAAGTATTTTTTTAACGGTCCGATTTCTACGTTTTGACGAGTTCTCAAAAAAAAAATCACAAGAGAAATCGCCATGAGACTACTGTACACGGGGGAGAGGCTATACATGGCTGTACTTTATGCCCCAATACTTTGATGAATTAACGGATCATCTGAAAACCCACCAAGAAGGTGCTTTGAACTGTCAATTTTGTGTTTCAATAGCAAATTCAACAAAAGAGAGAGGCAGTGTACATCGAACAGACATCGATGTCAAGATGTTCCAGTGGACGTTTTGTCTGAAATTCTATACTAGGAAAGATACATTAGAAAAAAACATGGAGAAATGTCAAAACTCGACATTTAACTGCGCGATTTGCGGGTTTCAGCTGATTCAACTTAACCGTCATCGCGCCACAAGTAGCAGAAATGCACAACTCGATTGGCCGGTGGAGACGTTCCTCATCAAATAAGGGGGGTCAAACGAGGTTATGAGGAGGGGTGAAGGAGACAAGTGTGCGGTCATATGTTTAAAATTTTAATAACCTTAATTGCTATGATGTAATCCCCTTAATAAATAGCGTATATTCATTTAATATATTAATAATTTTCGTTAAATAATTCATTTTTTATTCTGCACCCCTGTATCCCCTCACAGTACCTAAAACTTCCATGAACGCTCCTCCTCCAGGTCATCCAATACTAAAAAACTTTTGGAAACCACTCTCCCCCGCCCCCACCATAATCTTAAAAAGAGTTGCTTTGTCACAAACACACACTTTTTTAACCAGACACCTCCGTTATCCCACACCCTCACCGTCACACCCCTGTATCCCCTCACAGTACCTAAAACTTTCCTGAATTCCCCTCCACCAAGTCATCCAATACTAAAAAAAAAACTTTTGGAAACCTCTCTCCCCCCTCCCCCAGCCCTCACAATAGCTAAATTATCTCGAACCCCAGTTCAGTTCTCTAAATGTAATGGACATGTCAGGCCCCCGAATACGCCTTCCCCACAATTTTGAGCTATCAAATTACCCCGATTAGTCTCCTCTCATAACTTACCACTCTCTTAACCCGTATTTACTATGAGATTGTCCCCTTAATAAATAGCGTATGTTCATTTAATATAATATATTAATAATTTTCGTTAAATAATTCATTCCACAAGACACTTGTCGAAAAAACAAAATGGCGGATTAGTTTGACAGAAATACGCGTATCGATTTATTCAGGAATGTCTGTCGGTTGTGTCCTTGGGCAAGACACTTCATCCCTATTGACCATGTGGGGGCATGGTGACGCTGTGCACTAAGGCGTACTGCACGTCGATGGAGCACCTGTCTTCAACCAATGCAGACCCTGTGTAGAATCTTGACAGTTGCTTGCCGTTGCTCGGTGGCTCTCTCCGGCTTTCTCCACCCGTAAAACTGTCGTGGTCATGATTAGTTATTGTGCAGACCTTAAAATCCAATAAATAAATATAAATAAATAGTCGGTTATCAAAACAGCCCTTAAGTGTTTAACAGTTAATTGTGGACCAGTGCGTTTAAAAGTGAAAAAAATTAGGTGATAGCATACGGACTGTGTTTAATCATAGAAAAATCACACCCGCGCTATTACTAACCTGTATGATTTATTTTTGAATGTTCGCTGAAGAATAACCCACCCATCTAAGTAAAAGCATGAAAGAGCTACCATTATCTTATTACCTATGTGAGGTGGGGTGGTCGGTAACGTTGTGTACTATGGCGTACTACCTTCAGCCAATGATAACCCTGTGTAGAACTTTGACAGTTGTTTGCCTCTGCACGATGGTTCTTTCCGGATTGCCCCAACTGTCGTTAAATAAATGAAAAAAACTACAATTCTATAATAACAGGCCAAGACCCCTTCGTTTTGTCAGGGGGAAAATCAACAGTACTTTCACCCCCCTCATTTTAATAGTTGAAAAGTGCTGTTACTCGATCAAAAAAAATGGTAAAAGGATATGCGACTCTATATTAGCCACCCAAATTTGCGAGACTTGGGGAAAATATAACCCACCTAGAGCTGCACCAAAGCTACGTACACTATTCGAACTCCCGCATTGTGTCCTTGGGCAAGTTAATTTACCCCGATTATCCACATGGGAGCACGATGACGGCGTGTAATAAAGTGTACTGCACGTCGGTGATACGCATATTTTAGAACAATCTAACCCTGCTTGTGCGGATTTCCGACGTTGGTGAGATGACAGTTACTCGTCGTTGCTCTGTGGTTCTCTTTGGATATTCCGGAGTCTACCCGTAAAATTGTCACATTTAATTATAACTTGAACTTGATGTCCGGGTGTAATGAAATAGCGTATTTTCTGCAGACATTCTAAATAAACGCAGCTGGTTTACAGACCTGTATATATTTTTTTCAATTGAGTAAAAATATAGGATAGTTACTGATGTAAAACGCCGATTAGTATGTTTAATGAATCTAACTACGCCAGTCCGACCGACCCTTTGCCCACCATGATCACAACAAACGTTTCAATTCTCTCTCTTTCTCTCTCTCTCTCTCTCTCTCTCACCGATACAGTACGGGTGGAAACTAATTGCGTTCAAGCTGTTGTTTTTTTTTCGAGGTTTTACCACCTCCCTTACAGCGCAAATCGAAATGAAATCTGATTCACTGAACCATACTACAGTGCATGTCAAAATTAATTTTTGAACGCCATTTTTTCTATGTGCCGCTATCAGCAGCTATGACCATAGCGTAACTTTGTGGTAAAATGTTTATTTTTGTACAAAACTCAAGACCTTTCTCTGACAAATACCTATATAAAAACAAGATAATACGTGAGAATGCGTTGTGTACCTACATTTTGTTGATAAAATATGGCATGACCACATTCCCGGATATTATTAATGTACCCGCTTAATAACAGCCGAATATTTATCGGATCACAGTTTTTGATTTGAATAATTGCCGATTTTTGTATTAAATCACATTCAGTAATTTATGCAGATTTCCTGAACTGGGCGAATGTCAAGAAAGGCACTCTGTAGTTTAGGAGACACCACAAATAAAAACAAAATAAAAAATCTGAGATATATTGCATTTTTTTTTAATTATCCATATTAACCAGAAGTCAAAACTAATCCAATTAATTAGTATTAAATTACAAATGGTTATGAAATTTGCAGTAAAATGAACACTGGTATATGCTGCTGGCCGCATTTTAGGTGTCTGTAATAGCTGTTGTTCAGAATGTCACCCTATTGGTGTGAGTTTTCGCTTTTTCGTCCAGTTTCATGAGAGCTTCCACGAAGTCCGTTCCACATTCGCAATCTTTCCCAGGGGCCATTCTTCAAAGGCTGGTCCATCGCAGCTTTACAGAGATATTGTTTTCTGGACGACAATGTTCAAGGCGTTCTGGGTTTCCGATGAGACCCCTTGGGATATTTCGATCTTTAAGGATGTTTGCCAAAATTTTCCACCCTGTCGGTTGAAAATCTTTTCTTTTTCGCAGCAGATCATTTATTAGATCACACATATTGGAGCCCGAAATTGTAATGCCGTTATACACGAGTCGATCTTTCTCATCCCAGGATAAATTGGGTATATTCTTTATTATCTGGAGTAACAAAAGCGCCTTCTGCTGCATGGAATTTGGTATAACGGCTAACCAGTCCGGATGATTTTCCACTGAAAAACTTGTCGTTAAGGAGTGTGGTTTGGTGTTTTCTTTGCGTAAATTTGATTGGCGCTGAAAGATTGTCTGGTTCAGCAGCCCTTTCTCTTCAGAACCCGACGTTGAAGATTCAGGAATTGGTCTCATACCCTGGTCTATGGGCGGGACAGCTACAGCATTCAGGGGTGCGCGTATTTCCTGCAACTGTTCACTCCCCCATGGTTCAATACACTGAATTCTGCTTGAGGGGAGGCTGATTGAGTCATCTATAGGTTTTGCCCTCAGTGATTTCCCCATCACTAGCGATTTTACTGGCTCTAGCTTATTTGCAAGCCCCAAAATATTTCCACTTGTTAATGCATTGTTCCAACTAAAGGCTGATTTCATATGCACTGGAGGATAGGGTGGCTGGTTACAGACAGATCTGGTTGTTAACTCGGCTGTATTTGGGTTCGCTCCCCCTATAGTGTGTTTAAAATTTACATTTTTGTGTAATTGTCGTCTGTGTCGATAATAATGAGTTTTATGAGAGTAAGATTTTTGACACAATTCACAGACGTAGCGCGCGTTCATCCTTTTCAGAAGCGAGTCAATAGAGTGGCAATACAGTTCCAACACTCTTCCATTTATATGTATGAATAGGATGGGTCCCACCCCAACCTGTCAATCGCTGATTGGCTAATTATATATCAAGATAAGGTAGGTTCTACCCCAATCTGTTGATCATTGGTTACTTCAAATTCCCGCTTTACTAGTAAAATAGGACCCAGTCACCAATGCTTGGGGTGAAAGTCCTCTAAAATGGGCAACATGTTGATCAACGATTGACTAAACTTGACTTCATCTCCATGTTGTGTCACGATTAGCCATAGTGCATAAATATGTGACGTTAACCACCAACAAACAAACAAACAAACTTCAAATTCTCACACAGTGCATTGTGGGAAATTCCAGTGGTAGAGCTCTGAGGTAAAATAAGTTACAAATTGATATAGTTTACTTCAAAAAAAGAAACATCAAAGCCACATTCATGACAAGCCGAGGTAGCACATCTGAACCACCAACTCTACACTGTTTAATCAGATAATCCATTTAATCAGATAATTACATGTGCATATCGGTTTTTCATTGGTTTTTCATCAGTTTCCATCGATTTTTCATTGTTTTTTATCGGTTTTTCATTGGTTTTTATCAGTTTTTATTGGTTTTTATCGGTTTTTATCGGTTTTACAATTCGATAAAACGGTTTTTAGTGATTTAAATCACGTAAAATGATCACTAATTACCACTAATTGGTCACTAATGGTCACTAATTGCCACTAATTAGTGACCAATGGTCACTAATGGTCACTAATTGCCACTAATTAGTGACCAATTGGTCACTAATTGCCACTAATTAGTGACCAATTGGTCGCTAATGGTCACTAAACCCAGAACGCCTTGAACATTGTCGTCCAGAAAACAATATCTCTGTAAAGCTGCGATGGACCAGCCTTTGAAGAATGGCCCCTGGGAAAGATTGCGAATGTGGAACGGACTTCGTGGAAGCTCTCATGAAACTGGACGAAAAAGCGAAAACTCACACCAATAGGGTGACATTCTGAACAACAGCTAATACAGACACCTAAAATGCGGCCAGCAGCATATACCAGTGTTCATTTTACTGCAAATTTCATAACCATTTGTAATTTAATACTAATTAATTGGATTAGTTTTGACTTCTGGTTAATATGGATAATTAAAAAAAAATGCAATATATCTCAGATTTTTTATTTTGTTTTTATTTGTGGTGTCTCCTAAACTACAGAGTGCCTTTCTTGACATTCGCCCAGTTCAGGAAATCTGCATAAATTACTGAATGTGATTTAATACAAAAATCGGCAATTATTCAAATCAAAAACTGTGATCCGATAAATATTCGGCTGTTATTAAGCGGGTACATTAATAATATCCGGGAATGTGGTCATGCCATATTTTATCAACAAAATGTAGGTACACAACGCATTCTCACGTATTATCTTGTTTTTATATAGGTATTTGTCAGAGAAAGGTCTTGAGTTTTGTACAAAAATAAACATTTTACCACAAAGTTACGCTATGGTCATAGCTGCTGATAGCGGCACATAGAAAAAATGGCGTTCAAAAATTAATTTTGACATGCACTGTAGTATGGTTCAGTGAATCAGATTTCATTTCGATTTGCGCTGTAAGGGAGGTGGTAAAACCTCGAAAAAAAAACAACAGCTTGAACGCAATTAGTTTCCACCCGTACTGTATCGGTGAGAGAGAGAGAGAGAGAGAGAGAGAGAGAGAGAGAATTGAAACGTTTGTTGTGATCATGGTGGGCAAAGGGTCGGTCGGACTGGCGTAGTTAGATTCATTAAACATACTAATCGGCGTTTTACATCAGTAACTATCCTATATTTTTACTCAATTGAAAAAAATATATACAGGTCTGTAAACCAGCTGCGTTTATTTAGAATGTCTGCAGAAAATACGCTATTTCATTACACCCGGACATCAAGTTCAAGTTATAATTAAATGTGACAATTTTACGGGTAGACTCCGGAATATCCAAAGAGAACCACAGAGCAACGACGAGTAACTGTCATCTCACCAACGTCGGAAATCCGCACAAGCAGGGTTAGATTGTTCTAAAATATGCGTATCACCGACGTGCAGTACACTTTATTACACGCCGTCATCGTGCTCCCATGTGGATAATCGGGGTAAATTAACTTGCCCAAGGACACAATGCGGGAGTTCGAATAGTGTACGTAGCTTTGGTGCAGCTCTAGGTGGGTTATATTTTCCCCAAGTCTCGCAAATTTGGGTGGCTAATATAGAGTCGCATATCCTTTTACCATTTTTTTTGATCGAGTAACAGCACTTTTCAACTATTAAAATGAGGGGGGTGAAAGTACTGTTGATTTTCCCCCTGACAAAACGAAGGGGTCTTGGCCTGTTATTATAGAATTGTAGTTTTTTTCATTTATTTAACGACAGTTGGGGCAATCCGGAAAGAACCATCGTGCAGAGGCAAACAACTGTCAAAGTTCTACACAGGGTTATCATTGGCTGAAGGTAGTACGCCATAGTACACAACGTTACCGACCACCCCCACCTCACATAGGTAATAAGATAATGGTAGCTCTTTCATGCTTTTACTTAGATGGGTGGGTTATTCTTCAGCGAACATTCAAAAATAAATCATACAGGTTAGTAATAGCGCGGGTGTGATTTTTCTATGATTAAACACAGTCCGTATGCTATCACCTAATTTTTTTCACTTTTAAACGCACTGGTCCACAATTAACTGTTAAACACTTAAGGGCTGTTTTGATAACCGACTATTTATTTATATTTATTTATTGGATTTTAAGGTCTGCACAATAACTAATCATGACCACGACAGTTTTACGGGTGGAGAAAGCCGGAGAGAGCCACCGAGCAACGGCAAGCAACTGTCAAGATTCTACACAGGGTCTGCATTGGTTGAAGACAGGTGCTCCATCGACGTGCAGTACGCCTTAGTGCACAGCGTCACCATGCCCCCACATGGTCAATAGGGATGAAGTGTCTTGCCCAAGGACACAACCGACAGACATTCCTGAATAAATCGATACGCGTATTTCTGTCAAACTAATCCGCCATTTTGTTTTTTCGACAAGTGTCTTGTGGAATGAATTATTTAACGAAAATTATTAATATATTATATTAAATGAACATACGCTATTTATTAAGAGGACAATCTCATAGTAAATACGGGTTAAGAGAGTGGTAAGTTATGAGAGGAGACTAATCGGGGTAATTTGATCGCTCAAAATTGTGGGGAAGGCGTATTCGGGGGCCTGACATGTCCATTACATTTAGAGAACTGAACTGGGGTTCGAGATAATTTAGCTATTGTGAGGGCTGGGGGAGGGGGGAGAGAGGTTTCCAAAAGTTTTTTTTTTAGTATTGGATGACTTGGTGGAGGGGAATTCAGGAAAGTTTTAGGTACTGTGAGGGGATACAGGGGTGTGACGGTGAGGGTGTGGGATAACGGAGGTGTCTGATTGGTTAAAAAAGTGTGTGTTTGTGACAGAGCAACTCTTTTTAAGATTATGGTGGGGGCGGGGGAGAGCGGTTTCCAAAAGTTTTTTAGTATTGGATGACCTGGAGGAGGAGCGTTCATGGAAGTTTTAGGTACTGTGAGGGGATACAGGGGTGCGGAATAAAAAATGAATTATTTAACGAAAATTATTAATATATTAAATGAATATACGCTATTTATTAAGGGGATTACATCATAGCAATTAAGGTTATTAAAATTTTAAACATATGACCGCACACTTGTCTCCTTCACCCCTCCTCATAACCTCGTTTGACCCCCCTTATTTGATGAGGAACGTCTCCACCGGCCAATCGAATTGTGCATTTCTGCTACTTGTGGCGCGATGACGGTTAAGTTGAATCAGCTGAAACCCGCAAATCGCGCAGTTAAATGTCGAGTTTTGACATTTCTCCATGTTTTTTTCTAATGTATCTTTCCTAGTATAGGATTTCAGACAAAACGTCCACTGGAACATCTTGACATCGACGTCTGTTCGATGTACACTGCCTCTCTCTTTTGTTGAATTTGCTATTGAAACACAAAATTGACAGTTCAAAGCACCTTCTTGGTGGGTTTTCAGATGATCCGTTAATTCATCAAAGTATTGGGGCATAAAGTACAGCCATGTATAGCCTCTCCCCCGTGTACAGTAGTCTCATGGCGATTTCTCTTGTGATTTTTTTTTTGAGAACTCGTCAAAACGTAGAAATCGGACCGTCAAAAAAATACTTTATCGCGTGAGGGGTAAAATCAGAATATCTTGGTCTATGAAAGTTTTTCGACAGCCATAAAAACGAGAAGAATAAACTTGCATTATTAATATGTAAGAATCACGCCAAGTTATTAAATCAAATTATACCTATAAAAATAGCCACAATGGAGTCGTTCACAGTCTTCAGGTAAAAGCAAGACACATCTTGTCACGTGATATATTGATTTTTAAATACATGATAGCATGTCCAGTCTAACGATATTTATGACCGGTCGTTAAAGTATGACAATAGATTTAATTGCTTCAACATCTGTCAGTAGTTGGCGTTTGAAAAGAAAAAAATCGATTTAATGACACCCAGACACGTGATGCGGGTCAGTCAGCCGATAGCATGCGCATATGTCCAGTACGTCAATATTAATTCATTTATTAATATACTAATTATTATAATCAACCCTAATTACACTCATTAATTACATTAATTATGCAACATTCATTAATTACATTAATTACATTAATTATTAAAGTGATTAAAAAAAAATCATTAAGTAACGTTAATTACCTGACGTAACATTTTAATTATGATGACGTCATCCACCCTGCTCCCCTCCCCCCTGCTCCCCCACCCTGCTCCCCCAGAATAGGATCAAAACCCATATCTTCTACTACTGTTGGGTAAAGTAAAGTTGAGATGTATTGGTTTCATTTTCACAATTTTTGTCTGCAACTCAGGTTACTTGTTAAAGTGTAAAAGTGTTTTTTCTTTCAACATACTTTATGCCCCCCCCCCCCACCCCCACGCACAACAAGCTCATTCCAATAAGGCTTCATATGCTGTGTTTTGGGGAGGTCATTTTGTTTTAATTCAAGATTTTGTTCATTTGTCGCTTGTAAGACGGGTTGTTGGGTAATGTGTTGGAATATAATTTATTATTTTTTTCTTCATATTTTATATTATAACAGGAGGAGAGATAAGTGCGGGAGCCGGGGTTCGAACCGTCGACCTCCAGCAGACAAAGCGACCGATCCGGAGATCCGGATCAACCAGGTTGGTTGGTAAATGGCCTTTATACCTCGACCGCTACACTATTCTCCCCTTCTTTTGAGATTCACCACAAGTGAATCGCACACAAGTTCCTCCCTCAGAGCGATCGAAACACCCGTAGTGCCACCTACTGCTGAAGATCGGACGAGCCGCCAAATGTAACAGGAGGGGAGATAAGTGCGGGAGCCGGGGTTCGAACCGTCGACCTCCAGCACACAAAGCGGCCGATTTACAATGAGACTAAGAGATCCGGACCAACCAGACTGGTTGGTAAATGGCCTTTATACCTCGACCGCTACACTATCAAAGAGATTATATAAATCCATTTGTATGCTTTATGTACTTTTTTTATTTTTTTTTCACCAGAAAGTAAATGTATATTGTACATTTTGTCCCTTTGATCATTGAGAAAAATTCAAGAATAAAAATAAAAATGTATCAAAAATATTTTATTATACGCTAAACGATAGATTATCGAAAAAATTTTGGAAAGATAGAAATCGTATCCCCAACTGTGAAGATATGGAAATTTTTCACTTTCACGGTATCAATCAAAATGGCGGCTTTCAAATCATCACTTCAAGGTGAATACGAGTCAAATTATCACTAGAAATGACCACTTTGTTCTAAAAACGCTTAATGAAAAGAAAATCTAGTGTTTTTGAGTTTATACTGATCATATCCAGCAATAATTAAACACGTATTCACCTTGGATTGATGCATGAAACCCGCCAGCTAATCAGATCGCAAGACGCCACGTGTTCCGAGTATCGATCAAATCACTTCCACGTATCGATGTGCTGTTTACTTTCATGCCCCAATTCAAGGTTGAAACGAGTGGAATTATCGATAGGAATGATCATTTCTTATAAAAAGCATTTAATAAAAAGAAAATTTAGTGTTTTTGAGTGGGTTCCGAAAATTATCTCACTCACGCAAGCGCTCGCAAAAAAATAAACATTTATCCTCGTCACTCATGAGATAATTTTCGGTATCCACTCAAAAACGATAGATATCCTCGATATATTCGCAATTGACTTCTCTTTCACCGCCTCTATTGTTTTCCACCACACTCGAAATCGTCGTCGAGAAAAAATATCGGCAAAGCATCGAGACGCCATTGTCGGGTTGGTTTTCCGCCGAATCGTGCTGTAACTCAAATGAATAGGGAACATACATTTCTATAATCCTATACTTCCATTGGCTGTTATTCAGGTCGAGAAAATTGCAAGCCAGTGGAAGGACGGGGTTATTGTTGCAAATAGAAACTCATGTCATGGTATGATACTTCACACAGATTGGATACGTAGAAACAGAACAACGAGTCCTGCAGTCACCAGGTATAATTAAAATTAATCAATCATCTCCAATCACCATCTTCACCATTCAGACCCATCACTCTATCCTTCGAAATGCATCAGCCAGGATATCGATTCATCTGGCCTAGCACAAAATTGGAAAGATTGAAATTGAATCCTGATCTGACACTGAAATCGTGGAGCAAACCCATCAATAGCGTGGATCAAGTGGCCTATGTCACGATCTCTCTTACTCGCAGCATCCCAACACGAAAACTTGAAATGACTTGTGCGATATGAGAACATGTTGAAAGATTTTAAAAAAAATGTCAATCCTGCAGAGAGAGAAAATCGAACATTCGCTTGTCGGTAAAATGATTCGTACGCATGCGCGTAGCCTGGATATTAAAGTCAGGGGGCAAGAATAATATGTAGAGGGGCATACATAATATGATTCGCTGCATCATCCGAGCCATGCAGCGGCAAAATTGGGGCGAGCACAAGAGTGAGTATCTCCCTTTCAATGGTGGGGGTCCGGGAACCCTAGTAGTATGTAATGTACCTTTCAGGGGTTATTGGCAGGACCCCGGTGGAGGACCCCGGAAGTGACGTCATGTCACGTGATCCAATGGCGCCATGTTGTGTTGTCATGGTAACCCGCGTGAGCGGCCATCTTGTGACGTCATCTCCATAGTGATACGTGGTGTTAGTGCGCATGCGCAGCGCTTGTTAGGGTGATACGTGTTTCCGTGGTCCATTTTGTATACTGGGGACCGCCATCTTGGTTTCTATGGTAGCACGTGATTGCTATGTGACCCAAAGTCCTACAATAGGACAGTGGTAAGTTTTGGCAGCCATGGCTGGTTTTGTTGTAATATTTTTAAAATTCTAACCAATTACGACTCGAGATTAGATGTTACCAATAAATGCTATGCAGCGAGACTGAGAAGTCTCTGTGCACATGATTCTTGAACAGTGTTGACCCATGCCTCGCTGAATATCCTCGTAACACATTCCCTCAGATCTGCCAGGGTCCTATGATATTATGAAGTTTGTGTGGCGCTATCCAATAGGACAACGTTAATAACATTGGTGACCTGTCTGGTCGATCGTACTTTTACACTAGACTCGAGACTAAGTGCTATTAATAAATATTATAAGGCGAGATAACGTAAATTCTTTGACGACAGGATCCTTGAGCAACATTGACGCTTGCCCCGTCGAATATCCTCGTAGCACATGTCTCCAGATCTGTAAAAGCCAGAATGGTAGTTATTACCAAAGAGCTTATTTTATTTTATCTTCTATTTTATCACTTCACTTTACTTTCACTTCGCTCTAGATTACTAATCCATTATATATCTGATGTTTACTTCACTATCCGGTACATGCACCTACCTCCGGTAGCGGGAATCTAATGTTCTTATCTTGGTCGCGGCAATGCCCCTACCTCAAAATTATACACAGTTGCATGATATTTGCGCGAGACATCTTACAACTAGTGGGATGTTCCTTTCTCCTCATTGCAGACAACTTTATTAGAATTACATATACAACTCAGACGTAAACAATTATTATTATTATTAGTTTTATAACTATTATTACTATTATTGTTATTACTATTTTTATTGTTATTAGTATTAGTCATAGTCTCTATTTGCTGCAAGGTGGATGAGCATAAGGGATAAATCCCACTTGCCTCTATACCCTTGGAACACAGCTGGAAGTCCTTCCTGGCAACTTTCGACTTTTCATGCCGGAAGGACTTCTTTTCTTACTGAACCTACTAGTTGAAAATTGGGGTTTAGATAGAGTCACTGTTTCGTTCTGGATGAGTACTCCTTCTACTGGTTGCGACTATTTAATCTCTCATCAGTTATATGTGTTATGTGCTAGGCCTTATCCTGATTGCTCTTGCTGGTTATATCCACCCCAAAGTTCTATGTTGTACGACTTCGAATAAGCAGTCTACCCCTATATAAACACTCAAGTTATTTTGTATATATTTTATTACTCTCATCTCTTTTTTAGTGTCTTTTGTAACTTTTACTTTCAAGTCTAAAACTCTAACACTCTTTACTCTAGATTACATTACTTCTTTTTACGCCAGCTTGAATACCACTTGCATCCAATACTACAATTATATTCCATGTGCTCACTCGAACAATACCGTGCCCGGATAGGAAATTACAACCTTGCAGTTTATTCGAGCAGCTTAAAGCATTGCCTGCCGAAAGATAGATTTATATACATCTTAATTTATTTGCTCTTGCATCCCAGTGGTGCTGAGCTGCATGAAAGCTTCACTGCCTTGATTGCTCTGTTCAATGGGCAATCAAATGTGCTTATTCCCCCCCCCCCCCCCACACCCTCCCCCCCCCCAATCTGCAAATTCTACTGAACCAATTCCACATCACTACAGTTGTTTGAATGCCTCGAAGGCTACGTCATTAATAAAAGTGTTAACTACATCTCTCCTATTAACGTCGTTTTTCTTTTTTTTGGTCATAATCTCATTATTGTCAGGTGACATTGAAACCAACCCTGGTCCAAATTCTCTTAACTCAGATCACAATCAGAAAACACTAAAATTTGTTCATCTTAACATTCAAAGCCTCAAACCTAAACTGGAGATTGTACAATGTGAATTAGGACCGAATGATATTGTGGCCTTGAGCGAGACATGGCTTCATAACAATGATACCTCATCCGATGTCCAACTTCATGGGTTTCATGAGCCATTGCGATTCGATCGCTCGTCAAGGGGAGGTGGGGTTGCCATTTATATTAAAGAAAGCATCTCGTTTCGACACAGGCCGGATCTTGATACACCGAATACGGAGTGCCTACGGGCTGAAGTATTTACGAAACAAAGTAGATCGTTATTATTAGGAGTATTTTACCGTCCACCCAACAGTCCTCCAGACATATGGGATGCCATATCAGCATCCATCGAAAAAGCTAGAGACACGTCAGTTGGTGACCTAATTATCACGGGGGATTTCAAAGATAACCAAATGGCTTCCTCAAGAGGTGGCTTTTCTGAAATAATCAATTACTTTAACCTCAGACAGCTTGTGAGTGAACCAACATGCTTTACTGAGACACCCGCTTCATTGTTAGATCTCTTTGCTGCCAGTGACACAATCAACATGAAAACATGTGAAGTCCTCGAATCACTTATTCCAGACCTCACCCGTTATCACTGCCCAATTTCAATTGAAATCGAATTTTTTAAACCAAACCCTCCTTCTTTCAGGAGGAGGAGGATATGGCTTTACTCCCAGGGTAACTATGATGTATTGAACGAGGCTTTCTCTAACACTGACTGGAACTCCGTCTTTGATATTTCATGTCTCGATACCATAGTTACCAATCTCACTGACAAAATACTCGATACTGCATCCAAACATATACGTTTATTAGGAGATAGGAGATTATTAACACTTTGCCAAAATACAAGAATGAGGATTATAAACGGTCGAGTATCAGGTGACAGCCTGGGATCATTTACGAGCTATCAGTATAATGGCGCTAGTGTTGTTGACTACGTGCTCGTATCTGCCAATCATTTATCAAACATTGATTACTTCTGTGTCAGAGACCCGATTCATCACTCTGACCACTGCCAATTGGCACTGCACTTAAAGCATAAATTCCGTGTGTCTCAAGCTCCATACAAACATACATATATAACACAGAAAGGCAGATGTCTTTGGACTGAGGGAAGTTCAAACAAAACACGGGAAATGTTAAATGGTCGGGAATTTAAACAGAAAATGCTTCTGTTTAGATTACGGTCATTTGATGCGACCCAAAATGATACTGAGCGGGCGGCGGGGGAGTTTATGGGAATTCTCCAATCAGTTAATACAAGAGCCACCAAATTTGTCAGATTGAAAAAATTTAACAATCGGAAGAAAAATAAATGGTTTGATAGAGAGTGTAAAGATCTTAAGAATAGTATGGTGGACGCTATCGATAAAATGAAAAAATATCCATATGATACACAAATTAGGCAGAAATTTTTCAGAGCAAAGAAAACGTATAAGAAAATTACAAAACAGAAAAGCAAAATGTTTTATAAAAATCTTTCAATGAGGCTAGAGAAACTGCAGACATCTAACCCAAAAGACTATTGGGAGGCGATTAAAGCCCTGCAGCCAAAAACCCCCTCGTCGTACGATTTAAACCCCGATGATGCAATAGATTTTTTTGATCAGCTTTTCCAAAAACAAATCAACAAGCAACACCTCCCGTCGTTATCACAAAATAGAGTAACAGCTACATATCCGTTAAACAACGATGCTATGACGTCCCAAGAGATACTAAATTCTCTGCGTACTTTGAAAAACAATAAATCCACCGGGGCAGATAATATTTCTAATGAGTTTTTGAAAATTGTTATTCCTGCTGTGATCGATGACGTAACAAAATTGTTTAATCAAGTGTTTCTATCACAACATTATCCTACCAAATGGAGTGAGTCAATATTGACAACACTACATAAGAAAGGGGATAAAAAGGATCCGAACAATTATCGGGCAATTGCTGTCAGTAATTCAATTGGGAAGCTGTTCAATAAAGTTATAAATTTTAGAATCAATTTGTATCTTGAGCAAAATGACATTATCAGTCACAATCAATTCGGTTTTAGGGAAAAACATAGTACCGTTGACAGTATGTTTGTTCTTAAGACCGCAATTGATAAGTACAAAAAGAAAAATAAACAGCTGTTTGTAGCCTTCGTCGATTTTAAAAAGGTGTTTGACTCTGTTGACAGACACATTTTGTTCAAAAATTAGCAAGTGTTGGAATAGATGGAAATATGATGAGCATACTTGCATCTATGTACGAAACGAGTAAATATTATGTTAAGACGCCGAAAGGCCTTGGACCACCTTGTGTATCGAATATCGGCGTGAGGCAAGGCTGCGTGATCTCTCCGACACTTTTCAAGGTATTTATTGACGACATTTCAACATACCTCTATGAATCGTGTCAGCCAATAACTATTAATAATGCTTCAATAAGTCACCTCCTCTTTGCTGACGACTTGGTTTTATTGTCCGAAAGTGCAACTGGTCTTCAGAAGTGTTTGAACAACCTCGGGACGTTTTCGTATCAGAACAATCTACGCATTAATACAGCAAAGACGAAGGTCGTAAAATTTTCAAAACGGAAAACACAAAATATCGACTCCTGCCATTATCAAAATGAACCCTTAGAAGTGTGTGATGATTACTGCTATCTTGGCCTATTATTTCATAGGAACGGTCGACTCATCAATGCACAAAATCATCTCAAGGTTAGAGCGCAAAAGGTGCTTTATAAGCTACAACGTGCATTCTCTAAAACATACACACCGCCAGTGAGTGTTTACATTAATTTATTCAACATGTTAATTAAGCCAATATTACTCTATGGATGTGAGATATGGTCTCCCGATCTAACCACAATGGATAATTCCGCTTGCGAAAATGTACATCTACAATTTTGTAAATCTGTCCTCGGGGTGAATAGGAAGGCCTCAAATCATGCGGTGCGGGCTGAACTTGGTCTCTTCCCATTATATATTTCCGCTACGACTTCAATGCTGAAATATGTCATGAAACTACAGACTGGTTCGGTTAACACCGTACTCAATAATGCTTTTACTGAATCAATCAAGTATGCAGGTACTGATTCTTTACAGAAACGATTAGCTGTGTTGGGGGATCAGTTCCAAGTAGAAGCAGAAAATCTGAATTCCCGTGACGTATTCGAAATACGAGACAGATTAAGGGACGAACATATTTCTCAGTTGTACGAGTCTATGCACAACGATAATCGATCTTGTGGCAGAAGTAAACTTCGTACTTATAGGTTATTTAAGAATGAATACACACTCGAGCCGTATCTAATACACACTAAATCTATAATGAGTAGGCATCTATTTACTCGGCTACGGATAAGTAATCATTCCTTAGCCATAGAAAAGGGTAGGCACGCACAGCCACCAGTAGCTCTAGAAGACCGAACTTGTTCATTCTGTGACCACAAAGTGATTGAAGACGAACGCCACTTTGTGATGGAATGCCCTAAGTATAATGTCGCACGACAGAAGTTGTGGGGTTTTATACAACATGGGGAGCGAACATTCCTTGGTATGAATAACAATAATAAGTTTCTCTACATCATGGGAAATGCAGATCCTGCCCTTTGCAATGTGATCTGCTGTGCCGTGCGTGAGTTTTTTCTCTTTCGTAAAAATTCGTAAGAAATATTTGTGGTCAGTTTTAAATGATAAATGTAGGCCTAACATTGTCTACTGTATTTGTGCATACTGCCCATGTGGGTGTAATATTGCAATAAATCTATTCTATTCTATTCTATACTCAATAAATTTATTACTTCGAGAATGGATCAACCGAAATGGATGCATAATGAAATAAGACTATTAATGAGACAGAGAAAACGTCTATAGTATTGCCAAACGAACCAATTTCCCATACGCCTGGGCCAAATACAAACTTAAACGGAATGAGGTTGTATCGGCCATCAGGAAGGCCAAAGCCCAGCATTTTTCAAAAATCCAGTCCACATTGAGCAGCAATAAAACCCCAGCATCACTGTGGTGGAAAACCCTAAAATCACTAATCGGTAGCGGTAACGCAACGGGAATCCCCACCCTGATTCATCTAAACAAAATTTATTCCCCAAGTGTTGAGACAGCCGAAATGTTCAATGAATACTTTATGTTGATGATTCGCATGCATCCTTACCAGATCCACCAGCCCATGTTTCTCAACACATTGATAGTATCACCCTACCATGCAGTGAAGTGTATGCTGCAATGGAGTCGATAAGGGTTTCCCAGGCGTCTGGCCCCGATTAAATAAGCCCGCGTCTTCTAAAAGAATGTAAATTCTCTCTCTGCGAACCACTCTCAATCTTATTCAATATATTACTGAATAATTCATTCTTTCCTTCATTATGGAAAAAGCAAATGTCTCCCCAATCCTAAAAAAACAACCCTCAAATACAGTCACTAATTATCGCCCGATATCGTTGATCAGTTGTGTTGGTAAATTATTTGAAAAATGTGTCTTCAAACGCTTGTGGCAGTTTTTGAGCGAAAATAATATCCTTAGTCAATTTCAGTCAGGTTATACACCTAGAGATTCAACCGTTACTGTTTTTGATATACATAAACGATATAACCAGCGACTTATTCAGCAGTATTCGCCTCTTCGCAGATGATACGTCCTTATATCTAATTATTGAAAGCCCAGAGCAAGCCGCGGTCATAATCATTAACGATTTGGCTACAATCGAGCATTAGGCCAAAATATGGTTGGTCGAGTTCAATCCCAACAAAACTGAAAGTATGGGTATATCACGTAAAAGCAACCCCAACTCTCACCAACATTTATATTTAGGTAACTCACAGATATCGGAAGTTCGTGACCATAAACACTTAGGACTCATACTAAATAGTACATGTACATGGAACAACCATATTGACCACATATGCTCCAAAGCCTGGTCTCGCTTAGACTTGCTGAGGAGGCACAAATTTAACCTTGATCGTAGAGTCCTGGGAAAAAAATATTTTGCCTTTATTAGGCCACTTCTTGAATACGCGGACACTGTCTGGGATAATTGTTCTGTGACCAACGTCGTGGAACTCGAAAAAATACAAATAGCAGCGGCAAGAATTATCACCGGAGCAACAGTTAGTGCCAGGAAGTCTTTGTTATATTCTGAAACACGGTGGGAATCCCTGCAAGAAAAACGCCAAAAACATAAACTAATTCAGTTCTTCAAAATGTATTATTACATGTCACCTCCATTCATTTCCAACAAAGTTCCCCCACTTATCTCCTTGACGAATTCATCACGTAGTCTCCGATCCAGTCAAAACCACCGAGTTCCTTTTTGCCGAACGCAATTGTATCAGTCTTTTTTTTATCCCCACTGTTACTGACCAGTGGAATAAGTTGCCGTTACCTGTCCACGAGAACTCATCATTGATTAACTTTAAAACGTTTCTCAGTAATAGTAACCAAAGACCAACAGGGTTCTATAGTAACGCGAAATCTCGTAGGGCTGAAATATATCATTGTAGGCTGCGGTTGCGTTGTAGTAGTCTTAATTCCCACCTTTTCGACAATCACTTATCAACCAGTCCCTCCTGTCAGTGTGGTGAACTTGAAACTACTGATCACTTTTTCTTTCATTGTCCTTTGTCCTCAAACAATCGTAATTATACGATTAATTTACTCGCATATGTAGCTGATACATCCACACTTCTATTTGGCTCTGAATTCTTGAATAACGACGACAGCCGCCTTATTTCCGAAGTTGTACATGACTTCATTTTATTAAGCAAGCGATTTCAGTAAGTTGAAACTCAATACTACGCCCCCATCCCCACTCCACGTGGGAAAGTCAACACTGAAATAGTGATTGTTCACTGCATCAAACAGGTATTGTTTAGCTGGCACAATAGGACCCATTCGACGAATGCCCGTTGTGGAGTACCCCCCTCACGCCTTCAATCTTTTAACACCTCGAGGTTTATTTACGCCTATTTACGCCTAATTCGCTATTAAATGAACCAAAAGTAAATAAGTTGCCTACGCAGGGGGGGGGGGGGGGGGGGGGGGGGTCTTCAAAAAATTCCGATACACAAGGCCGGGGTGGGTGGGTGGTCCAGCAGCTCCAAAACTCACTTTTTTCCAGGTGGTCTAAATTTTTTCTTCACATACTTTTAACAGATAATTATAGTTGGAATTTGTTGAGACGCATTTTGGGATGATTTTACAATATTTTGGGGTAGTTATTATGAATTGGGAGGTCACCTATGGCTCTCAGACACCAGATTAACCCACTAACCAATGTGGATAGAAGACGACACTTGGAAAAAAATTGTTGACTAAAATTTTTCATTTTTTATCTCAAAAACAAAGCTTATGATCCATCATTGGAATAAGCTCAATGAACTCATTCTAATGATGGGGTCATAAGCTATGTTTTTGAAACCAAAAAGTGAAAAGATAATAAAATTTGAATGGCAGTTTTAGTGAATAATGCTGACCAGTGTTTGCCGTTACATTCACTGTTACATTGGGAAATGGGTTGAACGACTTGCCCAATGTCTTTGACTCTGTGAGTAAATGCAACAAAGTAAATAAAATGAACATTTATATCTGGTTATAGCAGGTTATAGCTGTCCGCCTCACAGAAAATTAACTAAAAAAGAACTAGGGTTAAAACTAAGGTGAGAAATGAAGGATAAAACATAAAATGAATATAAAACTTGTGAAAACAGGTAAAACATAAAGCATCCAGAAGCAATGGAACTAACATAAAATAAGAAAACAGAAAATGGTTATTGTGTTGGGTAAATTAGGTTTTAGAGATAAAAAGGAATCACAATTAATGAATATAGTCAGTCACCACCCCGCCCCTCCCCAAATATTTTTACCTTCCTACTCCCCTGTAAAATACTCATCCTTCAGTTGCAGTGGCGTAGATAGCTTTTCGCTGGCGGAGGGGCAAGCCCAAAATTTTCCGACAGACCGAAAATTTTCCAACAGTGTAGCAACAACAAAAACCCAAACAAACAGAAAGAATATGTTGTTTACTGCAAATGTACTGAAAATTGTTTTTTTTTTACCCAAAATGGCATGTTTCTTTCCCCAAAGCCAGCATTTTAATGTTATTAGGCATAAATTCGCCTAAAAATGGTCCCAAAAAATTTCCGACAAGGCCCCCCCCCCCTTTATCTACGCCACTGTTCAGTTGTAAGTTGAAGTTCACAGAAAACTCACAGAGAAAACTCAGAAAGTACACATGTTGTCGTGTCAGCCCGCTCGATGTTGCAGGAAGTTGTGAAAATAAATGGATACATGAAATCAGGTTTTTATGCTCATGAATTCTGATGAATTCATGACTATTGAGCACCAAATATGATATTGTACCATCTACTTACCCTTTATGTCGTTTGGAAAGCAGAAACCAGATGTAATTAAAGAAAAATTTGCACTGACACTGATAGAGCTGCATCAAGTTGCATATGAATGAAATAGGAAGATGAAATGCAAGTGAAAACATTTAAAATTTGGACAATTTAGACCCGATTGGTGGTTAGTGAGGGGTGGGTGTACCATTCGAAATCGGGAAAAAAAATTCCTTCAAAAAGGGGGGTGGTGGGTGGTCTTAGGGAGGAAAAAAAAATTCAGCCCTGTGTACAGGAATTTTTTGAAGACCCCCTCCCCCCGGCCTACCTACGATTCTCTTGAGTGTTAAATCTTTTTAACATATATTCAACATGTATTTCGTCTGTATTAACTCTTAATTTATTCCCAAGATATTGTAGGGTAAACACATTATTACCATCTGTGTGTATGTGAAGGGTGTGTGTCAGAGTCTTGCTCCGGTTTCTGGAGATAGATCGTGACTTGTTTTGGACTCGTCGTGAGCTGTCTCTGGAGGCCCGATTGTGACCTCGACGCGTGCTATTTTGCATCCGCATAATGGTGATAATCTCTATGTATCATGTATTCATGCTGTTTTCAACATATTAGTTTCTTTTCTTTTTTCCTTTTATCTTTTCTATTTATTAGTGCTTCTTTCTTCTCTCTTCTTTCTTCCTTTCTTTTCACGTTGAAGTTTAAACATTCCCACAAAACACATGACCAGAATGGCGGGAAGCTGATTTTTTCTCTCTCTCGGCAGCTGATTCTAAAATGTGATTTAAACGACTTTATTTTGTGAATATGTTCCAATAACAACCGATGTGGCGAAAATAGTAATTCAGATTTGTTCCGGGGAGTGTATTTGTCCAGATTTGTGGATTGGGATGTGTCTTTTGTGAGACTTTTGTGTTAATGCTGACAGCACGGTCGGAGTGTGGACAAAATTTGCGGTAATGTGTCATCGATTGGGGGTTGAACGTCTGCGGAATTGTGCCATAAATTGTAGCCACTGCCTCTTGGGATCTCCTCCATGGCATTCCAGCTAAGTATGTTTGTAACTTTATTCTCTTTGTCTATCCAGCAGATGATTCGGAGTTTATTGACATCATTTTCAACAAAGTGGTACTGTGTAATTTTGACTTGTGACGTAATAACACTAAAAGGTGCTGAAGGCATTCAGCTCAATGCGACACACATTGTGCTGTGTTAACTGTTAACCGCTAATCACTCGACCTGATACACAAGAGCTCCTCGTACGATTCTAGGTCAAACTTTGTTGTTGTTAAGCAATCGCTGGCAAATACATCGGTTCTTGCATTATCACGTTTGATGGTGACCCAATGTGGAAAACTCAGCTTTACCATTTCATGTCTGAAATTATTTTTCTGTCACGTTTTTGGCTAACTCATTCTAATACATGGAAGATAATTCTACACAGGACAAGAAAAGAGAGATACAATCATCTGACGGTAGTACCGTCAAGGGGACTCTCTTTCCGACTCTGTAATTTCTGAGTTAAACACATCTGTGGATAGCGAGGTTGGTCTTGATCCAAGGGACAGAATGTCATCAGATTCCTCTATTCCGACTACACCGATTACACCCACATTCAGTACTGGTCCTGAAGCCGACTGCGATCCCCAAACAAAACATATGTTCATTGCTGCCCTGAAAGACTCGTCAGTACAGGCCATTTTTCAAAGCCTTTGGGAATGAACTGTAAAGAAGTCCATTGGGGCTTCCATGTCCGTGTACACTAGTAGGTTAGAGGCCAAAGTTAACCATCTGGAGTCAAAAGTGGTCTCGCTTGAAAATATTGTTGAGACGAAAGACCGAGTTATTGACACTCTGCAGAATGACCTTGACGACTTGCGCCAGTATGGAATGAGAAATTCCCTTCGTATAGCCGGTGTTCCCGAATCTCCCTCTGAGAAAACCGATGACATTGTCTTGGACTTGGCCAACAAAATGAATATTTCACTGGAATTAAATGACATCGAGCGTAGCCACCGTTCCGGTCCTCTGATACGTGTACAAACCAGAACTATCCTTGCTAAGTTTAATAGTTATCGCATCAAAGAACGCTTTTTAAAGACCGTAAAAACTTGAGAACCCATAATGAAACTAAAAACTGTTTATGTTAATGAACACTTAACCAAAGATAGGTCCTCCTTAGCTCGTAGAGGGAGAGTGATGTTGAAAGATAAAAAAATTCTGGGACCTGGACCCACGATGGTATGGATTTTGTTAAACTGCATGGCGACACCACTCACCGAATTACAAATAGCAATCAGATGTCAGAAATTGAAAACAAATTCATGACTATACGCAACTCCCAGCAATAACTAATAACCAATAACCGATTCTTTTGTAATGAAAATATAACACCTTTTTTCTCGATAATTTTAGTTTCTTGTTTGGGGACACAGCTTTCCACCCCCTCACTGGAGCGATCTCAGCGAGCTCGTTCCGGTGAGGGATGGTGAGCTCTGTCCACGATGTGCTGTGTCCTTGTAGCATATATCTAATTATACCAGAGTTCGTGAAGTGTATTAATTAGATAGTCGTTCGAATAACCACCACTCTTGAATCGCTCTCCCTCGTAACTCCTTATCCTATCCTCATTCCCGTCTCGCCGAATATGCTTTTGTATCAGAAATTAGTCGTAAGACTATGGTCGCTAATATTTTAAAATGAAGCAATAACACTGGAGAATCTGACAAACTTTTGTGCACTAAAAGCGCATATGCTTTTACCATCTTTATGTGAATGGGCGTGTGAGCGTGTGGCGGGGGTTGGGGTGGGGGAGGTTGGACTCGTGGGTGTGAAATGGGTTCAGACCTGCAACGGGAAGTTTTCCAACTTACATCTGGTCTGAAAACTGTCTCCCATAACTGTTATCGATGTGACACCATTCCGCTCTGCACTTGGGATCTGCAGGTGTGTGATGTTGTGGGTCTGTGTGGATTACATTATAAATGTATTATCTTGTCGTAACCTGTGGTCCGTTCGCGAAATTTTGCTGCTGATGGGACCCCTGCGTAACGCACGTGCGATTGCGAGTTATGTGGATTACATTATAAATGTATTATCTTGTCGTAACCTGTGGTCCGTTCGCGAAATTTTGCTGTTGATGGGACCCCCGCGTAACGCACGCGCGATTGCGAGTCATTTTTGGGCTTGCTAGTGATATTCTGGAGTTGGTCTTTCTTGTAAACTCGCAGCAAAGCAACCTTATGAACTGGTCCTCTCTTGGCTACCATAAATCCCTACTTGCTCATGCCAGTATCACTGGAGGTAATTTCGTATTCAAATGAAGTTGTGTCGATTTTACCCTTTACTCCAATTGAAGAAAAGGTACATGTAAATAATATTAAGTTCAATGTCAATTTTATTGTCACTGTGAAGGTTATTCTGATCTGCCTCTCCCGTACATATATGTGCTATTTTACCACTTAGGTGTACCTCAGCCAAAATATCTGGTTTAACGTTCCAACATTAATATTTATGCCTCTGAGAAGGTTTTTCTATCTTGCCACTCCTGTACATGTATGTGATATTTTACCATTCGGGGTACCTCAGCCCCAATATCAGGGTAACATTTCATCTACTGCTCATGTGGCTAATATATAGTCTTCCTTGCCTGTATGAATCACACAATTAATCTTTGCCTTAATCCAACATCGAAGTACTCTGTTACATCAATTATAGTTATTATAAAGTGGGAGATGCTGGTGGCTGTGGACTCCTCACTCTTCAGCCACGTGCATCACTCACCTTATTCCTGAAACTTACAGATGAATACTTTTGTACTTGAATACATATAGGGTATATTGTGGTTAACATGCTGTCGTCCTTGCCTGTGTTAAACAATTATTATTTGCCTTAATCCAACATCGAAGTACTGTGCAACATCCACTATAGTTATTATTAAGTGGGTGATGCAGATGGGTGTTGACTTCTCACTCTTCAGCCATGTACATCACTCTCTTTATTCCTGGAATTTACAGATGAATACTTTTGCACTTGAATATATTTCGGTATCAGCTACCGAGTCCCGACTGCTCTAAATACATTAACTTACACCTGGCCGTCAACCATGTTGATGTTCCTTTCTATTTGTATACATCTTGTTACTTTGTGTTTCTGCCTCCCTGGCTCATCTTCTGAACAATATTTTCTATCCTTCCATTTTTCTCATTTCAACTGTCTATTTTCATCTTTCGTACATACTCGTCTAGCCCACTTCAGTAGTAGCTATTTGCCACGTCGTTCCTCTTGTCCTCCAAACCGGGGCCCACTCTAGATTGCTTTGACACCTGTACTTTTTGGTAACGATTGATATTCAAACGTGTTCCTCTTGGTAATGATTGATATTCAAGCGTATAGATTCAGAGTTGGCCTGTTTTCAACACGTGCCAATCGGAACCCCCGACACAGATCTCAATTAGACCTATTATGTTTACTACTTGCAAACCTGTTACTGAGATTTGGATACAAAGGACTAGCAATAATGATTTTGATATTTAACAGATATCCTTGGATTGCTGTAGGAAATATGAATACGAGCTCTTGTGTATCCTGTATGAAATTATTGGAGTTGTTTGGATTATATACCTCCGACAACATCGAGCAGCCACAAATATACGACGGCAACCACCCCAGGCCCTTTGGTTTTCAAAGCACAGTGAATTGGCAAGGACATCCATACCACAACCCACTTGATTACGACTTTGGAATAACGTAATAATACTAACCGTCATTGCCTTACTTTTACTATACCTTTATGGTGATATTGAAACTAACCCCGGACCTCCTGCTATTAATGCTGGAAGATATCAGTTGTCAACCAGTCTTAAGATATGTCATCTTAACATTCAAAGCTTGAAGCCGAAAATCGATATCCTTCAATGTGAGTCAGCAGCCTATGATATTTTCGCCTTTTCAGAAACTTGGTTACACTCGACCGACCCAAATTGTGAAATACAGCTTAGTGGGTTCCATGAATCAATCAGAAAAGATCGCCAGTCCAGGGGCGGTGGTGTGTCTATATATATATCAAAAGTGAACTTAGTTATCAAGTACGACCTGACATTGAGATTCCCACGTTAGAATGTCTCTGGGTAGAAATATTTTCTCCAAATGGTGTGTTACTTCTTGGTGTGTTTTATCGGCCTCCTAATTCTGATAGCGTAATTTGGGATTTGATAACGGCCTCTGTCGAAAAAGCCAAAGACACGTGCATTTCCGATATAATCGTTGTAGGTGATTTTAATGTCAATCAAGACTTAGCTCATAGTAAGTTTGTGGACATTGCAGACCACTTTGGCTTGCGACTAATTATTAAAGACCCCACGTATTACACGGAATCTTCTGCTTCAATCCTGGACTTAGTGGCCGTTAGTAATTCAATAAATGTAATAACATGTGAAACGCTTGATCCGTTTCTTCCAAATTTGATTAGGTATCACTGTCCAACATATGTTGAAAAACTCTTTTAAAAAAATACATAAAAGCTTTACGTAGTTGGCTTTACAAAGAAGGCAGTTACCTCGAACTCAACAATGCAATTAGAATATCAACTGGGACGTGATTTTCTCAGATGTAAATTTAGATTCCATGGTTGAAAATGTTAATTCCACACTTTTAGACCTTGCAGATAACTATATTCCCAATAAACTTATTACTGTACGGAAAGCGGACCCCAAGTGGATGCACAATAACATAAGATTATTAATTCGCCAGAGAAAACGGCTTTGCCGTAGTGCTAAGGGCAGGGGTTCTGAGGATGCGTGGGAAAAATGTCGACGGAAACGTAACGAGGTAGTATCAGCCATCCGCGAAGCCAAAAACACCTATTATGACAAAGTTAAAGATACACTCGACAATCCAACCACTAACGCATCCACGTGGTGGAAAACACTAAAATCGCTTCTAGGCCAAAAAACCACGGAACTGCCTTGTCTAATGTACCAAAACAAGTCATTATCCTATGATTCTGAAAAAGCAGATGCCCTCAATGAATAGTTTTGTTCAATCGCTACTGTTGATGAATCCTACGCAACGCTCCCTGTTGCTCAATTTCCTAACCGACCACTATTAACGTCAATAATTCTTAGCACAAAAGATGTGTTTGACTCACTAAAAGTATCGAAAGCCTCAGGACCTGACTTATTAAGTCCACGATTTCTTAGAGAGTGTAAATGTGCCCTAACGGAACCGCTCACCATATTATTTAAAATATTGCTAACAAATTCTCATTTCCCCACCCTGTGGAAAAAAGCATATGTCATCCCTATACTTAAAAAAACACCACCGCACCTGGTCTCCAATTACCGTCCGATTTCACTGATTAGTTGCTTGGGTAAAATACTTGAAAAGTGTATATTCAAGAAAATGTGGGAATTTTTAGAAGAAAACAACATCCTGAGTCAACTGCAATCAGGATTCACTTCTCGCGATTCTACGGTCCTCCAACTCACAGATATATATGACGCATTTAGTAATGCACTCGACGAAGGTAAGGAAGTTAGAGTGGTATTCTGTGACGTTAGTAAAGCGTTTGACAGAGTATGGCACACGGGACTTTTATACAAATTGGGAAAGATAGGTATTACGGGAGATCTACTATCCTTTTTCAATTCATACCGAAACGGCCGAATGCAGAGAGTGGTAACAAATTCCGAAACGTCCTTCTGGAGACCTGTTAACAGTGGTGTTCCGCAGGGCTCTATTTTGGGTCCTCTGCTGTTCCTGAAATACATAAAGGATATTAGTAACGATCTTACTAGTAGCATTCGTTTATTTGCTGATGACACCACCCTATATATGATTATTGACAATCCAACACAGGCTTCACTAATTCTCAATACAGATCTTGGTACGATTGATAGTTGGGCACAAAAGTGGTTAGTTGAGTTTAATCCACATAAAACAGAATCTATGGTAATAACTCGTAAAAGGGACCCAACAAGACACCCTCCCCTTTTCATGTCGACCACACAAGTCAGTGAAGTGACTACTCATAAGCATCTAGGTGTGGTTTTCAACAGCCAGTGCACGTGGGATGACCACATTGATGGTATTGCATCAAATACTTGGGCGAGGCTTGACCTAATTCGGAAGCTTAAATTCAAGCTAGATCGTAAAGTCTTAGAAAAAATCTACTTTGCCTTCATTAGACCAGTCCTTGAGTATGCAGATACAGTATGGGACAACTGCTCTGACAACTGTGCCAAACAACTCGAGAAAATACAAATTGCTGCAGCTCGTATTGCAACCGGTGCAACCCTGAGTGCGAATAAGGAACTGCTTTACGCAGAGACTGGCTGGACACCCCTATCCAAACGATGTGAACAGCATAAATTGGCTCAGTTTTTTAAAATGTATCACAACTATCTACCCGATTACATATCGCTCAGATTACCACGGCCTATTTCTGCAATCCAAGACTGCAGTCTTCGCACTAACAGGAACCTTCTTGTTCCATTCTGTCGCACACGGGCACATCAAATATCGTTCATTCCCTCGACTACAAGGTTATGGAACGAAATTCCGTTGCACGTTAGGGAAAATACCTCCCTCCCAAATTTAAAAAATTATCTAAATCGCGACGCCCGAAGGCCACCACAGTACTTTTTGAACTCAATGTCTAGAGAGGCACAAATATACCACTGTCGACTCCGACTCAGATGTAGTCATCTAAATGATCATCTTTACACGAATAAACTTGTCGAATCTCCCTTATCTCCATGCGGCGACCGCGAAACTACAAACCAGTTCTTATTAAAATGCCCAATTTTTCCAACCGTCCGTAATGATACATTGGGGGTAGGTAATAATTGAGAGTTTACTATCACTTGTACATGTACGTGTACAACATACACACACGATGCGTTCACCAACGTGGAATTCAGTGTTAAATCACACGCTTGTTCACAAAACTGTACATGATCTTAAATCCCCCCCATGTACAGTTGTGACTCCTAGATCGCACTTTTAACGTTCAAATACTCGTGGTGAACGCGCATTTTTTAAAAAAGGGTGAAATTGTACATCTTCGCTTGTATCTTGTACGTAATTTTTCGTCGACGTTCCCATCGCAGATCAGACCATCGATCCATCGTTGGCGAACGCGATCAAAAGCAAAAAATTCTGAGTCATCATCAAAAAACAGTTTTGGGGACTCTAGATCAGCGATTCAGAACCCGCAATTGTGTTGAGACAGATGAGCCAGAACACGCAATTGTTTTGAGGCGGTGGGTTTTTCCCATTTATGACATTATTAGGGGAATTCCCCCACTATGAGAAAAATTCCCAAACTCAGCTGATCGAGCGATCAGATCGCTCGATTCTCGTAAAAACTCGATCTGAACGAAGAGTGTAGTCGTCGGTGTGGTTGGAAATTCGCGAGCCCGCTGTCACGTTTTTGATTGATATATATATAGGGGAGAAAAAGAAATATAAATAAATAGTTATTTAGAAAATTAAATATATCAAATCGAATAGATAATAAAAAAAAAATACGTAAATCATGAGCGATTCTCAGACTATTAGAGCGAGGTTTCTTTTAAACATGCTGATGAGAGCATACGCAATCTGCGTGAATGAACAACTACGTCCCATCTTGTTAGAACGACGTCGGGAGTCGGGATCATCTAGACTTCAATCACGAGAATCATTCGTGTCTGACGATGGAAAGGGAAGATATGGTCGTCATGTATTTTGAACCGGCGTTCGAACGCGTTAAATTCAACGATGTGATCACGTTTTGGAAGAGATTAGTCTTCTGTAAGAATCGAGACAGGCCCACAGATTCGGAAGAACTGAAATTAGCACATAGAAGTTTGACTTTAGAAGACAAGGGATGCATCAAGAAATTATTGCTGAACGAAGCATAAGTCTAAGTTTTTTTCGTTGATATAAAAATAAGGGAGAGTAGAAAATAAAAAAAAAAAATAAATACACACATAAATTTTTTTTATCTAATATTAGAAAGAAAGAAAAAAAAACCCACAAAATGAGAACCAGAAATAAATTGTATCCGACGTTAGTGGACGACGAGGCCGAGAAGCCGAACGGCGTTTTGCCGATGGCGCCATTGCTAGAAGAAAGAGAAAGAGGAGAGAGGTATCGCATCGATCAAATCAGTAGAATCCAATTGCATCTGACTCGAGAGAGAGATTCTCGTCGTTCCCTCAAGAAGAAGTATTCACGTTTCGTGAAATTCGTCAACGCGATCGACACGACACTCATCACGATTTCCATGGGTTTACACGCGACCGGCATTGGATTGTTGTCGACCGTGGTTGGCATTCCGATCGTGTTGACCGTAGAAGGAGTGGCCCTCGCCACCGGATTGTTTAGCATGCTCGGAAACTTTTTGAGTAGGAAATTATATCTGAAGGCGAGGAAACACGACAAGATTCGCGTCTTGACCGACTCCAAGATCAACAGGATATCTGAAATGATCTCTATGGCGTTGAAAGACGGTAGGATATCGGACAGAGAATACTTTGCGATATTGAGCGAGAAAACGAAATACGATGCCATGAAAGAAGCCGTGAGAATCAAGACTCATCAGATCATCAAGGAAGAGATGAAGGATTCTCTCGTGGAAAAGGGGAGGAAAGAGGCCAGGGAGGAATTCAGTAAGATGATAGAACTCAAGAGCAGTGATTGAAAAATATATATATATATATATATATATATAATAAGAACAGAATTTAAAAAAAAAAAAAAATATTAAATTTATATATAAAATTAAAAAAACGAAATTAATTTAAATAACTCTTAAAAAAATGTATTGCGTAAAGTGTAAGAGAGTTACCGAGATGAGTAATTCTAGAGAAGTGCGAACTAAAAACGACAGATGGATGCTTCGTGGAATTTGCGACGTGTGTGGTTCTGTCAAGACGCGATTCGTCAAACAAAAGAACGCGAGCAAAGGTAAAGGCATCGTGAATAAAATGATCAACAATCTACCTTTCGAAATGCATCTGCCCGGTCACAGTTTCACGGGACCCGGAACGAAATTGAACAAGAGACTCAACGCCGATCTGACTCCTAAATCTTGGAGCAAACCCGTGAATAGGGTGGACGCGGCTGCGTACGATCATGATCTGTGCTACACCGGACATCCCGACACCAAGACTCGCAACGACGTCTGCGACAAAAACATGTTGGGGAGATTGAGAGGCATATCGAATCCGTCCAGGAGAGAGAAGATGGAACGTTCGCTGGTCGGCAATCTGGTTGGTGCGAAACGTCGATTTGGATGGGGCGTTCAAAAAAAAAAAGCGCATCTGAAAAGAAGAAGAAACGATTATTGACGAGCGAATTGGCCGAGGAGTTACACAAACCCATAGTGCGTAAATTTCGAAAGAGAAGGGTGTTCGTGAAGGGTCTGGATGACATTTGGTCTGCCGACTTGGTCGACATGAGATCGTTTTCGAGGTGGAATGAGGGCGTCAAATATCTATTGACGGTCATCGACGTGTTTTCCAAATACGGTTGGATCAGAGCTTTGAAGGATAAATCGGGACTTTGCCTCGCCGAGGCTCTGAAGAGCGTGTTCGACTCGTCTTCTCGAAAACCAAGTAAATTGTGGGTGGATAAGGGAAAGGAATTCTACAACAAGCACGTTCGTCGATTGGTAGACCTCTACTCGATCGAAAACGAAGAGAAAGCCAGCATGGTGGAACGTTGGAATCGAACGATGAAGGAGAAGATGTACAGATACTTCACGGCGAATTCGACCAAGAAATACATATACACTCTGAACGGTCTGGTCAAAGATTACAACAACACGTGACACAGATCGATCAAGATGACTCCCGCGGAAGCTAGCGATCCTCAAAACGAAAAATGGGTCTACGCGAATCTATATCCCGAGAGATCTAAGATCAGGAAGAAGTCTAGAATGCCGAAATTTGCGGTCGGCGGTCGAGTGAGAATCTACGCTTATAAGAAGCACTTCAAAAATAGTTATACTCCTCGATGGACCTCAGAAATTTTCGTGATCATCAAAATATTTCACACCGATCCGGTGACTTACGAAATCGAAGCTTTGGATGGAGAAGAGATCATCGGAAAGTTTTACGAACAACAATTACAGAAGACGAAGTTTTAATGAAGAACACAAATTTTTTTTTTTATTTACTCTCTTTAACATTTTCTTGTTTACACACATATATATATAAGAGAGAATAAAAATAATAATAAAAAATAATTAAAAACTATTTTTTAGATAAAGAAAGCAAGTTAATTAATAAACAAAAAAAAACAACTAAAAATCCTTTAAAATGACAAATATACTAGATATAACACAAAGCATAGTGAAAGATGAAAGTATTCAAGAATATGAGGTTCACAAATACAAACCGGTAACTCGAACGAGTTTGAACAATGCGGGAGAGATAAGAATCAACATCGAAACTCAAGATCTATTCGTACATCCTAGCGAGAGTTACATAGTGGTGCAGGGACATCTCACCAAGGAAGATGGGAGTGACTACGCCGACGACGACACGGTTACTCTTGCCAATAATGGCATCATGCATCTATTCAGTAACATAAAATACATGCTATCCGGACAAGAGATAGAATCTGTTTTTCATCCCGGTCAGGCCACCACGATGTTCGGACTCTTGACGTATCCTGATGATTTTTTGAAATCCAGAGGACTTAATCAGTTGTGGGTGAAAGACACCATAGGCCCTGCTTGCGCAGGCGCCGCCACGATATTCGACTACGTCGTCAAGACGTCCAGACCTAAAGGAACGTTTTCATTCAGGATATCTTTGAAACACATCTTCGGATTCGCAGACGATTATAACAAGATCATGTACGGATTCAAACACAATCTGACGTTGATTCGAAAAGGAAACGACGATGCAATAGTGAAACTCACCGCGACCGATGTGGGTAAGATAACTCTACACAAGATATCGTGGTTCGTTCCGCACGTGGAGCCTTCGATCGTGGAGAAAGCGCGTCTCTACAAGATCATAGAATCCAAGAGTAAATTACCTGTGGGATTTAGAATAAGACAGTGCGACACGGCTAGCATTCCTCTTTCCACGAATCACTTTGATTGGAGATTGATGGTGAAATTCGCTTCCGAGAGACCGCGTTTCAGACCGATAGGGATGGGTCTCAGGAAAAGAATGCGTCGCTGTTCGATCACTGCCATTTGAGAAACATGCAAGTGTTTCTGAACGCCACGAGATATCCAGCAATCGATTACAACGCGTCGTTCGACAAGAACGATTTCTCCAGACTGTACGGCGACGCCGCTGATTTTAGAAAGAAGTATCACGGTCTAGACAAATTGATGAGCAATCCTAACATATCTCCCGGCGAATACAAGTCAATGTATCCCATGTTCGTGTTCGACGTCAGTAAACAGAGTGAACGACTCAAGAGTAGCGTGTTAGACATTCAGATCAAGATGCAATTCGATAGGAACGTGCCGAGAAAAACCGAAGCCTTTGCCCTGGTCCTGGCGGACAGAGAATTACAATTCGAATTGGACAGAAATAAGATGTCGATCATTCGATGAGAGACGAGTGTGTGAAAAAAAAAAAAATAAAAAACAAAAAAAAAAATAAAAAGTAATGTGTGATTATTCAAAACAAAACAAAACAAAAAAATAAATAAAGTAATGTGATCTAGAGAGATTGAACATCTCTCTATATCTCATTACTTTTTTTTTTTGTTTTTTTTTGTTTTGTTTTTAATAATCACACATTATTTTTTTTTAATTCATTATTTTCCACGCGTTCACTGTTTGTTCAAAGGATCCAGTTCGATCAGTAGACTCACCACAGAAGTGGCAGCTTCGGGATTATTGGTTTTCGTGACGAAATTAATCCTGTCTCCGGCATTCACTTTGAGAGGCGTGCGAACGTGCTAACATTCGCGTGTTGATTCTCAGTCTTTTCGACGCTGTGTCTCTTATCGCTCTCCAAACCATTCACCATGAGATTGACGACCGCTCTGTTATTCAAATCCGAGGAAGCCAGACTCATTCGAAGGATTTCACCTCCCAGCGGCATGGGATATCCCACCTGACCATGTTTCGATATGCTACCTCCATTTCTGAAAGACCACTCAGCTTTTCCCTCCTCTAAGGCGCAGGCCTATTCAGCCCACACGGTGATCAATTGTCTAGCATATTTGACTTTCTCCACCACCGAAATCGGGGTGCAGGCATCTGTCATGTTCACGGGATCCGGTAGATTCGTGAGCGCGTGTCCACCCATGTCTAGTTTACCTTCCATGATGTCGCCCTTTCTCCAGACCGAGTTGTCATCCACGTACTTCCTGCTTACCGCGCTGGAATCAAATTCGGGATCGTGATCGAGACCGAATAAATTGTGACCGTTCATGTTGATGCCACCCTCCATGGTTCCGCCAGATTCTTTGTTCAGGTAGAGATCGTCCACTTGCGATTCTAGGTATTCTTGCGATTGTATCACGGCAGAATCTACGTAGCCCTTGTTGACCGCAGTTGAGTCCACATCCATGTCGTCGATCTTCGACAGATTCAATATCTTGTGGAATCCCGCATTCAGATCCGATTTCATTTCTCGTATGTCAGACTTTCTCTGTTCCAGATGAACGTAGTGTTTGGTCGCCACGTCCTTGGGATTCGTGGGAGTGGCCACGTTCGTTATCTTGTTAGAATTGGCGTTCAATTCCGAGTGCATCATTTTCAGAACGTATCTATTTCTCAGGTGTTCGCTGAATCTCGCGTGAGAGTCGTCTGTGTATTTCTTGGTCGCGGCATCGGTGGGATCTATGGGATTCGTGACGTTCACCAAACGTTTGGATTTCAGATCGAGATCGTCAGTCATGGTTTTATCTGCATAATTATCCAGCAGGATTCGTTCGTAATCGCCGTTCCCCCTGTCGACGTATTTTTTAGTCACTCGTCACTTCTACCAAATTTATCGACTGGCATGTTGTTGTGGGATTTTTTTTTTGTTTTTTAGAAAAATGTGTTCAAAATGCAGTTTATTAAAAACGAACTATGTTATTTTATTTTTCGTTTTTATTCGATTAAAATTTTTTTTAAAATAATTTTTTATCTTTATATATACTATAAAAAAAAAAATCTCTCTCTAATGTAAATCATTGAGAATGTCTTGAAATCGATCTCCTTCAGACCATCTCTTGAGAACGTAGAGACACAGGTGACCACAAAACACTTGATGTGGTGATTGCACTTGTTCCGTGTTGTACCGAACCATCGATTTGTTGAAATAGTTCTTTATTTCTTTTGGCGGCGAGATTCCGTAGCTGTCGAAATAATAATTTTTCTTCTTCCCGTTCTTCATCCATGCCACCCAGTGAGTGCCTTCACCCGATGAATCGTCTAGATTTAAAATTCCGCATTCCGATTGTCGAGGTCTTCTCTTCGGCAAGGCATCTCTGGAAAACACTCCTAGAAAATCTTCGATTTTCAAATCTTTTGCCGCATTCAACAGATTAATGTTGGATAGGGGTTCATTAGGTAAGACGACACCTTCTACAGATATCATTATTTTCTTATTCATAAATAAGTATATATTTTTTTTTATTTATTTTATTATAATTTACTAAAAATGACGTTATTTTTTTTCTATTTTTTTCTTTTTCTTTTTAAACTAACTTTCTCGATGTCACTATCCATTTCTATAATTTTGTGTTCATCTAATTCTTCTTGATTTTCTGGAATCCTATCATCCGCAATCGTATCTGGAATCTTATCATCCACAATCGCATCTAGAATCCAATCATCTCCATTCATATTGTCTAAAATTAGATCCAAAGTCCAATGTCCGAGTGCCAAAGTGCTTATTTTATCGTCTAACACGAATCTCTTGTCGTCGTCGGCTGTCAACGAAATCTTGTTGACTATTTCGGTATACAAGTCGTGATTTTCACTTCGAATCAATTTCATAGTCTTATACACCGGACCACTTCCTAACAGACAATCTTTATACTCTTGGAAAGAGATGTTTTTCTTCACCACGCACGCTTTAACTCCTTTACACTTCTTGATCTCTTCATCATCTTCTATACGATAAGCATAGAGTTTGGGTCTCAAGCCCACGAATTCGACGATCTGTTTACCGCTGCTCTCATCCTTAAATTCACCCAACACCTTCTTGTTGTCGTTCGATTGAATGTTGGACGGGTGATCGACGGGATAATTGCTCGTGTCGAACCAATCGGCCACATTCGGAGTTATATCTTGGTAGACGTCTTTTGTCTCTATCTCGTAAACTAAACTGTCCGTGTCAGTGAACAGTAGTTTGGCTTTGTCACCAAATTTTCGTTTGACGTAATCGTAGTGAAACTCGTACATCAATCGCTTGCTGATATCTAAGATGATCGGTCCGAGATAATACGGTTTGTCAAACTTCAGATGCGTCTTTTGCATGTGAACGGCCACTAGATTTTCGTCGAATATGGTTCGGTGTTTGTAATTGGGTTTCGCCACTAATTTTTTAGCTCTTTTCTCAGACGTGACGAGTCGAACGTCGGTTCTCTTCCTGATGTTTTCCATCGATTTGCCGTACACGCAGTTGTTCATGAGTTTGAAGAAATCTTTTTCGAAATCGTTTTTGGCTCGAGTTCTGAGATTCGTGTTGAGATCGATGTATTTTTTCATCCAAGGCTCTTCGTCGAATCGAATGATGCGATGTATGTCGACTAATTTCATCCCGTAATCGACGTACTGTTTCAAATTCTCGCTGTAGACGACGTAGTTACGTTTGTTAAATAAATTGGGAATGAGTTTTTCCTCGTCTCCTTCATTCAGTTCCATTCGTTCGGGAGCCAGCGGATAATCGTTGTGTGGACCGTGTAATTCTTCCGGATAGTTCAAATCGACTTCTAAAATGCAAGGATAGTCTCTCCATTTTTGCATCTCTTCCAGTTCCTTCACCCATTCGAAATTTCTAACCGGTAAAGGATGACTCATAGCCCAACCGTACAGATTATTGGCGTCCCAATACTGTATGTATTTAGTCGACCATTTCGAATCGAAACCTTCTTTCATGTAAGGATTGTTAGCTTCAGAATATCTGTGAGAGATCATCGAGACGCCACCTCTCGCAGCCCTTTCGAACATGAGCAGCATGTCCACGTCGGATAATAATTCCAATTGGACTTCGGTGGTCTTCAACAGAGCGTCCCACACCAGACCGGGTGCGGTGAAATACCAAACAGGATCCAGATCGTAATTTCGACGACAGACTTCTCGAAAATTTTCGAACATGTCTGCCAAGAGCAGAACGTCGGTCTTCAGATAGAGATCGTGATAATCTCTCATGGTTTTCATATCGAATGATTTCCACACGTTTTTGGCGTGTTCGTAATTCTCGTCGGAAATGTCGGATTCGTATAATTTTGAATAAAAATCTTCTTTCGAAGGTAGTGCGGTGTCTTCGAATCTCTTTAGATCGTTCATGTAATCACAAGGATAGACTCCTTTCCTCAACATGCCATCTACTCGTTCTCCGAAATGTTCGCTCGTGATTTTAAATTTATCCTTGCTCATGTTATCGACTAATTTTTCCAGAGTGGTCGACATGAATTTAAAACTGTCGATGAAACGTATGCATCTTCAAATGGATTTCGTTTTTTCTTTCAACGTATTCCCGTCGATTACTCTTTTCCTCTCCATGAGCTTCCATTTCGTGAAGGAAATGTATCTTTCTTCGCTGTTTGCGATGCAATTTAATTCTTCGTGTGAGGTGCTGAGATTTTTCACGAACAGATGACTGTCGTAACCTGAGAGATTGTGAAACATCACCGGATAGAAAGTGGCATCTCGATATTTCAAATTACACTTGCTGTGAGCCGGACCGCGATACAGACCCATGTAATGATCATGGTCTCTGACCTTCTTATTTTCCTCCGAATTCTCGTTGAACGATTGTCTGCATATGTGACATTCGGTGGCTCTGTTATTTTCGTCCTGCTGCTCTCGCATGATGATCATTTTCGCCGGAGTTTTGAATTTGTCGTATAACATTTGAATTTTCGATTCTAACTCTTCCACGAACCTTTGAGCCACGTCTTCACACTGTTTCGTGTAGGTGAAGGGACCCATGTCATGTTGCGAGTCGAAAGTGCATTTCACGTAAATGCAATAGCCTGAAGGTATGTGTTTTTGATATCTTTCGAAGTAACTTTGAAGAGCGTTGGGTTGACAGGAACTCATTTTCGTGGTGAAACATTCGAAATCGGCGTACACGACGAATGGTACTTTTAACCTTCTATTGTGATTTTCAAACTTCACGATGGTGTTGGGTTTGGGCATTTCGACGGTGACACCTTGATTTTCATTGCAATATTCCTGATGTTTCGCCAACGAGTCTTTGCTGTGAAACACGTTTATGCAATTGTAACAAAGATATCTTTCCAGTTTGATTATTATTTTGTTTCGACAGTAATCGGGCTGGATGTTTAACCCAACAATAATGACGATTGTCACCATTCAAAATCAATAATAAAATAATCGTCTTTTCTCTTCTGCGATACGAAGTCTGTCTGAGAGGATAGATTATTCGATTTTCGTCATCATATCCTAAGACGTTCACCGCTACGGTGGGATTTTGAACCTCGAAACATTCGATGTGTTTTAACTCTGTTGAAAAAGTCACTCCGGTCCAATCGAGATTTTTAGAAGTTTCCTCGTAACGAGAAACTCTATCAGAGTTTATGTCGACAGGGTATAAAGCGGAGGTGACTTCCCATTTAAAACACTGATCATCTTTATTTCTCACGTTGACCCCGGCGTGTTTCTTAGTCAAGAAATACGGTAATTCCAAGTAGGAAGATCCTTTCAATGGATCGTTTTTATTCATGTCAATTTCGAGTTTCAACACCTCACCGAACGTCCAATTACTACCTTCATGTTGATAATTCGCGAGAGACGTCAACATCTTGTCTTTCATCTTTTCGAAAACGTCCGATAGATCTGAACCTCGAAATACGGGTTCGACGTTAGATCTGAAATATGCATTTTTCACGATGCTCTCGCCGGACTTCACGCCGATTTTATTCATTATGCAATGGAGTATCATCTTAATTTTTAATCCCACGTTCATGTATTCGCGAAACAAATCCAATACTTCTTTCTTCACCCGTTCCATGAACAATTTCGGATCGACTTTCTTCAACGAGGGAATCACATCGAAAGTTTTAAAAATGCCTTTGATCGCACTCTCCCGTTCTATGGGTTTCGATTGGAATAGTTCCGCAACGAGTCATGTTACATATTCTTCTCCTTTCTCTTCGTCGATTGCTCATTGAATTTCGCTCGATATATCTCGATTGTCTTTAATCTGAAGTGCATCACACGTTTTCGTTTTAGTTTTTTTTTTCTTTTCTTTGGAAACTTGATGTTCTTCAACGGCTTTTCGTTTAGTCGTCTTCTTATTTTTCACAACCGATGCATCTTTTGACGTCATTGCTATCGACATTTCGTTTGCCTTTCTAGCATTTCGCAAATATTCTTGTATGACTTCAATTTTTTTTGATTTAGTTCTATGCTTTCTGAAATCTGAAATTTGTAATAGTTTACAAATCTCGTTTAACTGAGGTATGGTTTTCTCATTTAAATTTACCATTGTTTTATCTGTTTGCTTCATTTGTAAGAATTTTTTTTTTTTTTTTTTTTGAATTTTGTATTAAATAATTTGTTAAAAGAGTTTTGCTTTTTTACTCTTTTTATATATATATAATAGAAAAAAAAAAAAAGTTAAATTTTAAATTAAATTTTTTTTTCTTTAATGTGTTTTTATTCAAAAACAATTTAAGACCGCTTTTATTTCTCGCTCGCAAACCGAACACGTTTTCTCGTCTTCGGAATGACATTTTCTACAGTAACGCAGGTGTGCGCACGGTAGAAACAAGACGTTTGCGACACCTTCGCAGACCAGACACTTGGTGGTGGATGTTTTACTCGGTTTGTTTTTGACGAGTGACGATAACTCGTCCACTTCCGCCATGAATTTGATGAGATGTTCTAAAGTTATGAATTGAGACAGGGTCTTGTTCGCTTTGTTTAATGCATCGTACAATTGTTCTCTGGTGTATCTGAGTTGTAACATATCCATTAATAATTTTTGGTTTTTATCTCTATCTCTCTCTCTTCGTCTTGGATTTTGATCAATCCTAATGTTAGGATCTTGTTTAAATAATCACAGTCGCCTTTTTTAATATTACTTATGTGTTCTAGTAAAGGTATGTCATGAGGTTCCCAATTCATCAAATGTATGTCACAACAAAAACATTTGACTTTGTCGCCTCTACCCACGTAAACGAAACCCACGGCGGCTAAGTCTTCAGGTTTTTGAGCGAGATGCGAAGGCCAATTTTTAAACTTTTGAAGTCTTGCACGTTCTAGACTATAATTAGGATGTTTGGACTTGATCATTGTTTTTACCTCAAAATTGAGTTTGTAAGAATTTTTTTTTTTTTTTAACTTTTATTTATATATAAAGAGAAATAAAGAGAAACTTTTTTAACAAATTATTATTTAAATACAAAATTTAAAATATACATTATTTGCAAGAATTCATAAAAACCAAATAATCGATCATGACAACAACACCTAAAAGATGCGAATTGAAATTGAAACGAGACGAAAGGTATGAGAAATCCAGTTTTAATATCTATACATTACAACCACACGATCCCATCGAATTGAATGAGGTTGAGATGGTGGACTTAGAGCGCTACTACCACAAATATCGAATGTGTTTGAAAGTGGATGAAGCTGTGCTCGATTTGTTTTATGAGTACCAAAGTGAACTGCTGATTAATATCCTCATCGCCGAAGACAGAGAATTCGATAGGGGTGATTTATTGTTGTCCTATGGAGGTTACATATATCCAATAATCTCACCCGAACTCGTGAAGAAATCGGGTGGTGAGAGCGCATTCGCCTATGAAAAAAAACTCAAAAGAGTAAAGATAAACATTCACACCATTTTCGTATGTGGAAAAATGACGAATGTCAACTTGCTAATAACGGACTTGGAAATATAAACAATAGAGAGATTGAAATTAAAATTTAACTTTTTATATATATATAAAGAGAAAAAAAACTTTTACTAAAAAAAATTTTACATTAAAGAAAATTAAAAATTAAAAAAAAAACTTTTTTATATATATAAAGAGTAAAAAAAAACAACTTTTTAAACAAATTATTATTTAAATACTAAATAATCGATCATGAAGACAACAACACCTAAAAGATGCAAATTGAAATTGAAACGAGTCAAAACGTATAAGAAATTTGGTCATAAAATCTATAGATTACAACGACACGATCCCATCGAATTGAACGAGGTCGAGACGAAGGGCTTAGAGCACAAATACGAGAAATATAAGACGCCTTTGAAATTGGACGAAGCCACGCTCGATTTGCCAAAGCGATCTGCAGAACATCGTCATCACCAAAGACAGAGAATTCGACAAGGACGATTTGTCGTTGCCCTATGGAAATTACATATTTCCAAACATCTCATTCGAACTCATGAAGAAATTGGGTGGTGAGAGCGAGTTGACCGATGTAAAAAAACTCAAAAGACTAAAGATAAACATTCAACACGTTTTCGAAAAAGGAGAAGACACGAGTGTCAACATGCTAATAATGGACTTGGAAATATAAACAATAGAGTGATTGATTTTTAGCGAAGAAAAATGAAAAAAAAAAAAAAATAAGATCATCTTTAGATCTCATTACTTTTTTTTTTTTTTTTTTTGTTTTCCTTCTTCTTCACTATCATCATAATATATTATAATAACGTTTCCTTTTCTCTCAAACTTCTGCGTTGATTCTTCTTTTTCTTTTTATACCCCCTCTTTGAAGAAGTGGGGGCTATATAGGAATCGTCTGTCCGTCCGTCCGTCCGTCTGTCCGTCCGTCCGTCCGTCCGTCCTTCCGTCCGTCCGTACGTACGTCCGTCTGTACGTCTTTCCGGACATGAAATTCTTGTGTGCGCAACTCCTCCTACATTTGTCAATCAATTTGGACAAAACTTTTCAGACATCATCACTACTAAGTGAACATGCGCATATTCCAAGATTTTTGATCTGCGACAATTTTAACCAGGTTATCTACCTTTGACTTAGATTTATTGTGTCTTTCCATCCGAACAAATTCTTGTGTGCGCAACTCCTTCTACATTAATGAACCGATTTTGATGAAACCTTTCAAACATCATCTCTACTAAGTGAACATGTGCATATTCCAAACTTTTTAATTTGCGACAATTTTAACGAGGTTATCTCTCTTGAAATTGGATTTAATATGGGTTTCTACATGAAATTCTTGTGTGCGCAACTCCTCCTACATTTATCAATCAGTTTGGACAAAACTTTTCAGACATCACCACTACTAAGTGAACATGCACATATTCCAAGATTTTTGATCTGCGACAATTTTAACCAGGTTATCTCCCTTTGACTTAGATTTATTATGTCTTTCCATTCGAACAAATTCTTGTGTGCGCAACTCCTCCTACATTAATGAACCGATTTTGATGAAACCTTTCAAACATCATCTCTACTAAGTGAACATGTGCATATTCCAAACTTTTTGATCTGCGACAATTTTAACCAGGTTATCTCTCTTGAACTTTGATTTAATATGGGTTTCTGCATGAAATTCTTGTGTGCGCAACTCCTCCTACATTTATCAATCAATTTGGACGAAAGTTTACAGACATCATCACTACTAAGTAAACATGCGCATATTCCAAAATTTTTGAGCTGTGGCAATTTTAACTAGGTTATCTCCCTTTAACTTAGATTTATTATGGGTTTCTACATGAAATTCTTGTGCGTGCAACTCCTCCTACATTTATCAATCAATTTGGACAAAACTTTTCAGACATCATCACTACTAAGTGAACATGCGCATATTCCAAGATTTTTTATCTGCGACAATTTTAACCAGGTTATCTCTCTTTGACTTAGATTTATTGCGTCTTTCCATCCGAACAAATTCTTGTGTGCGCAACTCCAAATTCTGGTGTGCGCAACTCCTCCTACATTAATGAACCGATTTTGATGAAACCTTTCAAACATCATCTCTACTAAGTGAACATGTGCATATTCCAAACTTTTTAATTTCCGACAATTTTAACCAGGTTATCTCTCTTGAACTTTGAATTAATATGGGTTTCTACATGAAATTCTTGTGTGCCCAACTCCTCCTACATTTATCAGTCAATTTGGACAAAACTTTTCAGACATCATCACTACTAAGCGAACATGCGCATATTCCAAGATTTTTGATCTGCGACAATTTTAACCAGGTTATCTCCCTTTGACTTAGATTTATTATGTCTTTCCGTTCGAACAAATTCTTGTGTGCGCAACTCCTCCTACATTAATGAACCGATTTTGATGAAACCTTTCAAACATCATCTCTCTAAGTGAACATGTGCATATTCCCAACTTTTTGATCTGCAACAATTTTAACCAGGTTATCTCTCTTGAACTTTGATTTAATATGGGTTTCTGCATGAAATTCTTGTGTGTGCAACTCCTCCTACATTTATCAATAAATTTGGATGAAAGTTTACAGACATCATCACTACTAAGTGAACATGCGCATATTCCAAAATTTTTGAGCTGTGGCAATTTTAACTAGGTTATCTCCCTTTAACTTAGATTTATTATGGGTTTCTACATGAAATTCTTGTGCAAGCAACTCCTCCTACATTTATCAATCAATTTGGACAAAACTTTTCAGACATCATCACTACTAAGTGAACATGCGCATATTCCAAGATTTTTGATCTGTGACAATTTTAACCAGGTTATCTCCCTTTGACTTAGATTTATTATGTCTTTCCGTTCGAACAAATTCTTGTGTGCGCAACTCCTCCTACATTAATGAACCGATTTTGATGAAACCTTTCAAACATCATCTCTATTCAGTGAACATGTGCATATTCCAAACTTTTTGATCTGCGACAATTTTAACCAGGTTATCTCTCTTGAACTTTGATTTAATATGGGTTTCTGCGTGAAATTCTTGTGTGCGCAACTCCTCCTACATTTATCAATCAATTTGGGCAAAAGTTTACAGACATTATCACTACTAAGTGAACATGCGCATATTCCAAAATTTTTGAGCTGTGGCAATTTTAACTAGGTTATCTCCCTTTAACTTAGATTTATTATGGGTTTCTACATGAAATTCTTGTGCGTGCAACTCCTCCTACATTTATCAATCAATTTTGACGAAACCTTTCAAACATTATCACAACTAAGTGAACATACGCATATTCCCAAATTTTTTATCTGCGACAATTTTAACCAGGTTATCTCCCTTTAACCTGGATTTATTATGGGTTTTCAAATGGGATTCTTGTGTGTACAACTCCTCCTACATTAACGAACCGATTTTGAATACATGTTGCACATTGTAAATGTGTTTTTCCAAATGTAAACCATATATGTGTGGGCTCTTTAAGTATTCAGTGCTGTTCTGTGGAAGGCCACATGCAAATACAAATTTCAACAGCAAAAAATGATCTTTATGTATACATTTCCTTATGGCCTTCGCCTACATGATCAGAAGTGCATTCCTCTAAAAACCCAAAGCGGGGGTATTAATCACCTTCAGTGATAGTTCTAGTTTTCTTTTTCTTTGTGATGTGATACGTTTATGGTAACATTTTTGTTTATCTGAATCATAATTATGAACGAATGTTGTGCATCTCTTGGTAACACTCGCATCATTACCATTCTCTTCAGAAGGTAGTGGTGACCGTGGAAAACATTGTCTCATTCTCAACCGTCTATCCCGCGCTTCATCTATCTCTTTCATTAGTTCTTTCCTTAGATATCCATCATTAGCATCTAACCATTTTTTTATTTTTTCGCTCTCTGGCTCGCAATGTTCGTCATTATCGTCAAATTGTTTCTCCACCTTTTCATCCAGGTGATAAATTTCTTTCTCCACCTTTTTATCCATTTTAAATATATTATTTTATACTTTCTATGATTTTATATTTTATATAATTTTATATTATAATAACATATTCAAAATCGGTATGTTCTTAAATGGCGAATTCTCACCGAGCAACAAACCCTTGCCGAGTCGCTCGACGTTCCGTCCACTCTTCAGATAGAGACCGTTTCCTCTCAGAGAGTTGCCACCTCTAACGGGTTCTAGATACAATCCTTTACCGCTGTCGTCTACGTGGACGTGACACACGGCTCCTCCCTTCTTCAAAAACAGTCCGCTGCCACCCATTAATTTCTCAACTGCCGAACTAGCGAGTCCCGTGAGAGCTCCCACGCCGAGAGTCTTTCCGAGAAAGGGTAGTGCCTTTGCGGTGAAGGGTAATGCTTTTGCGGCTATTCCTGCCAATAGCGGTAGGAAACCACCTTTCATTCTCAAATTGTATCTCAATTGAGCGGGACTCATTCTCACCGTCAACCCTCTTCCATTGCGAATCGCTTTCTCCATCCTTTTGATTTGACTTCTGGCCCAGGCGATCGAATCCTGACCGCCTCTCGTCAGATCTTCGTGAGTGAATTTGAATCTCACTGCCTCGCCTCGAGTTGTTAACGCTCTCTTAAGTTTCTTCCTCTGTCCTGCGGATATGTTTACGTTTTTAACCACGTATTCTGTTATAATTCTGTTTTTTTTTTTTTTTAAATGTATTTACTTCAATTGTTTCTTGTTTAATAATTATATTAAAATAATTTTGTAAAAATTAATATTGCCGTTTATTTTATTTTTGTTATCTATATATATAATATTTTTTTTTTTTTTTTGCTTTTATATTTCTCTTATGTGAAATCGTATCGTCACTCTCTCTCCGCAAAGATCTAACAGTTCACCATTTTGATCCGTCAACGTGGTTTTGAGACTATACAACGTGTCTTAAATCACTGGTAGATAAACTAAATTTCGAGGTCGCTCCACGATCTTATAACCCGGCGACACGTTTGGAAAGAAGGAATAGATCGTCGGTTGAGCGCTACCATTCACGTAGCTTCCAGCAATCATGTCCACGTTCACCAGAATGCTATTGACAGCGAGAATGTCGACCGTATTTTCAGATGCTGCGTGGCCTCGATACATCTTTCGATTGAATCCCAACATCTTGCCTATAGAATCGTCCGTGTTGAAATCCACTCGAAAATTATCTTCCAAATCCAACATCGTCTGTAAGGTATTAGGATTGGGAGCGAGTCTGATCTTGTTGCTTCCCTTTCCATCCGTCTTCATTCACGTCTGAATGTAATGGTTCAAATCGTCTATGTCGTAACTCCCTTTGGGAATTCGAATCTCCAACCAATCCGTTCCGTCGGAATACTTGAACGAGTTATTCTTTTTGGTGACGTTGGGAAAGGAATAATAAGTCTCCAGATTCACCAACGCCATCTCGTATCTTTTCTCTCTATTCAATTCGATGGAAGGTTCGAATTTCGTAGCGAATCGAGTTGAATCGCCACTCACCACGATTTGAATGGATTGTTTCGCAGCCGTATTCTCGGCTATCCATCCTAACAATTCTCCATGTTCGAACATTATATTTAATTTTATTTGATTTTTTTATTCAAAACTAATTATTTGAAGATTTATTATTTTTCTATTTTTTTTTTATTTTCACGCTCTATCTAATTATTATCATCGGAAACATAAAACTTGTCGAATCCGCACCGATATTTTCCGCGATTAAATTCGCTTGTCAAATCGATCACGACGAAATTGTAAAGTCCACCATCCCAAACCCTCTTGCAGAATCTCCTGAATTCCGCAGCGCTCATGTCGTTTGCGATGTGATCGCCGTAGATGTGATTGAGATTCTTGAGATCTTGGCGAAAGAGACATAGAAAATTAGCGTTCTCCCTTATCGTCTGTCTGGGCAATCGAAAATAATTCTGCGACAGGTAGAAACAGTCCACGTTGCTGTGTCGACCCCTAACGTAATACGATTCGCATCGGTTCTGTCTCTCCAAAAGCAGATCGTCGAAAATCATGAGATTCTTATCTTCCGATTTCAGTTCTCTAGGATCCGGAACGTCGCTAGTGTTCTCATAAAATCGACACTCGACGTTCGAAGATGCATTTCTCTTCATCAGCTCCGTCGCCGCGCCGTCCAAAATGGTCGAGAGTGGAGCTCCACTTTTGTCGAATTCCTCCCTACTGTCAAAGATTCTGGCTATGACGTCCTTGGGCAATCAGCGATCCATGCACTCTCGAAGCAATCTGTATTCGGGTTGAAACAAGCTTTTGCCAAACACGAACAATCTGTCGTAATCCAACCAGTCGGGTCGGGACAACAGATTCATCAACAGATTGGTCTTTCCACAATTCGATTTTCCCACTATCAAACCTCTTATGCTCTTGGGAAAGAACTCGTTATTCAACCTCTTGGTCGCGGCGTCGTTCCAAGACATATCTTTAATGTTCATCTTTGTTTTTTATTTTGTTTGTTATTTTAGATTCTTTTCAAACACAAATTTTTTTTATGTTTTTCAAACTCTGTTTTTTTAATGTTATTATTATTTATTTATATCGCACCGTCGCGAGTTCTCTTCAATCCGGATCCACTCGTCATTTTGGCTAAATCTTGTATGGGCACCACGGCATCCTTAAAATCTTTCCAACTTTTCAGCGTTTGCTCTAACGCAGCTCGCTTTGCCGGTGGACTGATCAACTTGTCGATCAACGCGTCGGCTGCCCTCTTGCCAGCCACAGAAGCTATCCTACCACTGGCTTCGGAAGTGGCTTTCTTACCAGCATCCAAAGCCGTCTTCTTACCGACCTCAAACGCGGTCGATGCGAGTTTTCTGCCCGCATTGCTCGTGAACGCTCGCATTATAGAATCGACGATGCCAGAACCGCCTTGAACGTAAGTTCTGACGTATCCCCTGTTCTTTATCACCAACATATTTTATTTTTATGATATATTTTTTTTGGTTTTTTTCACTGGTAAATCGTTTTGTCGTTTTTAAATACTTTTATTATTCTAGTGTAAGAATTTACTGTTTTAATTTTGTTTGTTTGTTTGTTTGTTTCTCTCTACTTATTATATACACATCAATCCTTCAATTGGTTCATCAGCCTTTTATACTTGTTTTTATTCAAAACCTTCTGTCTTAACAATTCGTCAGATATAGCAACTATCTGATTATCTAATCCCGTGTTACCAGCCCGTCTGCTCGCCATCAACAAACTCAATCTCTGAGACAGAGCGTCGGAATCGCTCGGAAGAAAAGTGGTTTTCACCCCTTTGCCAGTCACCGATTCGACGAACTTCTTGTTCTTGTCCCATATGGGTTTCACCACTTTCGTCCACTTGTAACCTCTGTTGGTTTTGGGTCTCGTCTCTCTGGCATCGTTATTTCTCTTCATGGCGTGGGTCTGGACCAGAATGTCTCCGTAATTGTCAAAATCCTGTTCCGTGTAATCGCCGGGCTTGTCGTAAAGGAGCAATCTGCGTAGACCATCAGTTACTTTATATTTATTCGAACCCACGATCAATTCATCATCATCCATTTCCACTTCCGTATCACCTACAAAAGTTCTACCCTCAGAATCCTTATAAATTCCATACGACTGATCTCTCTTACCGCCATCATCATCGGACGACGCGACGCTACTAGTGGTGATAGTCAAAGCCGTATCGTCACTCTCGCTCAAATCTGTTTGAATTCCCGTGGGAACGTAATCCGGTGTAGATTGAACGGAATACCGATTTCCAAAACTAGGAGGCAACGAACCCATTCTCAAAGAACTCTCCTTTATGGGTCTCAATTCTTCAACTATCTCCTTCCTGCTTCCCTCTTGACCCTCCGTCACGGGTTTAAATATTTTTGTGGCTTCGCGTCTGAGTTCCATCTCACCAAGACGTCTGCTTCTGTCAGCAGACTGAATGCTCTTCTGAGCACGTTCATACTCGCCTAAAATTAAATCTCGGCGTCTAGGATCCATCTGTAAAAACATCTTTCGTTTTAATTGTTTTTATTATTTTCAAAATTAAATGTTTAATTATATTTTTTTTTATGTTTTAAGTAATAAGAAACTCTTTTCGTCTTAATATATAATAATCTGAAAATATTCACTTCTCAACTGACTGTGTTAATTGAAGTTTAAAAAATACGTTTAAACAGTACATGACAAACCGGTTTTTGATTTAACGCATTTTGACAGTAGTTTTTACATTTGTCAAAAGATTTTTCATTCACACATCAATTCACTGAGTGTCGAATTAAAAGAGAATCCTTTTGATGACTGCGATTGCTATCATGAATATATTAAAAATTTTACCACTCAAACCTAATTGAGCGGAAAATGCATTTTAATTTTCTCATAGTGGGGGAATTCCCCTAATAATGTCATAAATGGGAAAAACCCACCGCCTCAAAACAATTGCGGGTTCTGGATCATCTGTCTCAACACAATTGCGGGTTCTGAATCGCTGATCTAGAGTCCCCAAAACTGTTTTTTGATGATGACTCAGAATTTTTTGCTTTTGATCGCGTTCGCCAACGATGGATCGATGGTCTGATCTGCGATGGGAACGTCGACGAAAAATTACGTACAAGATACAAGCGAAGATGTACAATTTCACCCTTTTTTAAAAAACGCGCGTTCACCACGAGTATTTGAACGTTAAAAGTGCGATCTAGGAGTCACAACTGTACATGGGGGGAATTCAAGATCATGTACAGTTTTGTGAACAAGCGTGTGATTTAACACTGAATTCCACGTTGGTGAACGCATCGTGTGCGTATGTTGTACACGTACATGTACAAGTGATAGTAAACTCTTAATTATTACCTACTATTGGGAATGCTGCCATATAATATTCACTGTGACATTCTATTGTATGACTCCGAATTTTACTCGTATGAATCAAATCGCGAAATTTTCAAGGCGATTCATAATTTTATACTTTTATCGAAACGTTTCTAGAGACCTTATAGTATCGGCCTCCAGTGGCAATAAGACGAGGATGACTGCACTTTCGATCGTCTGTGACGGTACTGACTAGAGCTCTTCCCGCAAAATCAAATCGCTGTAACTGTGGCTGTCGGTGGGGATTATTACAATTAAGTGTTTGTGTGGGGCGTATTTCGGGGTCGTGTTTCGGTCTCTGGGGCGGACCACGACGAGTAGAACGATAAGTCGTGGCCAGACCTTGGCGGGCGGGGCTGGGCCCTGATGCGTGTTCTGTTCATCCTCATGATGGTGGTGATCGATTCATATTACAATATCCTGTGAATGAGTCAAGAATGTTCACGAATATATAACGAACTATTTATTTGTGTGGATGAACAAAAAACAACACTTTAGAAACCACTGAAATGAATGTGCCTGTTTCAGACCCCCCGATACCACCATCTGTATCAGGGGTTCTGATACACGACAGCTTCAGAGAGAGCACAGACAAAATACACGTTGTATGTAAGATAAATATTTTATGTACTTTTCGAAACGCTCGCGATGGATCATCATGGTAGTGTCTGAGGGATGGGAGGAGCGACGGCAGTCTGTCTTGTGTTGGACGGTACTGTTCAAAACCAATACGACAATATTAATTCAGGTTTTTCCCGCGGGGTGGGGGGACGTCATTGGATAATCAGATGTGTTAATTCACAAATCATAAATCTCTCTCTCTCTCTCACTCTCTGTTTATTTCCACATGCAACATTGAATGCAACAGGCTAAGGAACAATCAAGCATTCGTGTTAATATTAATACTGATATTCTTGCCATTCTAACAGGTTATATGTAGCTTTGCTTGTTTTGTGGAGACGACAAGTTATAAGCTTTCAGCTTACAGTCGAATCCACCAGCTTGTTCTATTCACACTATGTTTGCTTGTACATTTGGAAATGAATATTGTTTAAACTAAACATTCCCACAAGTCGTTGCCTGGCGGTCGAGGTGCCTTCCTCTGCCTCACATCTGCTCCGATGTGACGCTTAACCTATCCTCCACTTGACCTCCGATCGAAGCAACTATTTTGTAACTTAATTTATAATGGAGGGTCTCGGCTGTCTTGCGACGGCGCGTGGGCTCTTCTGCTGATCTCTACCACCTACAGGAGTAAGTCATAATTTGTCAGGGAGACGACTTACATAAGCTTCAGCTTTCTGTCGAATCCCTCCTCTACGTAGTAATCTGCTTTCCTTGTTTTGTGTATACTATTGTATCTAGTGCTGTTCAGAATTTTATTTTTTTTGTTACCCTTCTGTTATTGTGATATGTATACACATGTCAATTATTGAATAAATACTGTTTAAACTAAATACAGCATGGCAACTTGTATAAAATATCCTTTGAAACTCGGTAAGCATTTGAATAAACGCTTAACAAGTTTCAAAGAGATAACACTCTTTTGTGCTACAATATAAGGCGCTCAAAATGTCTATAAATTAAATAACAAGCATACTGGACTTACCTTCAATGAAAAGGAAATACAGTCATAAAATATTTATTGTCACATACAATGGTCAAACGACATATTGTAACTTGAGCAGATGAAATGTTTCGCGCGCCGAAGGCGCGCAGGGACGTTATGAACGTAAGCCCCTTTCGACCATCTGCAATAACTGTGTTTAATTTTTTTTTTCGTTCCTGTCTGGACGCGAAAAAGGAGGAAGAAGTAAAGATGTTCAGCGGCGTCTATGTCTCCGGTGGTTCTTCTTGGGTGGAGGTGGCCGTAATGAAGAGATCCCTATCGGAGGTGTTGTTGGTGACTGAGGACTGGGGAGCTGGCTTGGAGTGAATGGCCTAGTCCTTGCAGCTGATGGAGGTGTGGTGGCTGCTTCTGGTGGATTTGTTTTGTAGGTAGCAGTTGCTGAGTATCTGTGTATGTGACTGTAGTAGTTCGAAGTTCTTTTTGTAGACGTGTATGGTGCTAATGTATGGTATTTGCCTCATCATAAAGTCTCGGTGTTTGTCGTCTCTGAACTTCGTTCCCAGGAGATCCTCCACGGATTCCGTGGTGTTCACCTCCCGGTTTGGAGCTCTGGTAGAAAGAAGCTGGAGAAGCAAGAGCGGGTTCGGCGTCAGGTTCGATGTCCCACTCAACCTCCTGTTCCACAAACAGTCTTTTCTCCTCCATCTCCTCTTCGGGGGACCTGGCGAACCAGCGTCCTCCGGACCATCCACCGAAGTGGAAGGTGCCGAGATGGACTTGGAACGGCCAGGCATCAAGTTTTCATCGCCCTGGTTAGCCTCCCTCACTTCCTTTTCCCTCTTCTTCTTTTTCATGAACTCCGTCAGTCGACGGGCATCGCGTCGTCTGGCGGAAGGTCCCTTCTTTCTCTTCTTCTTAATCTTGGTGACTTCTGTCTTTTTGTCATCATTCAGCTTGTCTGAGTCTCTTGGAGGGTGACCAGTGTGAGAGGAAATCCCCCACGAAAGGTGCTACACCTCCACAAGGTGCTTTCCTTTTTCTGTTGTCAGGCTGTTTTTCTGGATTTTTTTTTCTGGTTTTCCGGTTTCTTTGCTTCAGAATGTGTCATTTGCACATGAGTTTTCCTTTTTTCTATCGTCGGGCTGTTTTTTTTTTGTTTTGTCACAGTATTTAAACCGCCAAGAATCATATGTTTGATCAATTCTTCCCTTTTCCATCATTTTGCACCTTTTAAGCCCAATTATTGAGCCTTGGATCTCAAGTCGGGAACCAATTTCGTCACATCTCGGTGGTTGTCGCATCGATCAAAGCGTATCTATTCCTCCGACGGTGGAAACTCTTGGTATGTTGGGATTTTTAGCATATTATTTCAATTCTTGTATTTTGCAAATTAGTAAATTAACCATTATAATTTTTAAAAAAAATTAATTAATTACAAATTTATTTAACTAATTTCAATTTATCAAGTAATTTCAATTCATTCAACTAACTTCATTATATTAATATCAGTTTATTTAATTATTTATTTCCATTTAATTTAATATTTTAATTTTTTTCTTTATATGTATAGATAAGTTATTTTCCTTTCTTTCAGTACAAATTGTTTTTTTTAATTTTATTCTATTTAGAATTAGTTATGAGCGTTTAAAAGAAATAGTTCAAAATATTTCAGAAAAATAAAAAAAATTAGAAAATATATAATGAAAAAAAAATCAGAAATTCAAAATAATTTGAAAAAATAATTCTAAAAAATACAAAAAAGCAATAAGAAAGAGAATTGTTTTTTTTTTTAATTTTTCTTTTCTGAAATAATATTCTGTTGGGGAAAATAAAAGGATAATGTTATATATTTCTTCCGAGTCCAGGACAAAACACCCTCAGACAAAACACCCTCGGAAAATACACCCTCAAGACAAAACCCCCTCACCTTAACTGAAAAAGTGGCCATAAGAAAAACGGACATTACCCAATGCGGACAGAACCCCGTTGAGGGGCGGACATTATCGAATCCAGGACAAAACACCCTCAGACAAAACACCCTCGGAAAAAACACCCTCAAGACAAAACCCCATCACCTTAACTGAAAAAGTGGCCAAAACCCCCTCACTCAGAAAAACCCTCATTGGGGACGCTTATGAGGGAGTCATAACCAATGTTTTGGAAGCAAAAAAGCTATGTTTTTTTTTATACAAGAATTCAAAATTTTTAGTTATTCCAGAATTTATTTTACCCTCGTTGGGTAAAGGGTTAACCCTTGCTGAGCAGCGCTATATACACAGATCCTCATTCAAATTTTATTATGTTTTCAATTTTTATCTTCAAAACATGGCGTATGACCCCGCATTGGAACGAGCTCGTTCCAATGAGGGGTCATACGCTCTGTTTTGGAGATAAAGTTGGAACAGCTATTGTAAATGAAAAGGAGAGGGAAGAAATATCATTGCCTTTTTTACTGGCAACCAAGAAAGAGTTGATTGTTTTAAAATCGAATACAATAACCAATTTGTTTCAGAAAGTCCCTAACACTTAGCATTCCACTGTTTCTTAGTATACATAGTTTTTGAAGTTTAACTTGATGTTTTTGAGTGTTTTTCCCATGGCGCTTTGATGGAAGCTCACCCTTTTCACTTCTCAAGAGTGTTGTTACCAAAACACCTAAAAAGTTTGTTGTTTTCCCAACTAGTGATTGTTATAAAAACACCCAAGCTGTAACAAAAGTACCATTAAAGAGACTAAATTAAAGTTAACTCACAGGAAGAAGTAATTTCAATCTCATTTTTTTTCACTTAGAATGGAATCACTTAAAACAATAACCTGAGGGGGTTTTGTCATGAGAGGGTTTTGTCTACCATTGCAGAAAGTGAGGGGTTTTGTCTGGGGGAGTTTTGTCTTGAGGGTTTTTTAGCTCACCGAAGGGAGCTTAACTTATCACTGGCCGTCCGTCGTCGTCTGTCGTCGTCCGACGTCGTGAACATTTTTCAAACGACTTCTCCTCTGAAAACACTGGTCCGATTTTCACGAAACTTATGTGGATGTTCATTACTATATGGCAATTCATGTTTGTTCAAATGAAATGGCCACGTCCCTTGGGGGCTCTATATGGGGCATAACTCTGATAGCACCGTATGAATTATAGAAAAATTATTAAAAAATCTTCTTCTCCAGAACCAGTGGGCAGAATCTTTTGATACTTGGTATGCAGCATCTTGGTATGAGTCTGATTCAGGTTTGTTCAAATCGGCCCCCTGGATTCATATTTGGGCTCACTATAGAAGCCCAAATTCGATCTTAGTGCATTTCAGGCAAATTTCTTAAAAAATCTTCTTCTCCAGATTCAGCAGGCAGAATTTTTTGATATTTGGTATGCAACATTGTGGGGGGGAGGGGGGGGGGGGGGTCTGATTCAAATTTGTTCAAATCGGCTCACTATAAAATCATATTTGGGCTCACTATAAAACCTCGAATTCGAACTTAGTGCATTTCAGGCAAATTTCTTTAAAAATCTTCTTCTCCAGATCCAGCAGGCAGAATCTTTTGATATTTGGTATGCAACATTGTGGGGTGGATCTGATTCAAGTTTGTTCAAATCGGCCCCCTGGTTTCATATTTGGGCTCAGTATAGGAGCCCAATTTGAACTTAGTGCATTTCAGACAAACTTCTTTAAAAATCTTCTTCCCAAGATCCAGCAGAAAGAATCATTTGATATTGGGTATGCAGCATGCTTGGGGGGGGGGGGGGGGGGGGGGTGAGATTCAAGTTTGTTCAAGCCAAGTCCCTGGATACGTATTTGGGCTCACTGTGGTAGCCTGAATTATAACTTAGTTCAAAATGAGGAATTTTCTTTAAAAATCTTCTTCAGATCCAGCAGTCAGAATGTTTTTATATTTGGTATGCAGCATCCTTAGGAGGGGGTGAGATTCAAGTTTGTTCAAGCCATGTCCCAAGGTCCATATTTGGGCTCACTGTGGGAGCCCGAATGATAACTTAGTTCAAAATGAGGAATTTTCTTTAAAAATCTTCTTCTTCCGATCCAGCAGTCAGAATGTTTTGATATTTGGTATGCAGCATCCTTAGGGGGTGAGATTCAATTTTGTTCAAGCCATGCCCGTAGGTCCACGTTAGGGCTCACTGTGGGAGCTTGAATTGTAACTTTGTTTGAAATGAGGAATTTTCTTAAAAATCTTCTTCTTCAGATCCAGCAGTCGGAATGTTTTGATATGCGGTGTGTAGCATCCTTGGGGGGGGGGGGGGGGGGGGGAGATTCAAGTTTGTTAAAGCCAAGTCCCTGGGTCCATATTTGGGTTCCCTATAGGAGCCCGAATTATAACTTAGTCAATATGAGGAATTTTTAGCTCACCAAAGGGAGCTCAACAGTAGGTGATGAGTGCCGATTCAAGCATCAACGTACATGTACGTGTACACGTACATTCGTGTACACCTCCATAGGATTTAGTGTTAAAATCGTGTACAGGTACACGATTTGAACGTTTTTTACGGTGATTTAGAACCGGCTTTGCCGATGCAAGCATCACTGAATTGTATCCTAGAGTGAAAAAAACGCATGAAATTTTACGTATTTGTACATGTACCGTCTGATCTGAAATCGACAAATGGATTTCTCCCATAGGATTCAGTGTTAAATTGCGAGCAAAAAAACGTTTTGTCGTTTCTAAATCATCCTCTTGCCGATTCTAACAATCCGCGTCCGTACACGATTTTAACACTGAAACCCTATGGAGGCGTACACGGAGATCCACTTGCGGATTTTAGGTCGGAAATTGACTCGTGTACAGATGTTGTGTTAGAATTCGCAAACCCACTGTCGCGTTTCTCGAAGTAAGACTAACGCGCGTTATTGCAAGGTAATCTTAATAAGCACTTAATGGAAATGTTTTGAATGAAGAGTGTTGACAGGGTGTTAGAAATCCGCAAACCCACTCTCACGTTTTTGATTGATATATAGGAGAGAAAAAAAAATATAAATAAATAGTTATTTAAAAAAAATAAATATATCAAATTGAATAGATAATAAAAAAATACGTAAATCATGAGCGATTCTCAGACTATTAGAGTAAGGTTTCTTTTAAAAATGCTGATGAGAGCCTACGCATTCTGCGTGAACGAACAACTAGGTCGTCTCTTGTTAGAACAATGCGTCGGATGTCGGGATCACCTAGACTTCGATCACGAGAATCATTCGTGTCTGTGGATGGAAAGGGAAGATATGGTCGTCAAGTATTTCGAACCGGCGTTCGAACGCGTTCAAATCAATGAAGTGATCACGTTTTGGAAGAGATTACTCTTCTGTAAGGATCAAAGCAAGCCCACAGTTTCGGAAGAACAGAAATTGGCGCGTAAAAGTCTGACTTTACGAGATAAGGGATGCATCATGAAATTATTGTTCAATGAAGCATACGTCTAAGTTTTCTCGTTGATATAAAATAAGGGAGAATAGAAAATAAAAATAAATACACACATAAATTTTTTATCTAATATTAGAAAGAAAAAAACAAAAATGAGAACCAGAAATAAATTGTATCCAGCGTTAGTGGACGACGAGGATGAGAAGCCGATCGACCTTTTGCCGACGGCACCGTCGCTAGAAGAAAGAGAAAGAGGAGAGAGGTATCGCATCGATCAAATCAGTAGAATCCAAGAGTATCTAACTCGAGAGAGAGATTCTCGTCGTTCTCTCAAGAAGAAGTATTCGCGTTTCGTGAAATTCGTCAACGCGATCGACACGACACTCATCACAATTTCCATGCATATACACGCGGCCGGCATCAGATTGTTGTCGACCGTGGTCGGCATTCCGATCGTGTTGACTGTAGAAGGAGTGGCTCTCGCCGCCGGATTGTTTAGCAGGCTCGGAAACTCTTTGAGTAGGAAATTATATCTGAAGGCAAGGAAACACGACAAGATTCGCGTCTTGGCCGACTCCAAGATCGACACGATATCCGAAATGATCTCTATGGCGTTGAAAGACGGTAGGATATCGGTCGGTGAATACTTCGCGATATTGAGCGAGAAAACGAAATACGATGCCATGAAAGAAGCCATGAGAATCAAGACTCGTCAGATCATCAAGGAAGAGATGAAGGATTCTCTCGTGGAAAAGGGGAGGAAAGAGGTCAGGGAGGAATTCAGTAAGATGATAGAACTCAAGAGCAGCGATTGAAAAAAAAATAAATATATATAATAAGAACAGAATTGATTACTTATGAAATTTATATATAAAATAAAAAACGAATTTAATTTAAATAACTCTTAAAAAATGTATTGCGTAAAGTGTAAGAGAGTTACCGAGACGAGTAATTCTCGAGAAGTGCGAACTAAAAACGACAGACAGATGCTTCGCGGAATTTGCGACGTGTGTGGTTCTGTCAAGACACGATTCGTCAAAAAAAAAGAGCAAAGGTAAAGGCATCGTGAATAAAATGATCAATAATCTACCTTTCGAAATGCATCTGCCCGGTCACAGTTTCACGGGACGCGGAACGAAATTGAACAAGAGACTCAACGCCGATCTGACTCCCAAATCTTGGAGCAAACCTGTGAATAGGGTGGACGCGGCCGCGTATGATCACGACCTGTGCTACGCTGGACATCCCGACACCAAGACTCCCAACGACATCTGCGATAAAAACATGTTGGGGAAATTGAGAGGCATATCGAATCCGACCAGGAGAGAGAAGATAGAATGTTCGCTGGTTGGCAATCTGATCAGTGCGAAACATCGATTCGGATGGGGCGTTCAAAAAAAAAAAGCGCATCTGAAAAGAAGAAGAAACGATTATTGACGAGCGAATTGGCCGAGGAGTTACACAAACCCATAGTGCATAAATTTCGAAAGAGAAGGGTGTTTGTGAAGGGTCTGGATGATATTTGGTCTGCCGACTTGGTCGACATGAGATCGTTTTCGAGGTGGAACGAGGGCATCAAATATCTATTGACGGTCATCGACGTGTTTTCCAAATATGGTTGGATCAGAGCTTTGAAGAATAAATCGGGACCTTGCGTCGCCGAGGCTCTGAAGAGCGTGTTCGACTCGTCTTCTCAAAAACTGAGTAAATTGTGGGTGGATAAGGGAAAGGAATTCTACAACAAGCTTGTTCATCGATTGGTAGACCTCTACTCGATCGAAAACGAAGAGAAAGCCAGCATGGTGGAACGTTGGAATCGAACGATGAAGGAAAAGATGCACAGATACTTCACGGCGAATTCGACCAAGAAATACATATATGCTCTGAACGGTCTGGTTAAAGATTACAACAACACCCGACACAGATCGATCAAGATGACTCCCGCAGAAGCTAGCGATCCTCGAAACGAAAAACGAGTCTACGCGAATCTATATCCTGAGAGATCTAAGATCAGGAAGAAGTCTAGAATGCCGAAATTTGCGGTCGGTGATCGAGTGAGAATTTACGCTTATAAGAAGCACTTCGAAAAGGGTTATACTCCTCGATGGACCTCGGAAATCTTCGTGATAATCAAAATATTTCACACCAATCCGGTGACTTACGAAATCGAAGCTTTGGATGGAGAAGAGATCATCGGAAAGTTTTACGAACAACAATTACAGAAGATGAAGTTTTGATAAAGAAAACAAAAAAATTTTTATTTACTCTCTTTAACATTTTCTTGTTTACACACCTATACATAAGAGAGAAAAAAATAATAATAAAAAATAATTAAAAACTATTTTTTAGATAAAGAAAGCAAGTTAATTAATAAACAAAAAACTAAAAATCCTTTAAAATGACAAATATACTGGATATAGCACAAAGCATAGTGAAAGATGAAAGTATTCAAGAATATGAGGTTCACGAATACGAACCGGTAACCGGAACGAGTTTGAACAATACGGGAATCAACGTTGAAACTCAAGATCTATTCGTACATCCTACCGAGAGTTACATAATGGTGCAGGGACGTCTCACCAAGGAAGATGGGAGGGACTGCGCCGACGACGACACGGTTACTCTAGCCAATAATGGCATCATGCATCTATTCAGTAATATAAAATACATGCTATCCGGACAAGAGATAGAATCTGTGTTTCATCCCGGTCAGGCCACCACGATGTTCGGACTCTTGACGTATCCTGATGAATTTTAGAAATCCAGAGGACTTAATCAGTTGTGGGTGAAAGACACCGTCGGCCCTGCTAGCGCCGGCGCCGCCTTGATATTCGACTACGTCGTCAAGACGTCCAGACCTAAAGGAACGTTTTCGTTCAGGATACCTTTGAAACACATCTTCGGATTTGCGGACAATTACAACAAGATCATGTACAAATTCAAACACAATCTGACGTTGATTCGAAAAGGAGACGACGACGCAATAGTGAGACTCACTGCGACCAATGCGGGTAAGATAACTCTACACAAGATATCGTGGTTCGTTCCGCACGTGGAGCCTTTGATCGTGGAGAAAGCGTGTCTCTACAAGATCATAGAATCCAAGAGTAAATTACCCGTGGGATTTAGAATGAGACAGTGCGGCACGGCTAGCATTCCTCCCTCCACGAATCACTTCAATTGGAGATTGACGGTGAAATCCGCTTCCGAGAGACCACGTTTCATCGTGGTTGCATTTCAGACCAGGTCTCAGGAAAAGAATGCGTCGCTGTTCGATCACTGCCATTTGAGAAACATTCAAGTATTTCTGAACGCCACGAGATATCCAGCAATTGATTACAACGCGTCGTTCGACAAGAACGATTTCTGCAGACTGTACGGCGACGCCGCTGATTTTAGAAAGAAGTATCATGGTCTAGACGAATTGATGAGCAACCCTAACATATCTCCTGGCGAATACAAGTCAATGTATCCCATGTTCGTATTCGACGTCAGTAAACAGAGTGAACGACTCAAGAGTAGCGTCTTAGACATTCAGATCAAAATGCAATTCGATAGGAACGTTCCAAGAAAAACCGAAGCCTTCGCCCTGGTCCTGTCGGACAGAGAATTACAATTCGAATCGGACGGAAATAAGATGTCGATCATTCGATGAGAGACGAGTGTGAAAAAAATAAAAACAAAAAAAATAACGTGTGATTATTAAAAACAAAAAAAATATATAAAGTAATGTGATCTAGAGAGATTGAACATCTTTCTAAATCTCATTACTTTTTTTTTTTGTTTTTTTTTGTTTTGTTTTTAATAATCACACATTATTTTTTTTAATTCATTATTTTCCATGCGTTCACTGTTTGTTCAAAGGAACTAGTTCGATCAGTAGACTCACCACCGAAGTGGCGGCTTCGGGATTATTGGTTTTCGTAACGAAATTAATCCTGTCTCCAGCGTTCACTTTGAGAGGCGTGCCGAACGTGCTAACATTCGCGTGTTGATTCTCAGTCTTTTCGATGCTGTATCTCTTATTGCTCTCTACACCATTCACCATGATATTGACGACTGCTCTGTTATTCAAATCCGATCCACCCTCCATGGTTCCGCCAGATTGTTTGTTCAGGTAGAGATCGTCCACTTGCGATTCTAGGTATTCTTGTGATTGTATCATGGCAGAATCTACATAGCCTTTGTTGACCGCGGTTGAGTCTGCATCCGTGTTGTTGATCTTCGACAGATTCAATATCTTGTTGAATCCCGCATTCAGATCTGATTTCATTTCTCGTCTGTCAGACTTTCTCTGTTCCAGATCTACGTAGTGTTTGGTCGCCACGTCCTTGGGATTCGTGGGAGTGGCCACGTTCGTTATCTTGTTAGAATTGGCATTCAGTTCTGAGTGCATCATTTTCTGAACGTATCTATTTCTCAGGTGTTCGCTGAATCTCGCGTGAGAGTTGTCTGCATATTTCTTGGTCGCGGCATCGGTGGGATCTATGGGATTCGCGACGTTCACCAAATGTTTGGATTTCAGATCGAGATCGTCGGTCATGGTTTTATCCACGTAATTATCTAGCAGGATTCGTTCGAAATCGGCGTTCCCCCTGTCAACGTATTTTTTAGTCGCAGCATCTGCAAGATCTATCCTCTCGGGAATATTGTAGAGCTTCTTATCGTTCATGTTCAAAGGTTCTTCTCAAGGTTCGTATCTCCGAACGTAACGTTCGTCCAAGTTGGTAACGTCGTAACCATCGTTGACTTCGAACATCTTCCTCTTCTTTCTTAGGTTGACTTTTTCGTCGTCACTTCTACCAAATTTATCGACTGGCATGTTGTTGTGGGGATTTTTTTTGTTTTAGAAAAATATATTCAAAACGCAGTTTATTAAAAATGAACTATGTTATTTTATTTTTAGTTTTTATTCAATTATAATTTTTAAAATACTTTCTTATCTTTATATATACTATAAAAAAAAAAAATCTCTCTCTAATGTAAATCATTGAGAATGTCTTGAAATCGATCTCCTTCAGACCATCTCTTGAGAACGTAGAGACACAAGTGACCGTGAAACACTTGATCTGGTGATTGCACTTGTTCCGTGTTGTAACGAACCATCGATTTGTTGAAATAGTTCTTTATTTCCGTAGCTGTCGAAATAATAATTTTTCTTCTTCCCGTTCTTGATCCACGCCACCCAGTGAGTGCCTTCACCCGATGAATCAATAAGATTTAAAATTCCACATTCCGATTGTCGAGGTCTTCTCTTCGGCAAGGCATCTCTGGAAAACACGCCTAGAAAATCTTTGATTTTCAAATCTTTTGCCGCATTCAACAGATCGATGTTGGATAGGGGTTCGTTAGGTAAGACGACACCTTCTACGGATATCTTTATTTTCTTATTCATAAATGCATATATATTTTTTTTATTTATTTATTTTATTATAATTCACTAAAATGACGTTATTTTTTTAAATTTTTTTCTTTTTAAACTAACTCTCTCGATGTCACTATCGATTTCTATAATTTTGAATCCATCTAATTCTTCTTGATTTTCTGGAATCCTATCATCCACAATCATGTCTGGAATCTTATCATCCACAATCGTATCTGGAATCCAATCATCCACATTCATATCGTCTCTAATTAGATCCACAGTCCAATGTCCGAGTGCCAAAGTGCTTATTTTATCGTCTAACACGAATCTCTTATCGTCGTCGGCTGTCAGCGAAATCTTGTTGACGGTATACAAGTCGTGATTTTCACTTCGAATCGATTTCATAGTCTTATACACCTGACCACTTCCTAACAGACAATCTTTATACTCTTGGAAAGAGATGTTTTTCTTCACCACGCACGCTTTAACTCCTTTGCACTTCTTGATCTCTTCATCATCTTCTAGACGATAAGCATACAGTTTGGGTCTCAAGCCCATGACTTCGACGATTTGTTTACCGCCGCTCTCGTCCTTAAATTTACCCAACACCTTCTTGTTGTCATTCGATTGAATGTTGGACGGGTGATCGACGGGATAATTGCTCGTGTCAAAACACTCAGTCACATCCTGAGATATATCTCGGTAGACGTCTTTTGTCTCTATCTCGTAAACTAAACTGTCCGTGTCGGTGAACAGTAGTTTGGCTTTATCACCAAATTTTCGTTTGACATAATCGTAGTGAAACTCATACATCAATCGCTTGCTGATATCTAAGATGATCGGTCCAAGATAATACGGTTTGTCGAACTTCAGGTGCGTCTTTTGCATGTGAACGGCCACTAGATTTTCGTCGAATATGGTTCGGTGTTTGTAATTGGGTTTCACCACTAATGTTTTAGCTCTTTTCTCAGACGTGACGAGTCAACATCGGTTCTCTTCCTGATGTTTTCCATTCATTTACCATACACGCAGTTGTTCATGAGTTTGAAGAAATCTTTTTCGAAATCGTTCTCGGTTCGAATTCTGAGATTCGTGTTGAGATCGATGTATTTTTTCATCCAAGGCTCTTCGTCGAATCGAATGATGCGATGTATGTTGACTAATTTCATCCCGTAATCGACGTACTGTTTCAAATTCTCGCTGTAGACGACGTAGTTACATTTGTTAAATAAATTGGGAATGAGTTTTTCCTCGTATCCTTCGTTCAGTTCCATTCGTTCGGGAGCCAGCGGATAATCGTTGTGTGGATCGTGTAATTCTTCCGGATAGTTCAAATCGACTTCTAAAATGCAAGGATAGTCTCTCCATTTTTTCATCTCTTCTGGTTCCTTCACCCATTCGAAATTTCCAATTGGTAAAGGATGACTCATAGCCCAACCGTACAGATTATTGGCATCCCAATACTGTATGTATTTAGTCAACCGTTTCGAATCGAAACCTTCTTTCATGTAGGGATTGTTAGCTTCAGAATATCTGTGAGAGATCATCGAGACGCCACCTCTCGCAGCCCTTTCGAACATGAGCAACATGTTCACGTCGGATAATAATTCCAATTGGACTTCGGTGGTCTTCAACAGAGCGTCCCACGCTAGACCAGGTGCGGTGAAATACCAAGCGGGATCCAGATCGTAATTTCAACAACAGAAGTCTCGAAAATTTTCAAACACGTCTGCCAAGAGCAGAACGTCAGTCTTCAGATACAGATCGTGATAATCTCTCATGGTTTTCATATCGAATAATTTCCACACGTTTTTATCATGTTCGTAATTCTCATCGGAAATGTCGGATTCGTATAATTTCGAATAAAAATCTTCTTTTGAAGGTAGTGCGGTGTCTTCGAATCTCTTTAGATCGTTCATGTAATCATAAGGATAGACTCCTTTTCTCAACATGACGTCTACTCGTTCTCCGAAATGTTCGCTCGTGATTTTAAATTTATCCTTGCTCATATTATCGACTAATTTTTCCAGAGCGGTCGACATGAATTTAAAACTGTCGATGAAACGTATGGCTCTACGAATGAATTTTGTTTTTTCTTCTAACGTCTCTCTGTCGATTACTCTTTTCTTCTCCATGAGCTTCCATTTCGTGAAGGAAATGTATCTTTCTTCGCTGTTTGCGATGCAATTTAATTCTTCATGTGAGGTGCCGAGATTTTTCACGAACAGATGACTGTCGTAACCCGAGAGATTGTGAAACATCACCGGATAGAAAACGGCATCTCGATATTTTAAATTACACTTGCTGTGAGCCGGACCACGATACAGACCCCTGTAATGATCGTGGTCTCTGACCTTCTTATTTTCCTTCGAATTCTCGTCGAACGATTGTCTGCATATGTGACATTTGGTGGCTCTGTTATTTTCGTCCTGCTGCTCTCGCGTGATGATCATTTTTGCTGGAGTTTTGAATTTGTCGTATAACATTTGAATTTTCGATTCTAACTCTTCCACGAACCTTTGAGCCACGTCGTCATCTTCATACTGTTTCGTGTAGGTGAAGGGACCCATGTCGTGTTGCGAGTCAAAAGCGCATTTCACGTAAATGCAATAGCCCAAAGGTATGTGTTTTTGATATCTTTCGACTTAACTTTGAAGAGTGTTGTGTTGACAGGACCTCATTTTCGTGGTGAAACATTCGAAATCGGCGTACATGACGAATGGTACTTTTAACCTTCTATTATGATTTTCAAACTTCACGATGGTGTTAGGTTTAGGCATTTCGACGGTGACACCTTGATTTTCGTTGCAATATTCCTGATGTTTCGCCAACGAGTCTTCACTGTGAAACACGTTCATGCAGTTGCAACATAAACATACCTTATGTTCATGTTTATTATTTTGTCTGGACAGTAATCGGCTAGGATGTTTAACCCAACAATAATGACGATTGTCACCGTTCGAAATCAATAATAAAATAATCCTCTTTTCTCTTCCGAGATACGAAGTCTGTCTGAGAGGATAGATCATTCGTTTTCTATCCCAAGATGTTCACCGCTACGGTGGGATTTTGAACCTCGAAACGTTGGATGTGTTTTAACTGCATTGGAAAAGTAACTCCGGTCCAATCGAGATTTTTAGAAGTCACCTGGTAAGAAGAAACTCTTTCGGTGTTCATTTTGACAGAGTATAAAGCGGAGGTGACTGCCCATTTAAAACACTGATCATCGTTATTTTTCATGTTGATCACGGCGTATTTCTTAGGCAGGAAATACGGTAATTTCACGTAGGAAGACCCTTTCAACAAATCGTTTTCAGTTATGTGAATTTCGAGTTTCAACACCTCATCGAACGTCCAATTACTACCTTCATGTTGATAATTCATGAGAGACGTCAACGTCTTGTCTTTCATCTTTTCAAAAACGTCCAATAAATCTGAACCTTGAAATACGGGTTCGACATTAGATCTGAAATATGCATTTTTCACGATGCTCTCGCCGGACTTCACGTAGATTTTATTCATCACGCAATTGAGTATCATCTTAATTTTTAGTCCCACGTTCATGTATTTGCGAAACAAATCCAATACTTTTTTCTTCACCCGTTCCATGAACAATTTCGGATTGATTTTCTTCAACGAGGGAACCACATCGAAAGTTTTAAAAACGCCTTTGATGGCACTCTCCCGTTCCACGGACTTCGATTGTAATAGTTCCGTGGCAAGTCGCGCTAGATATTCTTCTCCTTTCCCTTCGTCTATTACTCATCAAAGTTTGCTCGATATATCTCGTTTGCCTAGAATCTGATGTGCATCACTTGTTTTCGTTTTAGTTTTTCTTTTCTTTTCTTTGGAAACTTGAAGTTCTTCTTCAACAGCTTTTCGTTTAGTCGTCTTCTTATTTTTCACAATCGAAACGTTTTTGGTTTTTTTCGATGTTGGCATTTCGATTCCTTTTACTATCTTTTTCTTCTTCTCATTTTTCACAACCAATGCATTTTTTGACGTCGTTGCTATTGGCATTTCGTTTGCCTTTCCGTCGTTTTGCAAATGTTTCTGTATGACTTCAATCTTTTTTGATTTAGTTCTATGATTTCTGAAATGTGAAATTTTTAATAGTTTACAAATCTCATTCAACTGAGGTACGGTTTTCTCATTTAAATTTTCCAATTTTTTTTTATCTGTTTGCTTCATTTTGTAAGAATATATTTTTTCGAATTTGTATTAAATAATTTGTTTAAAAAGTTTTGTTTTTCTTTAATGTGAAAAAAATATTTTTTTTTGATGAAATTAATCAATTTTTTTATGTTCCTTAACGTCAAAAAAATTGAATTAATACGAGAAAAAAAGGATGTTAAAATTTAACTTTTATATATAAAGAGAAAAAAACAAAACTTTTTAAACAAATTATGAAAATACAAAATTTAAAATATACATTATTTGCAAGAATTCGTAAAACAAAAAAAACTAAATAATCGATCATGATGACAACATCCACGACGGAATCTCGACATAAACTTCGACGTTGTTTAATATATCATTATTCTCCAAAAAACCAAGAAGAAAAAAATCGTAATTTATATTTACGCGTTTCGAAAGAAAATGATACGATTTGCGATAGAAAATCAAATCGTAATACTATTCGCAAACAAAAATTAATCGACACTGTCGTTCGAACTATTAAAAAAGAAGAAGAAGGTTGAAGACAAATAGAACTCTTACGACTTTTACGCGAAGTCTCGCACGAGGTTCAAAACAAATTTTCGCGAAGCAGACGCGTGTTCATGTCACCCGATTCCTTCTCAATAGATGATGATAACTGCAAGATGCGAAGGCCAATTTTTAAACGTTTGAAGTCTTGCACGTTCTAAAACTCGTCTGCTTCTTTCATGAATCAAATCAAATCTTCTAAAGTCAAGAATTGAGATAACGTCTTGTTTGCGTGATTCAATGTATTGTACAATTGTTCCTTCGTGTATCCGGATTGTAAAATACCCCTTAATAAACTCTCGTTTTTATTTCTTTCCCATTCTTCGTCTTCAATTTTATTCAATCCCAATGACTGGATCTTCTTCAAATAATCGCAGTGACCTTTGGTATTATTTATGTGTTCTACCAAAGGTCTGTCGTTAGGTTCCCAATTCATTAAATGTATGTTGCAACAAAAACATTTAACTCTGTCACTTTTACCCACATAAATGAAACCTGCAGCAGCTAAATCTTCGGGTTTTTCAGCAAGATGCAAAGGCCAATTTTTAAATGTTTGAAGTCTTGCACGTTCTAAACTATAATTCGGATGTTCGGACTTGATCATTGTTTTTACCTCAAAATTGAGTTTGTAAGAATATTTTTTTGTCGAATTTTTGTATTTAATGATAATTTGTTAAAAATTTTAAAATTGAGATGTTAAATTTAACTTTTTATTTATATAAAGAGAAAAAAAACTTTTACAAAAAAAATTTTTCACATTAAAGAAATTAAAATTAAAAAACTTTTTTTATATATATAAAGAGCAAAAAAAAAAACAAAACTTTTTAAACAAATTATTAAAATACAAAATTTAAAATATACATTATTTGCAAGAATTCCTAAAACAAAAAAACCAAATCGATCATGACAGCAACACCTAAAAGATGCGAATTGAAATTGAAATGAGTTGAAACGTATAAGAAATTCGGTCATAAAATCTATAGATTACAACAACACGATCCCATCGAATTGAACGAGGTCGAGATGAAGGACTTAGAGCATAAATATGATAGATATAAGATGACTTTGAAATTGGATGAAGCCATGCTCGATTTGTTTTACGAGTACCAAAGCGATCTGCAGAACATCGTCATCGCCGAAGATAGAGAATTCGACAAGGACGATTTGTCATTGTTCTATGGAAGTTACATATATCCAAAAATCTCACGCAAACTCGTGGAGAAATCGGGTGGTGAGAGCGAGTTCACCGATGTAAAAAAACTCAAAAGAGTCAAGATAAACATTCAACACATTTTCGAAAAAGGAGAAAACACGAGTGTCAACATGCAAATAACAGACTTGGAAATATAAACAATAGAGAGATTGAAATGTTAAAATTTAACTTTTTATATATATAAAGAGAAAAAAAAACTTTTACTAAAAAATTTTACATTAAAGAAAATTAAAAATTAAAAAAACAACTTTTTTTTATATATATATAAAGAGCAAAAAAAAAATAAACAAACTTTTTTAACAAATTATTATTTAAATACAAAATTTAAAATATACATTATTTGCAAGAATTCATAAAAACAAAAAAAAACAAATAATCGATCATGAGGACAACAACACCTAAAAGATGCGAATTGAAATTGAAACGAGTCGAAACGTATAAGAAATTCGGTCATAAAATCTATAGATTACAATGACACGATCCCATCGAATTGAACAAACTCGAGACAGAGGGCTTAGAGCACAAATATGACATATATCGCATGCCTTTGAAATTGGATCGACGCTCAATTTGTTTTACGAGTACAAAAGCAATCTGCAGAACATTGTCATCGCCGAAAATAGAGAATTCGACAAGGATAATTTGTCGTTGCTCTATGGACGTTACATATTTCCAAACATCTCATTCGAACTCGTGAAGAAATTGGGTGGTGAGAGCGATTTGACTGAAGTAACAAAACTCAAAAGAGTAAAGATAAACATTCAACACATTTGCGAAAAAGGAGAAAACACGAGTGTCAACATGCTAATAACAGACTTGGAAATATAAACAATAGAGAGATTGATTTTTTAGCAAAGAAGAAGGAAAAAAAAAAGTAATGAGATCTTTTAGATCTCATTACTTTTTTTTTTATTTTCCTTCTTCACTATTACCCATATAATATAATAACGTTTCCTTTTTTCTTAAATTTCAGCGTCAATTCTTCTTTTCTTTTTTTCTTTTTTTTGTGATATAATATGTTTTTATAACAACACATTTGTTTATCCGAATCATAATTATGAACGAATGTTGTGCATCTCTTGGTAACACTCGCATCATTACCATTCTCTTCAGAAGGTAGTGGTGACGGTGGAAAGCGTCTCATTCTTTTCATTTCCAACCGTCTATCCCGCGCTTTATCTATCTCTTTCATCAGTTCTTTCCTTAGATATCCATCATTAGCATCTAACCATTTTTCCATATCTTTTTTTGTTTTTTTCGCACTCTGTCTCGCGATATTCATCATTATCGTCTAATTGTTTCTCCACCTTTTTATCCATTTTAAATATATTATTTTATAGTTTCTATGATTTATATTTTATATAATTATATAATTTTATATTATAATAACATATTCAAAATCGGTATATTCTTAAACGGCGAATTCTCACCGAGCAACAAACCCTTGCCGAGTCACTCAACGTTCTGTCCACTCTTCAGATAGAGACCGTTTCCTCTCAGAGAGTTGCCACCTCTAACGGGTTCTAGATACAATCCTTTACCGCTGTCGTCTACATGGACGTGACACACGGCTCCTCCCTTCTTCAAAAACAGTCTGCTGCCACCCATTAATTTCTCAACTGCCGAACTAGCGAGTCCCGTGAGAGCTCCCATGCCGAGAGTCTTTCCGAGAAAGGGTAGTGCCTTTGCGGCGAAGGGTAATGCTTTTGCGGTGATTCCTGCCAATAGCGGTAGGAAACCACCTTTCATTCTCAAATTGTATCTCAATTGAGCGGGACTCAATCTCACCGTCAACCCTCTTCCATCGCGAATCGCTTTCTCCATCCTTTTGATTTGACTCCTGGTCCAGGCGATCGAATCCTGACCACCTCTCGTCAGATCTTCGTGAGTGAATTTGAATCTCACCGCCTCGCCTCGAGTTGTTAACGCTCTCTTAAGTTTCTTCCTCTGTCCTGCGGATATGTTCACGTTTTTAATCACGTATTCTGTCATAATTCTTTTTTTAAAATATATTTACTTCAATTGTTTCTTGTTTAATAATAATTATTTATATTAAAATAATTTTGTAAAATTAATATTGCGTTTATTTTATTTTTGTTATCTATATATATACACAATATTTTTTTTTTTTTTGCTTTTATATTTCTCTTATGTGAAATCGTATCGTCACCCTCTCTCCACGAAGCTCTAACAGTTCACCATTTTGATCCGTCAACGTGGTTTTGAGACTATACGTGTCTAAAATCACTTGTAGATAAACTAAATTTCGAGGTCGCTCCACGATCTTATAACCCGGCGACACGTTTGGAAAGAAGGAATAGATCGTTGGTTGAGCGCTACCATTCACGTAGCTTCCAGCAATCACGTCCACATTCACATTCACCAGAATGCTATTGACTGCGAGAATGTCAACCGTTTTCGTGTGGCCTCGATACATCTTTCGATCGAATCCCAACATCTTGCCTATAAGAATCGTCCGTGTTGAAATCCACTCGAAAATTATCTTCCTTTTTTTAAAATGTATTTACTTCAATTGTTTCTTGTTTAATAATTATATTAAAATAATTTTGTAAAAATTAATATTGCCGTTCATTTTATTTTTGTTATCTATATATATAATATTTTTTTTTTTTTTGCTTTTATATTTCTCTTATGTGAAATCGTATCGTCACTCTCTCTCCGCGAAGATCTAACAGTTCACCATTTTGATCCGTCAATGTGGTTTTGAGACTATACAATGTGTCTTAAATCACTGGTAGATAAACTAAATTTCGAGGTCGCTCCACGATCTTATAACCCGGCGACACGTTTGGAAAGAAGGAATAGATCGTCGGTTGAGCGCTACCATTCATGTAGCTTCCAGCAATCATGTCCACGTTCACCAGAATGCTATTGACAGCGAGAATGTCGACCGTATTTTCAGATGCCGCGTGGCCTCGATACATCTTTCGATCGAATCCCAACATCTTGCCTATAGAATCGTCCGTGTTGAAATCCACTCGAAAATTATCTTCCAAATCCAACATCGTCTGTAAGGTATTAGGATTGGGAGCGAGTCTGATCTTGTTGCTTCCCTTTCCATCTGTCTTCATTCGCGTCTGAATGTAATTGTTCAAATCGTCTATGTCGTAACTCCCTTTGGGAATTCGAATCTCCAACCAATCAACTCCGTCGGAATACTTGAACGAGTTATTCTTTTCGGTGACGTTGGAAAAGGAATAATAAGTCTCCAGATTCACCAACGCCATCTCGTATCTTTTCTCTCTATTCAATTCGATGGAAGGTTCAAATTTCTTAGCGAATCGAGTCGAATCGCCACTCACCACGATTTGAATGGGGGATTGTTTTGCAGCCGTATTCTCGGCTATCCGTTCTAACAACTCTCCATGTTCGAACATTATATTTAATTTAATTTTTTTTTATTCAAAACTAATTATTTGAAGATTTATTATTTTCTAAATTTTATTTTCACGCTCTATCTTATTATCATCAGAAACATAAAACTTGTCAAATCCGCACCGATATTTTCCACGATTAAATTCGCTTGTCAAATCGATCACGACGAAATTGTAAAATCCACCATCCCAAACCCTCTTGCAGAATTTCCTGAATTCTGCCGCGCTCATGTCGTTTGCGACGTGATCGCCGTAGATGTGATTGAGATTCTTGAGATCTTGGCGAAAGAGACATAGAAAATTAGCATTCTCCCTTATCGTCTGTCTGGGCAATCGAAAATAATTCTGCGACAGGTAGAAACAGCCCACGTTGCTGTGTCGACCCCTAACGTAATACAATTCGCATCGGTTCTGTCTCTCCAAAAGCAGATCGTCGAAAATCATGAGATTCTTATCTTCCGATTTCAGTTCTCTAGGATCCGGAACGTCACTAGCATTCTCATAAAATCGACACTCGACGTTCGAAGATGCATTTCTCTTCATCAGCTCCATCGCCGCACCGTCCAAAATGGTCGAAAGTGGAGCTTCACTCTTGTCGAATTCCTCCCTACTGTCAAAGATTCTGGCTATGACGTCCTTGGGCAATCTACGATCCATGCACTCTCGAAGCAATCTGTATTCGGGTTGAAACAAGCTCTTGCCAAACACGAACAATCTGTCGTAATCCAACCAGTCGGGTCGGGACAACAGATTCATCAACAGATTGGTCTTTCCCACTATCAAGCCTCTTATGCTTTTGGGAAAGAACTCATTATTCGACCTCTTGGTCGCGGCGTCGTTCCAAGACATATCTTTAATGTTCATCTTTTGTTTTATTTTTTTGTTTGTTATTTTAGATTCTTTTTAAATACAAATTTTATATGTTTTTCAAACTCAGTTGTTTTAATATTATTATTTATTTATATCACACCCTTGTGAGTTCTCTTCAATCCAGATCCACTCGTCATTTTGGCTAAATCTTGTATGGGTACCACAGCATCCTTAAAATCTTTCCAACTTTTTGGCGTTCACTCTAACGCAGCTCGCTTCGCCGGCGGACTGATCAACTTGTCGATCAATGCGTCGGCTGCCCTCTTGCCAGCCACAGAAGCTATCCTACCACTGGCTTCGGAAACGGCTTTCTTACCAGCATCCAAAGCCGTCTTCTTACCAACCTCAAACGCAGTCGATGCGAGTTTTCTACCCGCATCGCTCGTGAACGCTCGCATTATAGAATCGATGATGCCAGAACTGCCTTGAACGTAAGTTCTGCCGAATCCCCTGTTCTTTATCACCAACATATTTTATTTTTATAATACATTTTGTTTTTTTCACTGGTAAATCGTTTTGCTGTTTAAATACTTTTATTATTCTAGTGTAAAAATTTACTGTTTTATTTTTGTTTGTTTGTTTGTTTCTCTCTACTTATTATATACACATCAATCCTTCAATTCGTTCATCAGCCTTTTATAGTGGTTTTTATTCAAAAACTTCTGTCTTAACAATTCGGCAGATATAGTAACTATCTGATTATCTAATCCTGTGTTACCAGCCCGTCTGCTCGCCATCAACAAACTCAATCTCTGAGACAGAGCGTCAGAATCGCTCGGAAGAAAAGTGGTTTTCACCCCTTTGCCAGTCACCGATTCGATGAACTTCTTGTTCATATCCCATATGGGTTTCACCACTTTCATCCACTTGTAACCTCTGTTGGCTTTGGGTCTCGTCTCTCTGGCATCGTTATTTCTCTTCATGGCGTGGGTCTGAACCAGAATGTCGCCATAATTGTCGAAATCCTGATCCGTGTAATCGCTAGGCTTATCGTAAAGGAGCAATCAATTCATCATCATCAATTTCTATTTCTGTGTCTCCAATAAAAGTTCTCCCCTCCGAATCCTTATAAAATCCATACAACAGATCTCTCTTACCGCCATCATCATCAGACGATGCAACGCTATCAGTGGTGATAGTCGAAGCTCTATCATCAGACTCGCTCTCCGTTTGAATTCCCGTGGGAACGTAATCCGGTGTAGATTGAACAGAATGCCGATTTCCAAAACTAAGAGGCAACGAACCCATTCTCAAAGAACTCTCCTTTATGGGTCTCAATTCTTCGACTATCTCCTTCCTGCTTCGCTCTTGACCCTCCGTCACGGGTTTAAATATTTTTGTGGCTTCGCGTTTGAGTTCCATCTCACCAAGACGTCTGCTTCTGTCAGCCGACTGAATGCCCTTCTTAGCACGTTCATACTCTCCTAAAATTCGATCTCGGTGTCTAGAATCCATCTGTAAAAACATTTTTCGTTTTTAATTGTTTTATTATTTTCAAAATTAAATGTTTAATTATATTTTTATGTTTTTAAGTAATAAAAATCTTTCCGTCTTTAATATAATAAACTAAAAATATTCACATCTCAACTCAGTGTTGATTGAATTGGAGAAGTTTAAAAATACGTTTCAGCAGTACATGACAAACCGGTTTCTGATTTAACGCATTTTGATAGTAATTTACATTTTGTCAAAGGAATTTCATCCACATATCAAAGAACCATTCACTCAGTGTCGAATTAAGAGAGAATCCCTTTGATGACGGTTAAAACATTTCAGCACACAAAAGAAAACTGTTTTTTTCTAATTTTAACGTTAAAGGAACTTATTCATTCATTTTCAAATTTCTCTGATCGCTATCGTGAATATATTAATTTTACCACTCAAAACCTAATTGAGCGGAAAATGCGTTCAAACATTCCATTAAGTGTTTATTAAGATTACTTCACAAGAATTCTGATTCTTTTCTCTAAACTCAATCTCCTTTCGTCACATCGAAACAAGACACGAATGTCTATTTTTTACAGATCATATTTTATAATTGACTCTTTTTGAACGAACGCTTAAAGTCAATTTCTCTTCTTTACATCAAGACAAAACACGAATGTCTATTTTACAGATCACATTTATAATCGACTCTTTTGAACGATATCCCTAATCTCAATTTCTCTTCATCACATCGAACCAAGACACGAATGTCTATTTTTTACAGATCATATTTTATAATTGACTCTTTTGAACGAAAATCTCATTCAGTCATAACGATAACATGTGTTAGGTTTTACTTCAGGAAAACATGACAGTGGGTTTGCGGATTTCTAACACCCTGGCAACACTCTTCATTCAAAACATTTCCATTAAGTGCTTATTAAGATTACCTCGCAGTAACGTGCGTTAGTCTTACTTCGAGAAACGCGACAGTGGGTTTGTGAATTCTAACACAACTTCTGTACACGAGTCGATTTCCGACCTAAAATCCGCAAGTGGATCTCCGTGTACGCCTCCATAGGGTTTCAATGTTAAAATCGTGTACGGACGCGGATTGTTAGAATCGGCAAGAGGATGATTTAGAAACGACAAAACGTTTTATTGCTCGCAATTTAACACTGAATCCTATGGGAGAAATCCATTTGTCGATTTCAGATCAGACGGTACATGTACAAATACGTAAAATTTCATGCGTTTTTTTCACTCCAGGATACAATTCAGTGATGCTCGAATCGGCAAAGCCGGTTCTAAATCACCCTAAAAAACGTTCAAATCGTGTACCTGTACACGATTTTAACACTAAATCCTATGGAGGTGTACACAAATGTACATGTACACGTACACGTACATGTACGTTGATGCTCGAATCGGCACTCATCACCTACTCTCAACTTATCACTTGCCGTCCGTCGTCGTGAACATTTTTCAAACAACTTCCCCTCTGAAACCTCTGGTCCGATTTTCACAAAACTTCATGTGGATGTTCATTACTATATGGCAATTCATGTTTGTTCAAATGAAATGGCCACGTCCCTTGGGGGCTCTGTATGGGGCATAACTCTGATAGCGCCATATGAATTATAGAAAAATTATTAAAAAATCTTCTCCAGAACCAATGGGCAGAATCTTTTGATATTTGGTATGCAGCATGTTGGTATAGGTCTGATTCAAGTTTGTTCCAATCAAGTCCCTTGATCAATATTGGGGCTCCCTATAGGGGCATGAATTTTTCCTTAGTGCAATTTAAGGAAAAATCTTCTTCTCCAGAACCAGTGGGCAGAATCTTTTGATATTTGGTATACAGCATCTTGGTATTGGTCTGATTCCAGTTTGTTCAAATGGAGTCACTTGATCAATTTTGGGGCTCACTATGGGGACCTGATTTTTTAGCTCAACTTTGACGAAGTCAAATTTGAGATATTGTCATGGCCCGTCGTCCGTCGTCCGTCTGTCCGTCTGTCTGTCCGTCCGTCCGTCTGTCCGTCTGTCCGTCTGTCCGTACGTCAACAATTGGCTATGGCTCGGGCTAGAGGTCGTATTTATGAACCGATCTTTACGAAACTTCTTGTGTACCTTTGTTATGACCCTGGGACGGGAACGAGTGTTTTTAGGTGTGGTCCAAAATTCAAGATGGCTGCCAGCGGCCATTTTGTACCGATGATGCAAAAATCAGTTTTTTGTACAGAACTTCTGTATGAAAGTTCTGATTTGAATAAAGTTTTGTATAAATGTTTAGTACCATGGGATACATCACATATAATGCGGGTTTTTTTCTCGTGCGTAAATTATGCAAATTAGACTGACTTTGATTTATTTAGTGTTACTTTCAGAGCTGTAAGTGCCAAGCTGCTATGGCTCGGGCTAGAGGCCGTATTTATGAACCAATCTTTACGAAACTTCTTGGGTACCTTTGTTATGACCGTGGAATGAGAACAAGTGTTTTTGGGTGCAGTCCGAAATTCAAGATGGCTGCCAGCAGCCATTTTGTACCGACGATGCAGAAATTTTTTTTTTGTACAGAACTTCCATATGAAAGCTCTGATTTGAATAATTTTTCGTATGAATGTTTAGTACCATGAGATACATTGCATATCATATGGGTTTTTTTCGCGTGCTTATATTATGCAAATTAGACTAACTTTGATTTATTTAGTGTTACTTTCAGCACTGTAAGTGCAAATCCCTATACGGCTCGGGCTAGAGGCCGTATTTATGAACCGATCTTTACGAAACATCATGGGTACCTTTGTTATCACTGTGAGACGAGAACGATTGTTTTGGGGTCTGGTCGGAAATTCAAGATGGCCGCTGGCAGCCATTTTGTACAAAATTAGGGGCAATCAGATTTTTGCACAGAACTTCCATATGAAAGCTCTGATTTGAATAATTTTTTGTATGAATGTTTAGTACCATGGGATACATTACATATAATATGTGTTTTTTTCTTGTGCGTAAATTATGCAAATTAGGCTAACTTTGATTTATTTAGTGTTACTTTCAGCACTGTGAGTGCAAATCCCAATACGGCTCGGGCTAGAGGCCGTATTTATGAATTGATCTTCATGAAACTGCTTGGGTACCTTTGTTATCACCTTGGGACGAGAACAAGTGTTTCTGGGTGCGGTCTAAAATTCAAGATGGCTGCCAGTGGCCATTTTGTACCGAAATTAGGTCTAATCAGTGTTTTGTACACAACTTCTATACAGCTCAGACTAGAGGCCATATTTATGAACCAATCTTTACGAAACTTCTTGGGTACCTTTGTTATCACCATGGGATGAGAGCGAGTGTTTTTGGGTGTGGTCCGAAATTCAAGATGGCCACCAGCAGCCATTTTGTACCAAAATTAGTGCAATCAGTCTTTTGTACAGAACTTCTGTATGAAAGTTCTGATTTGAATAAATTTTTGTATGAATGTTTAGTAACATGGAATACATCACATATTGTAAGGGTTTTTTTTCGTGCATAAATTATGCAAATTAGATGAACTTTGATTTATTCAGTGCTACTTACACAATGTAAGCACACATGTCAATACGGCTCAGGGTAGAGGCTGTATTTATGAACCGATCTTCACAAAACTTCTTGGGGGTACCTTTGTTATCACCTTGGGACGAGAATGAATGTTTCTGGGTACGGTCCAAAATTCAAGATGGCTGCCAGTGGCCATTTTGTACCGAAATTAGGTCCAATCAGTTTTTTGTCACAAGTTCTATACAGCTCGTATTTATGAACTAATCTTCACAAAACTTCTTGGGTACCTTTGTTTTCACCTTGGGACAAGAACGAGTGTGTTTTGGGGTGCCTTTGATATCACTGTGCTATGAGAACAAATATTTTGGGGTTCAGTCAGACCCACTCTGGGTCTCAAAGATTTCTTTCTAGTTTAGCATCGGACTGTCACCCACCTTTACAATACTTTACCTATACATTTGTTACAGGCAACGGTCAGTATTTATGTACAGACCGTTACAATACTTTATATGTACCTTTGTTATCAGGTCATTACCTAGATGTTTGTCATTGCTGTGTCACATACTATACATGTACATGTCTTTGTCTTGACAAGTTGAGCTACAGTGTCATTGACACTTTCATTACTTAGTGCAATTTAAGAAACAAATTTTAAAAATCTTCTCCAGAACCAATGGGCAGAATCTTTTGATATTTGGTATACAGCAGCTTGGCATGAGTCTGATTCAAGTTTGTTCAAATTGAGTCCCTCGATCAATATTGGGGCTCACTAAAGGGGTGTGAATATTTACTTAGTGCAATTTAAGAAAATTTCTTTAAAAATCTTCTTTTCCGGAACTGATGGGCAGAATCTTTTGATATTTGGTATACAGTATCTTGGTATGGGTCTGATTCAAGTTTGTTCAAAATGAGTCCCTCGATCAATATTGGGGCTCACTAAAGGGGTGTGAATATTTACTTAGTGCAATTTAAGAACATTTCTTTAAAAATCTTCTTTTCCGGAACCGATGGGCAGAATCTTTTGATATTTGGTAAACTGCATCTTGGTATGGGTCTGATTCAAGTTTGTTCAAATTGAATCCCCCGTTCAATATTGGGGATCACTATGGGGTGTGAATTTTTACTTAGTGCAATTTAAGAAAAAATCTTTAATAATCTTCTTCATCAGAACCATGGGCAGAATCTTTAGATATTTGGTATGCAGCATCTTGGTATGGGTTGGATTCACGTTTGTTCAAATTGAGTCTTTTGATCAATATTGGGGCTCACTATGGGGGCGTGAATGTTTACTTTGTGTAATTCAAGGAAAATTCTTTTAAAAATCTCCTTCAGAACCATCATGCAGAATCTTTAGATATTTGATCAGCAGCATTGTCCCATTCAGTCCTGTTGATGTTTTAGCTCCACAGAGAGTATAGATTTACTCTGTAGAACCTTAAGAATAGCTTTTGATAAAATTTGTGTCTTAACAGTATGGAACATTCGGTGATATTTCAAACGTAAAAAAGTATTTACACAACAACTGAGCACATAGTCTATTTTTAGCACATTTTAAAAACATTTTTAGCAACAAAAGAGCACACGATATATTTCATGTGAAGATGAATATCAATATATAGAGATATGGATGGAGATGAGGGGCAATTTGTTGAAAAAAAATAACAAGAAACTTATGACCATACAAACAGCAAAGCTTTACTTCAAAAAGAAGAAACAATATGCAAGCTAATATCTGGATGGCTTTTCTCACACTAGTGATAGTTATAAAAACAACTATTGAAAACCAAACTGTACCAAAACACCTAAAAAGTTTGTTGTTTTCCCAGCTAGAGATTGTTATAAAAAACCCAAGCTGTAACAAAAATACCATTAAAGAGACTAAATTAAAGTTAACTCACAGGAAGAAGTAATTTCAATTTCAATTTTTTTTTACTCAGAATGGAACCACTTAAAACAATAACCTGAAAGGGTTTTGTCATGAAGGGGTTTTGTCTACCATTGCAGAAAGTGAGGGGGTTTTGTCTGAGGGGGTTTTGTCTTGAAGGTTTTTTCCTGTTACCATTTCTTCTCAAGGTCCAATAGCATTCATCGTATTTTTCACCCAGGTGTCAGATTATCAACATCCGAAACCTCGCTTCTTTGCAGGATCGTCATCTTCATGCATGCTCTTCCATCTTTCTCTGGTGTCTCATCAAAAGCGTCGTGGCAAACCTCGCATAATGCCTGCCTTTTTCTTCTCCCCATCGTGTGAACGAGGACTGAAATATTTTATAAAACTATTCAATTTTTTTTTAATTTCGAAATATATATTTTCTGTTTTCGAATTATATATTTTTTCTATTTTTGTTTCGAAACTAAACTGAGCGGAATTCCATTAAATTATTCCAATTTGACAAACACAAACAAAAATGAACAAAAACGCCATTCAGACACAGGAAGATCAAAGGCGATATGTCATCAAGGTCAGTTTGCAAGGTAATCGCTGTATCGGTCGAACAGAAAATCGATTAAGTTTTGCTTATGCTTCCATTTCCATTAATGCAAACAAAAACGCCGTCCAGACACAAGAAGACGAAAAGCAAGATGTCGTCACAGTCCGCACACGATAATCACTATTCTGCGAGAGATATTGAGCGAAAAATCAATTTTCAAAGTGAGACATGCTCATAACTCTTACATGTTATGACATGTCGACTTGGCACCAGTGTTCACGCTGGCTCAATATTTTATTGTGACAAAGCTGAATATTTTTGGTGCGAAATGAGAATTTTTTTGTGCCAATTGAGTTTTCTTGTGTCATGGGTATTTTATGTGGAAGAACTACAAAAAAAAAATCACTTTTTTCATATTTTATTCAAGAAAGATCAAAAGCATAAAATTACACAAAATCGTATATAACATGGAATGGAACATAATTGTTTCAATTGTGCATTTTTATATAGAAATTCGCACCTTGACGATCCATACGGTAACTGATTGACATGTGGATTGTTCGAACCCTTTATCATTTTATTACTGTGTTAATCTTTGATTTGGGTCAATGAGAAAAGTCCCACCAACAATTAAAGACAATTGATATTAATCTTGTCTATTGTTCGCTGGTGAAGAAACTAAGAATGCGTTGTTTACACAACCTACGACTTCTTAATCCGAGGTCACCGGAAAGACAATTATAGAGTGACTGGTCATTGCGTACACAGCAGGCTCCTGCGAAAATTCGAAATTCAATTCAAATGTCAATATTCGATTCGATTCGAAATCGGAAATTCGAATATTTTCGAATATACTTCGGCCATAACTGTGAATGTTTACAGATTGTAATTGATCACATTATTTTATTTTGGGTATTGTTCTGAGTAGAAACGCAACCGACTTGTAGCAGTAACAGTGATTGTAGCGATGTAGCTACAACTGTACAACAGTTGTAGCTAGATCGCTACAAACACTGTTACTGCTACAACTGTTCATTTCAGCTTATTGTGCATCATGACCAGTGACCATTTATAACAAAAATCAAGTTTCAAACTTTGAAAAGTTATTCAGCTGTTCAACTTCAATAAATGATTTGTTCTACAAATTGATCACATTTTTTTTGAGTATTGTTCTGTTCGATCACAGTTACTGGATACATTGTCAAAAGCAATGGTCTTCTAAAAGAATACCCCTGATTATTATATAAACAGAAGTAGAACAGGTTTTAATTTACAAGCGGATCGACTCCATTCGGCATTGAATTATCGTTTCGGTTTAGTCATTCCTCATTTTTATTTACAACAAATGGGGGCGCGGTGGCGTTGCGGTAACCGGTTCTCGTCAGATCACCGAAGTTAAGCAACGTCGCGCCCGGTTAATCATTGGATGGGTGATCGTCTGAGCGATCAATTCGGACTCCCTTCGTTGTGTCCTTGGGCAAGGCACTTAACCCCGATTGTCCACACGGGGGCACGATGACGACGTGTACTAAGGCGTACTGCACGTCGATGGTACTCATGTCTTCAACCAATCTAACCCTGCCTGTGCTGCAGTGCGGAGTTACGATGTTGGGGAGCTGGCAGCTGCTCGTCGTTGCTCTGTGGTCCTCCCCGGGTACTCCGGCTTCCTCCACCCGTAAAACTGCCACGGTCATGATTAGCCATTGTGCATAAGTATATGACCTTAAACACCAATTAATAAATCAATATTTAGAACAAATGGCTTCATGGCCGAATGGAGCCGATCCGATTTGAAACGATGTTTTTTTTTCCAAGAAAATATATGATAAAAGTGAGGTATCTGCCAAGTTCGTTTAAAATCCTTGTTGCTGCAGTTTCGAAGCAACAAAGTCAACAATTTGAATAGTTTCAATCAATAGCTAGTACATTAGTTTAACCAATATTTATTTTAAAAGTTTCCAAAGTGATACATAACTTACAATATTATTAAGTAGATTCGACAGTAAGCTGTTAGCTTATCCGGGATTGTTTCCACTCATGGTATAGTTTACAGGTAGCACATGAGAAGACAGTGAGAAGGCGTGGACAGCAAGATACCTGTTTCACACAATTTGTACGCTAAGTAAAAATGGAGAAAGTAACATAAGATGATACAAGTAGGTTTAATTTATCTAATTGATAGAAGGAAGAAGGGTAGAATAGTTTTCAGGAAGAAAAAGAATGAGCCACCAGTCAGAACCGAACCATCTCCATGTTGTACCGTCAATCAGTTACGTATGAGTTCCATCTGTGCGAGGGGATACCGAGAGGACCGGCAGAACCTGAACTTGTCCGAGATAATACCAGTTAGCTCAAATCTTATGTACACTTGAATTATTGTTGAAGTTAGAGAAGAACACAGAAAGAAATCTCCGTTGGTCAACAGTGGCTTCCGCCTGCTCCGGGTGACATGGCATAAGAGTGACTTGTCAGTCACTAAACTAGTAGGAGTGAACACACAGAAAATCTGAGAACAACTTTGAGGTAAAGCACAGTAGGGGTTATTTTCTGTGGGAACGTGTGTAGATACAATCAGCATTATATTTAGAATTAATTTACATTCTTAGAATTATGGTAATAACATTACACTAACCATTCATAATGAACAGATGGTCACCAGTGTGGTTTTAACAGCATCTCGCAGAAGAGAGAATATATTTATGAACTGTTTCGAAAACTAAGTAATTGTCGCCTTGGGTGTAAAATTCAGATCCGTACAGCAATGTATTACAGTCAGTTGGATTGGGAAGTAGACCTAGGGTCTTCCTTCGTATAATTAGGGTATTTTAATAGAAAGTGTTCTGTAGTCTCACGTTCACCACATGAACAACTCGGCGAAGCTGCCAGGTGATTGACAAAAAGGTGCTCGTTGAGATGACTACATCGAGGCCGTAACCTACAGTGATATATCTGAGCTCTACGGGAGGTTGATTTGAAAAAAAGAAGCCGAGAGGCCCTCGGTTCGAACCCCACCTGCGGCAACCACGTTATGTCCTTGGGCAAGACACTTCACTTCCATTGCCCACGTGGGGCACGGTGACGTTGTGTACTAAGGCGTATTGCTCGTCGATGGCGCACTTGTCTTAAACCAATGCTAACCCTACTTGTGTGGAGTTAGTGTGTTGGGGAGCTGACAGTTGCTCGCCGTTGCTCGGTGGTTCTCTCCGGGTGCTCCGCCTTCCTCCACCCAGTAAAACTGCCGTGGTCATGATTAGCCATTGTGCAGAAATATGTGACCCTAAGGCTTAAACACCAATAAATAAATAAATAAATTTGAAAAAGAATGCTGGAGGTCGAACAAGGTTGTGGTTCAAGTATTTTCGAAATTCTGCCAGGGAGCAGTTGTCTCTAACGTTACTTGGAAATTCGTTCCATGATTTCGTTGTGGATGAGATAAAAGAGGTTTGGTAGCCCGTGGCCCGACAGTAAGGAATTCGGAGATTACTGGCGGTGCGTAGTTTTAGAAGCTGAGTTGTCGAGATAGGGGGTGGAACTTAGCAGAAATAAATGGCGGGGAAATGTTGGGATACGTTTTAAAGAACTGTATTAATTTGTGTTTCTGTCGTCTTACTTGTAGCGTCTCCCATCCAGTTTCCTCAAAGAGTGATGTCTTGCTCGCACTTAGAGTTGCACCTGTAACAATCCGAGCACTAGCAAATTGAATTTTCTCAGAATCATCACCTTTTTTCTCTGCAGTTATCCCAAACAGTATCTGCATATTCCAACAGGGGTCTAACGAAAGCAAAATATATCTTCTCGAGGATTTTCCGATCTAAAATGAATTTATTTTTTCTCTTGAGATCCAGGCGTGATCATGCGTTTGTGGAGAAATGTTCTATGTGGTGATCCCACGAACAGTTTGAGTTGAGAATGACACTTAAGTGCTTGTGCGCCGTGACTTCTTTGATAGGAACATTTGCCAGCACGAGGGATGTCTGTTGAGTGGGGTCAGTTCGGCGTGAAATGGTCATGGCTTCGGTTTTAATGGGATTGAATTCTACCAACCACGTGTGTGTCCAATGTTCAATTGTGGTAAGATCATTGTTCAGTATAACAGCAGCTTGGTCAGGGTTTTCAATTATTAAATATAAAGTTGTGTCATCGGCAAAAAGGCGAATACAACTGGTTAAATCTAAAGTTATGACATTAATATAAACGAGAAACAACAGAGGGCAGAGAATAGATCCTTGGGGAACCCCTGAGGTAACTAGTATATTGGTTTATATCTCAGTTTATAGTATGAGAAGTGGTGAGGCTAAAAATGCACTCTATATAATTGTGTGTCTTTTAATAATCGGGGGTATTATTTTAGAAAAAAAACCTTTTCTTTTGACGACGTATTCATTAACTGTGATTCGATTCGAAATTCGATTCGTTTTCTCCAATTTGCTTCGATATATTGATCAAAGTCGGCAATTCGCAGGTCTCTAATACAGAGTTGAACGATATACCTTTTCGTATTTAATGGTGTGGGCATTCATATTGATATATTTGACTCATCATTTGTTCGCCTTACTTGGAGAAAATGTAATATAATATACCCGATTTTTAAAAATCTAGAAAATATCAGGTTCATGATTTTGAATGTTTGTGCCAAATTTTCATGCCAAACGCTCACATTTATGTGCCAGATTAAAAAAAAAATGCATTTGGCACATTTCAATGTGAACACTATTGGCACTAACATCGAACACGACGAAACTCGTTGGCGGTTCAAAATATGGTCCAGGAGCTTTGAGATCACTTAGGTGTCATTGGGTGCATTTTAAAACAAAATCTGAAATCGCATTTTGTGAGATGCCCTGTTAGAACTGATAATGTTACAACCCTGCATAATGCTACACCAACGCATAAGGTTATAAAAATCAATGCATAATGTTACAATTTTCTTTTCAGTGCATAATGTTAAACACGTTAATCGATAATGTTGTAACGTTAATCCTTTACCTAACATGAAAAGCAGACGGCACTTGCCAAAAAAAGTCTTGAGTAACTAATTTTCATTTTTTGTCTCAAAAACATAGGTTATGCACCCTCATTGTAACGAGCTCGACGAGTTCGTTCCAAAGAGGGGTCATAACCTATGTTTTTGAGACAAAAAATAAAAAAATAATGAAAATTAATTGGCGATTTTTGTGAATAGCGCTGCCCGGTTTTGGTCGGTACGTTGGGTAAAGAGTTAAATAAACTCGTTTCGTACGTAATTTATAGTGTTATGGCATCAGTTTCAAGGGGTTATGATGCAGGCCTGGCATTCTTTAGGGGTGCAGGAGTGTTACACGCCTATTGCATGCCTAGCAAAAATTGAGGAGGGTAATTTTTTGTTTTGCACCCCTTGATTTTCTGGAATGCCAGACCTGTTTTGGACTGCCTTTAAAATCTATTGTCGTTACGTCCCCTGAGTTCCAATGTGTTCTCTGTGCCTGCTGGCACAGAGAACACATTGGAACTCAGGGGAAGATTTGTCAATGTTGCATTGATTCGCAATAATTCATGACCATTCTGTGTCGCATTTTGATACATTTTGAGTGTAGAAGACAATCACATAAGAATTGAATGCAACATTTTGAAAAATGAGAAGATGTGTGTGCCAATTTTTCCACTGTGTAGCTGAATGTAGAACAATTTTTCAGTCACAACATTAATACCTTGAAGAGAATATAACCAAAATAGCTTACAAGTTTTTGCATTGAAAATTTCAGGTGCAATTGCACTCCCAAGCAATCTGAGGAGGGCAATTGTATTTGCACTCCTTGATTTTCTAGATTGCCTGGCCTGATGATGCGACATTTTGTTAGTCGAGTTTTCAAAAAAAAAATCGACTGTTGATATGACGAGGGTCGATCGGTCGCCGAGCAGTCGGGCGGCGGGCGGACGGGCGTTCAGGCGGGCGGCCCCTTTTGCTTATCACTTAGTTGATTCTGGACAAATTTTGATAATATTTCGTATGTGACTTGATATGCATGTTCAACACCCGATGACTCGAAAGAGGACGTTTCCATGCTTTTTCACAAGAGTTATGGCCCTTTGTTAAAATTTACTAATTTTGAGCTCGATAGCGCTATAACGTCAACAAACATAAACCAATTTGACTGATATTTGGCACATGGGTTTCAAGGAACAATGCTTTGATCGAATTCGAAAACGAGCGCGGTCCTATGTACGGATTTTTCACAGGAGTTATGGCCCTTTGTTAAAATTTACCAATTTTGAGCTCGATAGCGCTATAACGTCAACAAACATCAACCAATTTGACTGATATTTGGCACATGGGTTTCAAGGAACAATGCTTTGATCGAATTCGAAAACGAGCGCGGTCCGATGTACGGCAGCAGAATTATTTGGCTGACTTGGTAATTTTCTGTCAAATTTTGTGCTTGATAGCGCGATAACAAACGTAAACTGATTCGATTCATTTTTGTTCTATGGTTTTCCAAGACGATTATCTCAATCTAGTTCGAAAAAGTGCTCGGTCCGGTATACGACAGCAAAATTATTGGGCTGACTTGTTCATTTTTTCGAATTTTGTGCTCGATAGCGCGATAATTTGAATAAACGTCAACCGATGCAACTCATTTTTGTTATGTGTGTTTCCAGGAACGTTTTCTTGATCGAGTTCGAAAATGGGCTCGGTCAATTTTTTTTTACTTCAAACCCACCATCAGATAGCGGAGATTTAGACTCGACTCACTGACCCGTTGGAAAGTTATCCACGTCCTGATTGATTTCTTAGCGAGAGAAGTACCCACTTTCGTTCTATCCCTATCTAACCGATATCCAGTGCTACAGTTGTAAAATAGGACATAAAGTCTCGATCGGATCGTGACTATATCACGATCCGATTGAAACATTATCTCCTTGGTTCACTTTCAAATGTTGCTAATATGTTCCGATCACAGCTTCACTACCTTATATTTTCTCGTGAAGATAGTTTCTAGAGTATTGTCAAATAAAGTGGTCGTTTTTTGGCAAACTTATTGAACACCGATAATGTTTGATGAATCGCATTTGAGTGTTCCTGCACGTTTGCGTCAGATCCATCAACTACAGTTGGGACGCCCTTGATTCCTTCTTGCGAACGCCTATTTTCTCAGTTCCCATCCTTATCCATTTAGCACATCTGTTGCAAGATGGAACTTAATGTCAGGGGTGAGTCTCACTTCTCCGTACCATTAAATTACAAAATACAAATGTAGCAGCACATCCTTCTTGCCAACTTTCGACCCTTTCGTGGAAACAAGGATTTGCTTGTTGTCCTCTTATTGACACGGTTTTGTATTAATGGTACACATTCCTTGATGAATCTTGCGCAACGCACTCTTTCTGTACACATTCTACTGGTTGTGTCTCATCAGATATCATTGGTTCAATGAAAAAATACCGGGTTTTGTGTACCACCAAACATTGGCTTGTCGAGTTCCCTTGAAGTAATATACTGTATACACACAGTAAATATAAACAGGTAACTTTTGACGTTGTTAAATGTAGACCATACACTCTACCTATACATAAACACAAAACAGTTATTTTGTACATATTTAACTACCTTCATCTCATTTTAGTGTCTTATTTATCTTTTACTCTCTCGTCTGTATTTCAACACTCTTTTCTCCACATTGCGTCAATTCTTCTAAATCCAGCTTGAATACATTTTACTTCCATAACTAAATTTAAACTTAAATGTGCTCTCTTGAATTATATCGTGCCCGGATAGGCAAATTTTAACTTTATTGTTCATTCCAGCAGCTTAAATCTTTGCTTGCCAAAAGATGGATTTACTTGTATTTTACTCTACTTGCTCCTGCGCCTCGGTGGTGTTGAGCTGTATACAAGTTTTACTGCTATGTTTTCTCTGTTCAATCTGTTTATCAGTCAATCCGGCGTCCCTATTATCTCTCACCTAGTAAATTCTATTGAAGTAATTGTCCATCAGTACAGATCTTTGAATGTCTTGCAGGGTGCATCAAAATTGAAAGTATTAACTACATCTCTTCCACTAGCGCTATTTTCTTTCTTTTTGGCTATAAGCTTATTATTATTGTCAGGTGATATTGACACTAATCCTGGTCCACATTCTCTAAATTCAGTCCATAATCAGAACACTCTAAAAATTGTTCATCTTAACATTCAAAGCCTCGAACCCAGACTGGATATTGTACAATGTGAATTTGCATCATTTGATATCTTGGCTTTGAGTGAGACATAGCTACATAGTAATGATCCGACATCCGATGTCCACATCCATGAGTTCCATGAACCATTGAGATTAGATCGCTCGTCAAGGGGAGGTGGGATTGCCATTTACATTAAAGACGGTATCTCGTTTCGTCACAGACCGGATCTTGATACACCAAATACTGAGTGCATGTGGGCTGAAATATTTACCAAACGAAGTAGATCGTTATTATTAGGAGTATTCTACCGCCCACCCAATAGTCCCACAGATACATGGGATGCCATATCAGTATCCATCGAAAAAGCTAGAGACACGTCAATTGCTGACCTAATTGTCACAAGTGATTTTAACGATAATTAAATGGTTTCTTCAAGAAGTAGCTTTAATAAAATAGTCAGCTACTTTAATCTTCGACAGCTTGTGAGTGAACCAACCTGTTTTACTGAGACATCCACTTCACTGTTAGATCTCTTTGCTGTTAGTGATACAACCAACGTGAAAGCATGCGAAGTCCTTGAACCAATTATCCCACACATGACCCGCTACCACTGCCCAATTTCAATCGATGTCGAATTTTTAAAACCGAACCCCCATTCCTTCAAGAGGAGGATATGGCTTTATTCTCGGGGCAACTATGACGTATTGAACGAGGCCTTTTCTAACACCGACTGGAACTCTATTTTTGATTCTCCATGTCTCGATACCATAGTTTCCAATTTCGCCGACAAAATACTCGACATTGCATCAGACATATCCCTAATAAAATTATTACTTCGACAGTGGACCGATCGAAGTGAATGCATAACGAAATACGATTACTAATTAGACAGAGAAAACGTTTGTATCGCATTGCTCAGAGCAGTAATTTCCCGCACGCCTGGGCTAAATATAAACTTAAACGGAATGAGATTGTATCAGCTACCAGGAAGGCCAAAGCCCTTTATCTTTCAAAAGTCCAGGGCACATTGAGAAGCAACGTAACCCCCGCATCGCTGTGGTAGAAAACACTAAAAACACTAATCGGTAGCAGTAATGTCACAGGAATTCCTGCCCTGATTCACTTAAAATATATTCTTCAAGTGTCGAGAAAGCTGGAGTCTTCAATGAATACTTTTGTCCCATCTCTACAGTTGACGATTCGAATGCTTCTCTACCATATCCACCACCCCATGTTTCCCAATGCATTGACAGTATCACTGTACATTGCAGCGAAGTATACGCAGCTATGAAGTCGATAAAGGTGTCCAAGGCGTGCGGTCCAGATGAGATAAGCCCGCGCCTCCTTAAAAAATGTAAATCATCTCTCTGCGAACCATTCTCAATTTTATTCAATATACTACTGAATAATTCGTACTTTCCTTTATTATGGAAAAAAGCAAATGTCTCCCCAATCCTAAAAAAACAACCCTCAAACTTAGTCACTAACTATCGCTCGATATCGCTGATCAGCTGTGTTGGTAAAATACTCGAAAAATGTGTTTTCAACGCTTGTGGCAATTTTTGAGTGAAAACAATGTTCTTAGTCAATTTCAGTCAGGCTTTACACCTAGAGATTTAACTGTCCTCCAACTGACTGACATATATGATGAATTCTGTCGCGCACTTGACGAAGGCAAGGAAGTTAGGGTAGTCTTCTGTGACGTCAGTAAGGCTTTTGATAAAGTATGGCATGCTGGTCTTATCCACAAGTTGGAGAGTATTGGCGTTTCAGGGGATCTACTTATGTTTTTAAAATCGTATCTCACGGATAGGTCACAGCGAGTTGTGATAGCCTCTGAGTCATCTCCATGGAGACTCATCAATGCCGTTGTGCCTAAGGGGTCTACACTAGGACCGCTCTTGTTTCTGATATACATAAACGATATAACCAGCGACTTAGTGAGTAGTATACGCCTCTTTGCAGATGACACTTCCTTATATTTAATTATTGAAAACCCCGAGCACCCGAGCAAGCCTCGACCATAATCAACCACGATTTGGCAACAACTGAGCACTGGACCAAAACATGGTTGGTCGAGTTCAATCCCAACAAAACAGAAAGTATGTGTATATCACGTAAAAACAATCCGAACCCCCATCTACCCTTATATTCAGGTGGATCACAGATATCGGATGTTTCTAACAATAAACACTTAGGAATCATACTAAATAGCACATGTACATGGAATGACCACATTGACCATATCTGCTCCAAAACCTGATCTGGTTTAGACTTGATGAGGAAGCAAAAATTTACTCTCGATCGCAGTGTCCTAGTAAAAATATATTTCGCTTTTATTAGGCCTCCTCTTGAATACGCGGATACTGTCTGGGATAATTGTTCCATGACCAATATTGCGGAACTTGAAAAAATACAGATTGCAGCAGCAAGAATCATTACTGGAGCAACAGTGCCAGTAAGTCCTTACTATATTCGGAGACACGATGGGACTCCCTGCAAGATAGACGCTGTAAACATAAACTAATTCAATTTTTCAAAATGTATCATCACATATCACCTCTATACATCTCAAACAAAGTCCCCCCAATCATCTCTTCGTCGAATTCATCACTTAGTCTCCGATCTGGTCAAAACCACCGAGTTCCCCTTTGCCGAACGCAATTGTATCAGTCTTCTTTTATCCCCAGCGTTACTGACCAGTGGAATAAGTTGCCCTTATCTGTCCGTGAGAACTCATCATTGATAAATTTTAAAACGTTTCTGAACGATGGTAACCACCCCCCCCCCCCCAAAAGTTCTATAGTAACGCGAAATCTCGCAGAGCTCAAATATTCCATTGTAGGCTGCGGTTGCATTGTAGTAACCTTAATTCTCACCTATACGACAATAATCTGTCACCCAGTGCGTCCTGTCAGTGTGGTGAGTGCGAAACTACTGATCACTTTTTTTAGTTGTCCATTGTTCTCCGACGCTCGTAATTATACGATTAATTTACTCCCATTTGTAGTAGACACATCCACACTTCTCTTTGGCATAGAAGTCTTGAACAACGAGGACAACCGCCTTATTTTCGAAGTGGAGCATGGCTTCATTCTATCAAGTAAGCGATTCCAGTGAGCTGAAACTCAATACTATGCCCTCACCTCAACTCCTCGTGGGCAACGCGATACTGAATTAGTGATGATTCACGGCGGTAAACATCTTCTGCTTAGCTGATATAATTGGACCCTGTGACCAATGCCTTAAGTAGAATACCCCTTCACCACTCCCAACACTCAACACCACCGATATTTCCGACTTTTTCGATATTTCAATTTTAATTTATTTGTGCCCAATCTTTTCAAAAAGTAATAGAGGAAATAAAATTCTTTTGGGTGTTAAGTCAATGTACGATGTACTCAAGCTAATCATATTAGTTTCTTTCTTTTTTAGCTCAACTTGACAAAGTCAAGCTGAGCTATTGCCATCACTTCTCGTCCGTCGGCGTATGTATGTACGTACGTACGTACGTACGTACGTACGTACGTACGTACGTTAGTATGTTAGTACGTTAGTACGTACGTCCACAATTTCCTTTGGCACACCTCACAGGTCGCATTTATGATCAGATTACTTTGAAGCTTGGTATGCTTGTTTGGGGTGACCTCTAGATGGGAGCTATCGATTTTCTTCAATTTCCGTCAAAAAATGTTGCCGCGGCCAACGTTCTTAGAACTTAGTTTAGTCAAACCACAATATTTCCCTTTGGCACACCCTACAGGGCACATTTATGATTTGATTACTTTGAAACTTGGTATGCTTATTTAGGGTGACCTCTAGATGGGAGCTATCGATTTTCTTCTATTTCTGGCAAAAAATGTTGCCACGGCCAACGTTCGTAGAACTTAGTTTAGTCAGACCTCAATATTTCCCTTTGGCACACCCTACAAGGCACATTTGTAATCAGATTGCTTTGAAACCTGGTATGCTTGTTTGGGGAGACCTCTAGATGGGAGCTATCGATTTACTTCAATTTTTGTCAAAAAATGTTGCCGCGGCAAACGTTCTTAGAACTTAGTTTAGTCAGAAGACTCAATATTTCCCTTTGGCACACCCTACAGGGTACATTTATGATCGGATTGCTTTGAAACCTGGCATGCTTGTTTGGCGTGACCTCTAGATGGGAGCTATCGATTTTCTTCAATTTCCGTCAAAAAATGTTGCCACGGCCAACATTCTTAGAACTTAGTTTAGTCAAACCACAATATTTCCCTTTGGCACACCCTACAGGGCACATTTATGATGTGATTGCTTTGAAACCTGGTATGCTTATTTAGGGTGACCTCTAGATGGGAGCTATCGATTTTCTTCTATTTCTGGCAAAAAATGTTGCCACGGCCAACGTTCGTAGAACTTAGTTTAGTCAGACCTCAATATTTCCCTTTGGCACACCCTACAGGGCCCATTTATGATCAGATGATTGCTTTGAAACCTGGTATGCTTGTTTGGGGAGACCTCTAGATGGGAGCTGTCGATTTTCTTCAATTTCTGTCAAAAAATGTTGCCGCGGCCAACGTTCTTAGAACTTAGTTTAGTCAGAAGACTCAATATTTCCCTTTGGCACACACTACAGGGTACTTTTATGATTGGATTGCTTTGAAACCTGGCATGCTTGTTTGGGGTGACCTCTAGATGGGAGGTATCGATTTTCTTCAATTTCCGTCAAAAAATGTTGCCGCGGCCAACATTTTTCGAACTCAGTTTAGTCAGACCAAAATATTTCCCTTTGGCACACCCTACAGGGCACATTTATGATTTGATTGCTTTGAAACCTGATGTGCTTGTTTGGGGAGACCTCTAGATGGGAGTTATCGATTTTCTTCAATTTCCGTCAAAAAATGTTGCCGCCGCCAACGTTCTTAGAACTTAGTTTAGTCAGAAGACTCAATATTTCCCTTTGGCACACCCTACAGGGCACATTTATAATCGGATTGCTTTGAAACCTGGCATGCTTGTTTAGGGTGACCACTAGATGGGAGCTATCGATTTTCTTCAATTTCCGTCAAAAAATGTTGCCACGGCCAACATTCTTAGAACTTAGTTTAGTCAAACCACAATATTTCCCTTTGGCACACCCTACAGGGCACATTTATGATTTGATTGCTTTGAAACCTGGTATGCTTATTTAGGGTGACCTCTAGATGGGAGCTATCGATTTTCTTCTATTTCTGGCAAAAAATGTTGCCACGGCCAACGTTCGTAGAACTTAGTTTAGTCAGACCTCAATATTTCCCTTTGCACACCCTACAGGGCCCATTTATGATCAGATGATTGCTTTGAAACCTGGTATGCTTGTTTGGGGAGACCTCTAGATGGGAGCTGTCGATTTTCTTCAATTTCTGTCAAAAAATGTTGCCGCGGCCAACGTTCTTAGAACTTAGTTCAGTCAGAAGACTCAATATTTCCCTTTGGCACACACTACAGGGTACTTTTATGATTGGATTGCTTTGAAACCTGGCATGCTTGTCTGGGGTGACCTCTAGATGGGAGGTATCGATTTTCTTCAATTTCCGTCAAAAAATGTTGCCGCGGCCAACATTTTTCGAACTCAGTTTAGTCAGACCACAATATTTCCCTTTGGCACACCCTACAGGGCACATTTATGATTTGATTGCTTTGAAACCTGATGTGCTTGTTTGGGGAGACCTCTAGATGGGAGTTATCGATTTTCTTCAATTTCCGTCAAAAAATGTTGCCGCCGCCAACGTTCTTAGAACTTAGTTTAGTCAGAAGACTCAATATTTCCCTTTGGCACACCCTACCGGGCACATTTATGATCGGATTGCTTTGAAACCTGGCATGCTTGTTTGGGGTGACCTCTAGATGGGAGCTATCGATTTTCTTCAATTTTCATCAAAAAATGTTGCCGCAGCCAACATTCTTAGAACTTAGTTTAGTCAGACCACAATATTTCCCTTTGGCTCACCCTACAGGGCAGTCACATTTATGGCTAGATTGCTTTGAAACCTGGTATGCTTATTTACGGTGACCTCTAGATGGGAGCTATCGATTTTCTTCCATTTCCGTCAAAAAATGTTGCCATGGCCAACGTTCTTAGAATTTAGTCTAGTCATACCACAATATTTCCCTTTTGTACACCCTACAGGACTTTGAAACCTGGCATGCTTGTTTGGGGAGGCCTCTAGATGGGAGCTATCGATTTTCTTCGGTTTCTGTCAAAAAATGTTGCCACTGGCAAAAAAAAAATGACATTGGTACCAATGATCTTCAATTTTGCCATTTCCTTTATAACTGACCAAGTTCAAGTTTGTCAAGTTGAGCTACAGTGTCATTGACACTTTCATTTCTACTTATCCGTGCTGCAGTTCTTCCTTCTTTTTCCTTTTTATTCTAATTCATCTTGAAGTTTAAACAATCTCACATATCGTTGCTTGGCGTTCGAGGCTGTTTTCCTGCACTCCGTATTCGAACTCTGCCAGGTATAAAGCCAAACTATTCTCTGTGGGGGTGGAGGGGAACGAGGTTTGATACCTTTGCCCAACGTAGCGATCGTATGTTTTTATATGTTTGTCTCAAGGACATCGCTTTTGACCCTACATTGGAATGAGCTGGTTGAGCTTGTTCATATAAGGGGCCATGGGCTGTGTTTTTGAGGCACAAAATGAAGAACTCTATTTGCAAGTGACGCCTGTTATCTCCGTTGGTAAAACAGTTAAAATACTGGGAAAATGACCAAAGGTCTTCCACTTTGCACACAAACTCTAGCAAAAAGGAACTAAAATTTCCGACGGAGGTTGTCATGGGGTGGTTCACCCCCGTACCCACACCCCCTCCCCACCCGGCATCCCGGCTGGCGTCGGGCCCGAATGAAATTGACATCTCCCGCTTCTTTGTGTTGTGTTAGGTCTGGGGTCTTGAGTCTGATTGTGTCGGGGTAAGGGTGTAGTAAATGGTGAGAGGAATTCTGTGAGAGAGAAGGTTGTGCGTGTGTGATAGAGATATATTGTGTGGTGGGTTGTTGGTGTGTTGTTGTTGTCAACCTTTCTATTGTGTCGCTTAACTTAACGGCCACTTGATCTACGATCGCAGCCACTAAGTTCAACTTAAATAAAATGGGAAGGGTCTCGGCTTCCAAGCGAAGACATGCGAGCTTCTCCGCTGTATTGTACCACCTAAAGGAGTAATCTGAAAAACTGTTCGGGAGACGACTTACATATAAGCTTTAAGCTTTCTGTCGAATCCCTCCTATAAACAGTAACAAATTTTCTTGTCTTTAGTTGTTTCATTATAATACTGTATTTTTTGTTGTTCATGTGTTTTTGTTACTCAACTATTGTTGTGAAATGTACGCATTTATCAATTATTGAATAAATATTGTTTAAACTAACACGAAAGGAAGACGGTACTCGCAAACAAAATTTTGAAATAATTATTTTGTTCATTTTTTTACGCTAAAAACATAACTTATGACCTCTCATTGGAACGACCTCAACGAGGTCGTTCCAATGAAGGATCATAAGCTATGTGTTTGAGACAAAAAAAATGAAAATTGAATAGTTGATTTTTGTTAACCTTTTCCCAATGTAATTGGAAAAAAGGTTAATGTTGTTGATGAAAGGTAGTCATCAAATATCAGTAACACTCGGCGTGCTGCTTTATAATAACGTTGGCTGACTTGGTAACATATAGAGCTCGGGTGGGGCTGTTCATTACGCGAGCAAAAAGGGTTGCACACCACAAACAAACATTGGACTGACTACCCATGTATATTGTTGGCTAATCTATTTCTCAGATTTCAATGTAAGGGTATTACCATAATGTTAACTTATTTAATAGTAGATTCATCTACTGAGATACGATCAGCTAAATCTGTCCATAAGAGGGGTATTGGCGATTTTAGGTATAGTTGTCATAATGTTCCTGTGGTTTACCTGGACAACAAATCTCTACCAAGCCCATTTACTCCAGGCGAAATGTTATTCGCACTTGGGCTCATCTTACTGCTCTTATCGGGTGATATTGAATTGAACCCTGGACCCGAGTCTTGTCACTGTAAACGCCCTACTAATAGCTTGAGTTTTTGTCATCTTAACGTACAAAGTCTAAAGTCTAAAATAGGTATATTACAATACGAAGCTTTAAGAGTTGATATAAGTGTCCTGTCAGAAATTTGGCTGGATCCCGCAGAACCCAACTCAAATATTCTCCTACCTGGATTCGGGGAACCTATTCGTAAGGAGCGTAAACACAGAGGTGGAGGGGTTGCCATTTATATGAAAGATGAGGCACACTATATTACACGTCCAGAACTGGATATATTTTACTTGGGGACATTTATCGTCTTCCAAATTCTGATTCTGCCCAGTGGGACCTTATTTCGTCCACACTCGATGAAGCGAAAGACACGGGCATTCCTGATATTGTAATTGTCGGAGATTTCAATGATAACCAACTCGGGTAAAAACGAGGGAAATTCAAAGAAATCTCGCATATAGTTATAATCTAAATCAGTTAATATCTGAGCCTACCTACCAAAACCGAAACCTCATCCTCACTTTTAGACTTAATAGCAGTCAGTAATTCAATAAATGTATTAAATTGCGAAGTACTTGACCCATTTTTTCCAGATTTAACCCGCTATCACCATCCGGTTTACATAGACATTTACTGCAGAAGAGACCCAATCACAACATTTAAGCGTCGCATTTGGCCCTTTGATGAGGGTGACTACGGAGGCCTTAATGCTGCCTTTAGAAATGAAAACTGGGAAACTATTCTTTCAACAGATAACCTCGAAACGATGACTGAATTAATTAGCTCAAAACTACTTGATTTGGCATCCAAATATATACCCAATACATTGATTAGGGTTAGGGCATTTTAACCAAAATGTATGCACAATAAAATCAGATTGCTGATCCGTCAGCGCAAGCGTGCTTACCGCCAAGCGAGATGCAGGGGCCTGGCTGAAGCATTTGAAAAATATCGTCGAATAAGGAACCTGGTAGTTTCGGCACAAAAATCCATGAAGTTCTAGATAACCCCAAAACAATACCTACGAAGTGGTGGAAACATTGAGGAGTTATCTTGGGGATCGTCAACCTGCGATACTTGCCCTCCAGTATCAGAATAAAATTTTATGTTCTAATGTGGAAAAAAGGCTGAGGCTTTTGAATCACTACTTCCGTTCTGTAGCATCTGTTGATGATTTCCAAGCGACTCTTCCAGTCCATGATTTCATGGCTAGATCAACTATTAGTAATGAAAGCTTAAATACCACTGATGTATCCGATGCTCTGAAATCACCGAATACATCAAAGGCCACCGGCCCAGACCTAATCAGTCCAAGACTCCTTAAAGAATGCAGCGCTTCCTTATGCGAACCCTTCACCATCTTTTTCAATATCCTGCTTAATAATTCTTACTTTCCTTCAACATGGAAAAAAGCCAATGTGATCCCAGTTCTGAAGAAACCTCCTTCTAACCAACTGTGTAATTACCGTCCTATATCCCTGATTAGTTGTTTTGGAAAAGTACTTGAAAAATGTATTTTTAAGATACTTTGGCAGTTCGTAGAAGATAATAATATATTAAGTCAATTTTAATCGAGATTTACTCCACGAGACTCAACGATTCTTCAACTTGCGGACCTTTATGACGAATTTTGTCGGGTGCTCGACGATGGTAAGGAAATAAGAGTAGTGTTCTGTGATGTCAGCAAAGCCTCCGACAGGGTTTGGCATTCAGGTCTCGTGTATTAGTTGGAGAAAATTGGAATTACGGGTGAACTTTTGGAATTCCTGAAATCTTACCTCACTGGTAGAATGAAAAGGGTTGTGGTCTCGGGAGAGTCTTCCGCCTAGAAATCAGTTGAATTGGGGGTACCACATGGGTCTATACTTGGCCCGCTGCTTTTCCTAATTTACATTAACGATATCACCTATAATTTAACCAGTAGCATTCGTTTATTTGCTGATGATACTTGTAGTATCCCACATTTGTATCAGAACGCTTTGACTCGGGGTTGACTTATTAACATTCCATTTATGATCTAGTTCCTGTTTTGTACAGGGAAATCATTCGATTCCTTCTTGTGGAAATGTATGTGATTTGGTAAACAATAAACACAAATGTATCGTCAATACGTCGGTCAATTATTCAATCATTTGATCACCATATTATAAATGACACGCTCTCTGGTCATTACAATGGCAACGAGGACACATTCAAGCATTTTAAGGACACGCTGTGCAACAAAGTTTGACTGACTTCAATACTCGAGCAATTTTCGCTCGAAATCGAATCCCCGTGCGGTTCACCCACGCCACCACGCCATTTTTTTTTTTAATTGAATTGTGTTGTGTCCAAAATGAAAACACTCCCGATTTTTCAAACATTCGACTGCGATATTAACAAATCAAATGCTGGCACTCGCTGGAATAAGTGGGTTGATAGACTTGAAAATTTGTTCGTGGCCATGAACACTGACAATGATAACCGCAAACGTGCATTATTACTACACTACACTGGGGAACAGGTGTTCGACATTTTTGACGCGGAAAAAGCTAACACAGATACATCGTACGACGACACGAAGCGTATTTTGAAGAAATACTTCGATCCAAAGAAAAATGTACACATGGAAGTCTATAAATTTAGGAATTGCAAGCAGGGTGAAAGTCAAACTCTTGAAGAATTTGTTACGGAATTGCGTACCTTGGCAAAAAATTGTGAATTTGTGAATGTTGAATCAGAAATTTTATCTCAGCTTATTCAACATTGTCAATCAAATAGGCTTCGTCGTAGGGCTTGCGTGAGCCAGATAAATCGTTAGCAGATATTATATCACTTGGTAAAACTCTTGAATTGGCCGGTTCACAGGCTGCAACTATGGAGCGTGAAGATGTGTGAACTATCCCTCATACTCGAGACCACACACCTATTCATTTTAAACAAATGAAGCAATCCAGATACCCACGTGAGAAAATACATCATCAGCCTAAGATGCACCAGAAATTCATATTAAAACCTCAAGTGAACTCTTCACATAATGGAAATATTTGTCGCAACTGTGGTGGACCATTCCCACACGTTGGTTCTTGTCCAGCTAAGGGGAAAGAATGTCATTACTGCAAAAAAAAAAAACATTTCTCAAGCGTCTGTCGGAAATTAAAAAAATACACACAGAAATAAATTCAAAAAGAAATCTGTCAAAACTGTCACTGACAAGGAGTTATCTCAGCCTAATTCATCTGAATCCAGTGATAATGAATATTGTTATCGTCTTCATGAGAAATATCGTTCTTCAAACAAAAGAGTTTCAAAGACTCCAAATGTAACAGTGAAAATTAACAATGTAAACAGAAAGTTTCTCATCGTTACAGGGGCTTCAGAAAATATAATTGATGAACAAACATACTATGCAATAGGAAGACCCAATCTAATTACCTGTAATTTACCTACACTTGTGCCTTATGGCGGAGGACCCTCTCTCAATGTTTCAAGTTTTTGTGAACCATACCTTTCTTTCAGAGATCTTTATCAGAAACACAAATTCTATGTTGTAGAAGGAAACCATGGTCCTTTGATGCGTTATGAAACTGCTACTGTTTTGGGCATCGTGAAAATTGTAAATGCTGTAGACGATATAAAAACAAAATATCCACATGTGTTCAAAGGCATTGGTAAATTGAAGGATATTTCAGTCAAGTTACATGTTGACAAAAAAGTTAAACCAGTCGCATTAAGCCAGCGAGAATTCCTTTTCATTTAAGACCAAAAGTTGAAAAAGAAATTAAGAAATTATTGGACGAAGATATTATCGAAAAGATAGAAGGTGAACCTACCCCTTGGATTTCACCTATTGTTATTGTTCCAAAAAAGACCAAGACTCGATCAGACTATGTACCGATATGAGAGAACCGAATAAAAGGCCATTCTACGAGAACGACATCACATGCCTACAGTTGATGAATTGATTAATGATCTAAATGGTGCAACAGTTTTCAGCAAAATTGATTTATGGTCTGGCTATCACCAAATTGAATTGGACTCTCAGTCAAGATATATTACTACATTTAGTACGCACATTGGTCTATTTAGATTTAAACGTTTGAATTTTGGAGTAAATTCTGCATCAGAAATCTTTCAGAAAACTATCAGAGATGTTATTCAGGACATACCCGGTGTGATAAATATTCAAGATAACATACTAATTTTTGGTAATGATCAACGACAACATGACAAGGCTATACATTCTACTTTGAAAAGGCTTCAAGATAAACATCTCACGGTGAATAGTAAGAAATGTGAATTCAATAAAAGCCAAATAGAGTTCTTTGGTATAATCGTTGGTAAGCAAGTCATCTCCCTGAATCCAAGAAAAGTCGATGCAGTCCATAAAGCCAAAACTCCTCAAACTGTGCATGAGGTACGAAGTTTCCTTGGAATGGCAAACTATTGTGCTCGATTTATCCCAAATTATGATACAATAAGTGAACCTCTCCGTCAGCTTACACGGAAAGATACAACAATGACATGGACTGATAAACAGGAAAAATCATTTCAGAAAATTAAAGATAGTCTTACATCTGAAAAAATAATAACTTATTTCTCACAAAAAAACAGAGTGGGTTGATGGAAGCCCAGTTGGACTTGGGGCAATTCTTACTCAAAATGAAAAAGTTATAGCATACGCAAGCAGAGCACTCTCAGATGTTGAGCAACGGTATAGCCAAACTGAACGTGAAGCACTTGCCATCGTATGGGCTTGTGAGCATTTTGATATCTACCTTAGAGGAGCTTCACATTTTAAAGTAATTACTGACCACAAACCTCTTGAAAAGATTTGTTTTAAAAAGAAAATGCCTTTAAGAATTGAAAGATGGAGTTTGCGTTTGCAACCATACAAAATGACAATACATTATAGACCTGGTAACCTGAATCCAGCTGACTACATATCTGCTGATGTGAAAACTGATACTTTACAGCCAGAAGTATATCAAGTTTATTTCTGAATCGTCTATTCCTAAAGCAATGTCAATTGAAAGCATCAAAACAGCTATGCTGGACGATAAAACTCTCCAAAAGGCTCTTGACCTTGTACATTCAGGTCTCTGGTACGAGATCAAGCATTTGAAAGATAAATCTCTAGACACAAATGAACTCATTGAACTTGGCAAAATTAAAGATGAACTGTCGATTCATCCAGAGGTGCTTTTACTTAAAGGCGATCACATCATCTTACCTCAAAAACTCTGAGACAGAGCTGTTGAAATAACACATGAAGGCCATCAAGGAATAAGTAGGACAAAGTCTTTTCTTCGCCAGTATGTATGGTTTCCGGGCATGAACAGCAAAATAGAAGACTTAGTCAAAAATTGTCTCCCTTGTCAAGCAACATATTCAGGACCAGAACATTTTGAACCTCTTCAGATGTCAAATATACCCCCAACTCCATGGGAAAATTTAAGTGCAGACTTCTGTGGTCCATTACATACAGGGGAATACTTGCTCGTAATTATTGACGAACATTCACGTTACCCTGTTGTCGAAATCGTGAAATCAGTTTCTGTCAAAGTCATTCCTGTATTAATAAAATTTTGTCTACCTCTGGCTATTCACGAATAATCAAGACTGATAATGGTAGTCCATTTAATTCACACGAGTTTGCCAAATTTGCCGAACAAAGTGGATTTATACACAGAAAAATAACGCCTCACTGGCCAAGAGCCAACTCTCAAGCAGTGTCTTTTAATAAACCATTAATGAAGGCAGTTCGAGCTGCGCATATGTCACACAAGAATTGGAAGCAAGAAGTTTAGATTTTTTGCGGCAATATCGTGCTACACCACATTCATCGACCAAACACTCACCATTTGAGCTACTTTTTGGAAGACCGCCAAAAACTAAATTGCCAAATGCAAGTACATGTACGAAAGACACCAAAATTGTTGACCCAAACATTCTAACACAAGCTGAGGCTAATGACATTGTGGCAAAACAAAAAATGAAAAATTATTTTGATACAAATAAAAGGACAATAAGACATGACTTTCAAATCGGAGATACTGTTTTGGTTAAATATGACAAGAAACCTGCTAAGATTTCAACTCCTTTTAATCCTAATCCATATTCTGTTATTGGGAAGAAAGGAAATATGATTACTGCTACAAATGTCATACATAAGTTTACCCGAAACAACTCAAGATTTAAGAAAATTTCCAAACAATCATCAGATACCAGAATTTAACATCACATGATCAACAAATAGATGATTACATTGATGACATTGAATCTACTTTGCAAACAAGATCATCAGCAAGCACTGCAGATGAAACAACTTCACAGAATGTTCAGTCATCTGAAACTTCTATTCGAGAAACCATCACACAAGATGCTCGACCATCGCGAAACTGGCATATTCCAGTCAAGTTCAAAGATTATTTGATGTATTAGAAGAATGGACGAAAGTTAATACGCTTTCGTGTTACCTTATTGGGAATTCAGAGTTGTGTTTAGTTTCAACAATTTTGTGTTATAGTGCAAGGGCATAATATCCCTTATCCTTTTAGCTCCCAAAGAGAGTTGTTAAGTTTAAATAATTTTATGGTTATAGTGTCAGGGCATAATAACCCCTTATAACCATTAGCTACCAATAGTTATGTGTGTTAAGTTTTAAGGTCATAGTCTGTAAGGGTAGAATAACCCTTACCCCACATGATGAGCTCTGAGAAAGAGTTGTAGTTTTCATTTATTGTCCAGTGACAAAGTTGTCAAGTTTCAGTTAATGTTTTTTTTACTTGTATGTTATTGTTCTGAGGAACTTGGTCAGTTGGTATTATAAAAGTACTCCTAAGTAACTTGGCTGCTTTTACATAGACAAACAATCTTGTGAAGAATTGATCTAATAAGGAGAGAGATGTAGTATCCCACATTTGTTTCGGAACGCTTTGACTCGGGGTTGACTTACTAACATTCCATTTATGATCTAGTTCCTGTTCTGTACAGGGAAATCATTCGATTCCTTCTTGTAGAAATGTATGTGATTTGGTAAACAATAAACACAAATGTATCGTCAATACGTCGGTCATTTATTCAATCATTTGATCACTCTGGTCATTACAATACTTCCGTCTACCTAATAGTCGAAAATCCAGTTGCAGCCTCTGCATCTTGAACAGAGACTTGGCTACGATCGAAGAATGGGCACAAACTTGGCTAGTCGAGTTCAATCCACGGAAAACAGAAGCGATGTTAATATCACGTAAAGCTGAATCTTCTTTCCACCCGCCTCTCATATTGTCCAACACCCAAATAGAAGAAGTCACCTAACATAAGCACCTTGGCATTATTTTGAATAACAAGTGATCATGGAGCAATCATGTTGAGCACATATGCGTCAAAGCGTGGAAGCTCATCGACCTCTTCCATAAATATAAATTTGTGCTCGATCGTAAAACCTTAGAAAAAGATACTTTGTCTTTGTAACACCGGTGCTCGAATATGCCGACGTTGTATGGGACAATTGTACAGAACTAAATACCGAGGAACTTGAAAAAATACAGCTCGCTGCTGCCAGAATTGTAACTTGCGCCACACTTAGTACTAGCAGAGTCCAGCTGTATATTGAAACATGCTGGGAGCCTTTGAGAATCAGACGTGACGGACACAAATTAGTCCAGTTCTTTAAATTGTACCATAATATAGTACCTGCTTACATTGCCAATAAAATACGTCCTCCCATCATAATCTACGCGCAGATAGTAACCTGTGCGTTCCTTACTGCCGCACTACATTGTATCAATCGTCATTTCTTCCCTCTGTGACTAGAATGTGGAACAATACCCCAGTACATATTAGAGAAGACTCAGCTTACATAATTTCAAACTGTATTTGAACAAAAATATTAGAAGACCCCCTTCTCATTTCTTGGCGTCCAGATCACGTAAGGCTAAAATCTTTCACTGTCGTCTGCGTCTGGGTTGTAGCAACCTAAACTCACATTTGTTTGATAATCATTTAGTACGACCTCCACTGTGCAGATGCGGCGAGATCGAAACAACCAAACACTTTTTATTAATATGCACACTGTACTTCCTGGCTCGTAATAGTATACTGGGGATCCTTTCGTCAAATATCGACTGTGATACTCTACTATATGGATCCGAACTCAACAGTAAGGAATATAATCATTTCATTTTTGATACAGTACATCGTTACATACTAGCCATTGGCAGATTCTGAGCAGACCGGCATGAGCTGATAATATTATTCGTCATGTGCAGGCTCGGAAATGGGCGGTCTGACGATTGCGGGTTGGGGGTGCCGGAGGTGAATGTACTGGTGCTATAACATATGGTAGGTTACTTTTATCCTCTATGAGCCTCGTTCTGTTTAGGCCTGAGATCCCGGGTGGGTTTGGTTGTGGTACCCTGCTGTTCGGGGTACCATCACCAAGTTCGCCCTCTGCCGACCTCATTCTGTGGACAACGGCCTGCTCATCTCCGAGCTTTATCAAGTGGCGATCGTCTGCATACCTGTTCCCTCGTATGGGCTTGGTATCCATGTAACAGGCAGTTCTTGTATCTACCTAGTGCCTTTTGATCACTTCTATTATTTACTGATTTAATCACGATATAGCCTTACAGGTTACCAGTTCTTTGAACATAAACAAATATATGACTATAATCACAACCGATATGCGGACGTTCTTATCTCACATATTCTAGCCCTTTCTCTTCCAAATGTACCCCTGCCTTACACTTTCATTCCTTCATATTTTCCATTGTACAATAGATTTCTTTTTTCTATCTCTTTTTTGTACATTTAAAATTACTCACGTTTACACCTATTTCTCATAACAAGAATACTGGAACACACACCGGACCAAAATTTGTTCCAAAACGTCAAATTTATTATTTCCCGCCTCTTCCGTTTGTATATCTTTACTGTATTTTGTATGTGGAAACGACATCAAACAAGCTTAAAGCTTTCAGTCGGATCCACAAATAGTAGTTATGTATTAATATCTTTGTTTTACAACTGGAAATAATATTGTTTAAACTAATAACTTTGTCATGGAAAAAGTCGAGAACCTTGGTGATTTGTTGAAAATTAAAAGTTCTTGCTCCCTTTCCCTTTTATTGTATTTCCAGTAATCATCAGATTGCAGTAATGTTTAGTCCATTACTTTTTTGGACACTCTGGGAATGGGGGGGGGGGGGGGGGGCACTAAAAATTTGCAAGACGTGACGTCCTATTTTTTATTCGGCTCCTTTTTACAGCCACCCACCCACTACGTGCAAATTTTCTACTACCGTTCTCAGACACCCCCCCCCCCCCCCCCCCCCCACTCTCCCATTAAAAACTTAGTAGGCACAGCTGTCTTTAGGGGGTTTTCATAATGTTCTTAACCCTTTACCCAACGTAACTGCCAAAACCGGCCAGCGCTATTCTCAGAAATCGCCAATTAATTTTCATTAGTTTTTCATTTTTTGTCTCAAAAACATAGGTTATGACCCCTCATTGGAACGAGCTCGTCGAGCTCGTTCCAATGAGGGGTCATAACCTATGTTTTTGAGACAAAAAATGAAAAAATGAGTTATTCAATCATTTTTTGGCAAGTGTCGTCTGCTTTTCATGTTAGGTAAAGGGTTAAACTGGTACCACCAATTTAAACCTCTGTGGGCTGCTGTGGGCCCCAGTCTACAAATGACAAGCTGTTCATTATCAGGCGTGGCCAGAGCAGGTGTACATATATGGGAACAAATTTTCATTTGAATTGTTCCCAAAATATTGTCTGCACATTTTCTACATTTCGAACAAGACACCCACCCTCTACTAACGTGTGACATTTTCCCAGTTTAACCCCAATATTCTCACATATAAAGCCTCCTGATGTTGTATTTATGTTAAGAGTGTGATGTACAACATCATCTTTAAGGTCTGAAACACAAATGATGGTATACATTAGCTGATATATTGATATATTTTTAGAAAATTCAAAAAATTGCACAAGTTGGAAATGCACATTTTTGGCGCACTCAAGAGACTCACCCACCCCACGTCACGTCTTACAAATTTTTGGTGGCCTCCCCGTGACTCTGGACGGAAAAATTAAAGCGTAAATATAAACACAAACAGCCTTGTTGAATATTTATACAGACAGGCATGTACCTGAATGGACACGAAACATCGAAATTTCATAACAAAAGCATATATAGAGGATCCCTAATGCATCACGATTTCATATGGAATTCCTGTACTGAGTTCTCTAAAATCGATATGTGCCGAGGTTTACTGTGCAATTTAACAGTTTAACGTTATACCTAACGTAAGGACTAAAAACTGGTCAGCGCTGTTCACAAAAATCGCCAAGCAAATTTTATTACGTTTTTTTTAAATTTTTGCCTTAAAAACGTGGCTTATGCCTCCCTAATGGAACGAGCGCGTCGGGCACGATCCAATGAGGCGTCATAAGCTATGTTTTCGAGACAAAAATTAAAATATTTAGTTATTCAGGAAATGTTTTATCTTCAAATGTCGTCTGCTGTTTGCATTAAGTAAACAGTTAATGAAATAGAAGAGAAGTTTAATTCACTTCTACTTCCAAAATCAACTCACTCACAAGAGAGTGGTGGCCGAGTGGATAAGTGCGCTGGTCTCTCGTGCCAGAGGTTCCGGGATCGATCCTCGGTCGGGAAAAGTTCTCCAGGTGTCTGAACACTCTCTGTCAGCATCAATTGTGGGGTTGATGCTGTCACAGCGTACCGTCCTATCGGGTGTGGACGTAAACTGGCTGCCCTCTGTGCGGAGAGCTGCCCTCTGTGCGGAGAGAGACACACTCCGTGCAGGCTGAAGATCCCTTCGTAGCATTCGAAGTTGCCGCTATGAAGGTCATCCCACACACCTACGCCATTGGGCCAAGGAAAGGCGTTAATATAAGTTGCATAACTTGTTCGCCAATCCTTGTAAAACAAATAAGATTAAATAAAAACTCACTCACAATGTTACGATGGGGACGTCTGACGTCATGCCCGTATTAGACATGTTGTGAACAATATTTCCATAATGAGCTATTTGATGGTGATTATGTGATAAATAATAATAATAATAATTTAATAATAATAATTTACTTAAAAAGCGTTTTTACCAACAAAACACTGCTCAAATGCGCTCACAATATAAACTGACAATCAAAAAGAAAAAAATCAGCAGTCAAAGGCTATCCGAAAGAAATGGGTCCTTAAACCTATTTTGAAACTTCCAGTATTGGATGCTGTCCTTAAATTCTGAGGCAGTGCATTCCATAGTGAGGGAGCTGCAAACATGAATGATGTCTTACCCGCAGTAGATCTTATTCAGATTCTCTGAAGATGCCCTAAGATTCCGTACCGATTTGTGTAAATTGACAAACTGTTTTAAGTAGGTAGGGGTATTGTCTCCGTGGATGATGTTGCGTGAATTGATAAATTGTGTACAAATAATTAAATATGAATTGATAAACTATGTACAAATAATTACACGAGTTTTTGAGAAGTAAGCCTTTTAAGTATGCACAAGTGAATACATGTTAAAAAAGTAGATTATATATAATTGAAATGCATTTCAGTAATCAATTAGTTGCGTTCAGATCTTTGTCTTTGAAGTTAACGAGTCGAGTTGACACTGTTATATCCAATTTGCATGAGCTGTTTGTTCCGTCCTAACATTACAGCAGTAACGTCATCAACAAACTTTGATGAACAATTTTCATGTGTATTTTTTTCTAGTCAAAGTGACGTACTGTCATAATAAAAACTGTCCATGTTGTTACTATGCAATTACCAAACTGAAAACATTTCAAAATTATGTGGAATCACATCTCTATTCCCCACTCCCCGAATGATGTGACACTTTAATGCCATCTGTTAGATATATAAGTCACAGTTCTGATTCATGAAAAACAGCTTTGTGAGGAAATAGTTTGGGCATTCTTGTCTTTGTTGTTGGAATACAAAATAATAACATATAAATGCTGACGATTCTTAAAAGCGCACAGGGATGAAAATGCAGTTTCCAAACACAAAGTGAGTGGTAGATGAAAAAGTAAATAGTGTTTTCGACAAGAACATGTTTTTGACAAAAGTTCATCGCGTGTGGAGTTAGGGGAGCAACTGACGGGTGGGAATGTTGCATTTTCGTCAGGGCGGAGATTTGTCTTTGCTAGCAATTATGTACATTCTTTTACGACGCGTACCTCTTAACCTTTTACCCAACGAATCGGCCGTATGCGCCCGCGTAATATGCAAATTCAGTAGTTGAAAAAATATTATTTTTCAAAAACTTTCAACAAAACCATATCATGTGACCCCTCGTTGGAACGAGCTCGTTGAGCTCGTTCCAACGAGGGGTGACATGATATGGTTTTGTTGAAATTTTTTGAAAAATTTGAAAAAAATGATATTTAAAACAATAAATGCCGATATCGTCTGCGTTGGGTAAAGGGTTAAGTCCTCAGATTAATTTTACGTTTATAACTACCGTATATACATGTACACAACTGGAAATGACTTAACAGTGTTAATACATTATTTGTACAGGCAGCCAACAATGATGTAAAAACACTGTCACGACAAATCCTACAATACTAGGGATAATCGAGTAATATTCGAAACAGTACATAAGTTCATTTTAAACTCGGGCTGGTTCACCTGACTATCCAGCCTAAATACATGTCTTTCCACTCGAATATCAGCTATCGACTCGGAATTATCTGTTATTAGCACCCTGACTGTGATGATTATATCTATGTACAATTTTAATAACACAGTTGCCCCCAGTGTTTCCAATAAGACCCCCTATTCATTGACGACCTCATGATAACACATTTGCCGGGATTCCTGGGGCAAGGCGGCCATTCGCAACAGCAACTGACACAGGACACTTTCTTAGCTTCTATACTTCTGTTCATCCAAGGTATGGCCAGTTAAACGACACAGTTAAACCATTTTCGCTTGTCTGTTGCGGGTGGCGGACTCGTTGTGGATGTGGGCATCTCGGGTGAGAGAGTGATACGCTAACATTTGCGGTGGTTACAGGCATTGCGTGACTATCTCTCGGGATGAATGGGCGTATATGGTATTTGCAATCCTAACATGTATGGACCTGAAGCCTTGTATCCAGTAAGATGCAACTGGCTTATAAATCTTCTTTTCTTTTTTTATTGAAGGTGTATCCTCCTCTACGTGAACATGACCTCAGATTTTCTAACCATGCTGTGGAATTCAATATAACGCAAAGATTTTTTTCTATTTTGAAACTTAATACCTTGGATGAAATTTAAATCTACTTTTATTTCTAACTTCCTTCATAGTACTTCCAGTATTTGATATCCTAGTAAATGTATACATGTAGTTACCATCCCGTCCACTGTAGCTGTAAATGACTCACGAGCGGAAACGACCTTGTAAAAGCTTATAGCTTACTGTCGGATCCACACAAACTTTATTTTTATTGAATGTAACTCAACGAAATTGGAAATAAATACTGTTTAAACTAAATCCTACCAGTCGAGTTCTCAAGGAAGAATACACTTGAGACAACTTCTGCAGAGCAATATAAAAGGGCCTGTTTGTGGCTGTATGGGGTTTTAAGGGTTAATTTGATAATTGGACTTATGTCACACACACAGTCGGACACACAAATGGGGGTATGTTGTACACGCTTCGGACTGTTGGGAGCCCCGATTGGCCAATTTAGAATAAGATACATGCTGAGTAAATAAGAATCTGAAAGTCCATTTGTTTTAATACTCGCAAAAAACCCAAGAAGTCTATCTTTTCACCTATAATCTATAATCCCACTCCCATTGATTTAAATACACCATCTCGACATGTCTTCGACAAAGGAAGATGAGGTGTGCGAAGTACGAAATGCAATGAAGAAGTCGGAGAATGGCAGAGCAATACATAATTACGAAATTCCTTTTGAGTTTTTTGAAAATGGACGGGATCCACTGTACACGTACAAGTAGCTATTTAACATGAGTAATATTGCACGGTCCCCATTCCTCAAACTTTTGCCGGACTGTTGTGGGCCCAAGACAAACCGATATAAAGCCCCTGTCTCATCTTTGCGATTGTTTGTACGAATGTCCAAGAATAGCTATGAATTCAAGTTTTCACGATTTAAAAAAAGAATCACCCTGTATCGGCTTCTCTCGCGACCTTACACAACCTTCACACGACCTTCATCTACAGGGGGCGGCGGAACGATTTTCAAAGTGCGTGTGTGTGGGGGGAGGGGGGGGGGGGTGCTGGATCGGGCGATGGATGGTCGTCGTACGAACATTTAAAATTCCAGAGTCCCAAAACCCCCATTTCCAAGCATCTGAACGGATATTTTGAGATTTCTCTGGAGATGTATTTGAAAGATTTCACACTTTGAGAGCCTTTAAAAACGTCGGTAAAGCATACAGGTGAGGTCTATTTATCAGCTTTGGTCGTAAAGACCAAAGCTGATAAATAGACATCACCTGTATGCTTCACCAGACGTTAACAACAATTATACTGTCTGTGGATTATCTTGTCTGGAGGTGGATTTGGTACTTGTATGTCTGTAAGATTACGATCTATTTCAGTTAACCGACTTTTTAACAGACTGTATACATTTTAGCGTTTGTTGCCACTTACTGCAAAAAATGATCCGAAATCCATCGAAACTGAACCAGTACGAGAGAAATTATGGGGGAGGCTCTGGATCCGCCCCTTGTTTCACCAGTCATTGGTTGTGTTAAAATATGTGCATACAAAAAAAAAACATGGCCCGGCAAAAAAAAGTGTCCCCCCCCCCCCCGGTTCCGCCGCCTCTGATCTACTACGATTTTCCAAGCCGATTCAGTACGATTCGACACGACCTTGTGCGTTGTTCGCACGACACCGGTACGAATTAGTAAGATGATGCAAGACCGGGCAAGAATTTCATCACGATCTAATATATTAAAAGATCTTACCAGTTCTTAAGCCCATGCCACATCTTTGCGATTTTTTGGCACGACCTACTACGACATGAACATGTTGGGCACTCAAAGATATCCGTACTGAGATCCGTAATAATTCTTGAGTATTCTTGGTTGATCGGCATACGCGTACGGAAGTTTTAAACTGTTTAAAACTTTCGCCTCCATCGTGCGATTTTTCAATTCCGTACTGTATCGTACTGCTGTCGTACGAGACCGTAATAAACCGTACGTGGTATTCTTGTGTAATCTTGAGTGTTCGTGATGTTCGTGCAACTGCATTATGTCCTTGGGCAAGGCACTTCATCCTGATTGCCCAAGTGGAAGCGAGGTGACGCTGTGTACTAAGCCGTACCGCGCGTCGATGCCCTGCTCGTGTGGAGTTAGTACGTTGCGGAGTCTGATAGTTGCTAGCCATTGCTCGATAGTTCTCTCCGGGTACTCCTCCTTCCTCCACCCGTAAAATTGTCCGACACGAGGTGACCCTGGCTGTCGAAAGTGTCGTTAAATCCCAATAAGTAAATAAATTAATAAATCAATAAAATGTCGTTAAACCCCAGTAAATAAATAAATAAATAAATAAATAAATAAATAAATAAATAAATGAAAAATAAATAAATATGTATGGGACTCCCACATCCAAACAGCAGGGGTGGCACCAAGGGGGAGTTACCGTCGTCGAGATAAAATTATGCGAACACCATAAAGATCAAAATAATACTCCCGAAGACCCGATACACGTGCACAATTCGAATAACATGATGGGAATATAATCAGTCTGGCAAAGGCACAGTTAATTACATTGAGAGAGTTCTATTTTAGTCCGATACTTGAATCTTTCTACACAATCACTGGTCAACATGGGAGCGCGGTGGCTCAATGGCATACTGTTGAACATCAATGCTAGAGGTCCCGAGTTCGATCCCCGTCAGGGACGACCTGCGTTTGTCCTTGGGCAAGGCCATTTATCCCGGTTGCCAACATGGGGGCACGATGACGCCGTGTACTAAGGCGTCCTGCACGTCGATGGTGCACACGTCTTCAACCGCTGTGACCCTGCTTGAGCGGAGCTTGAACATCGTTAGAATGTTGATGAGCTGACAGTTGCTCGTCGATGCTCAGTGGTTCTCTCCGGGTACTCCGACTTCCTCTACCCCTAAAACTGTCACGGTCACGATTAGCCACTGTGCATAAGTATGTGACCTTAAACAACAATAAATAAATAGATATGCTGGTCAACATACATCTAGTTATTGTGTTGTTAGTTATATCGTACTTATTAAATTTGTGGCTTGTGGAACTGGGGTATCAAAACAGGTGACATGTCATGTTTTTGATACCCTAGATCAACAAGCCACAATTTTTTTGGCGTTTCATTTTGATTCTCAAAGCCTTTAGAGTCATGGATGTTGCGACTTTTTCCCAAACTAAAATAAAACTTTCGCACAACGGGCCGAACTGTGGTCGGCCCGGTGGGTCCAGGTACTCACACTCTACCCATCCACCCCATGCCCGTCTGGAACCATAGGCCCAGCGTCGGGGAAACTTCCCACCACCCCTGCCAGAGAGAAGGACAAAAAGAGACCAGTTAGTTAATGGAGAATTACTCGATTGAGACTATGTATCTGGAAATGGGGCTGAAGCAAGGGGTAATTTATCAGGGGAAGGGGCTCGAGGATTGTCACACTAACTGGTTGGAGTTAGCCAAGAGGTCGTTGAACGGATTATACGACGGATTATACGACCCCCCTCCCCCCAAATCCGCCAGCTTTTGAGGAGTACCGTGACGGATATTTTGTTTGCTGACCAATGTTGTTCAAAAGTGAGATCCAAGTTATTGGAGTTTGGGGTGAAATCAGGAAAGGCTAAGAAAGAGGGTGCCAAATGTGCAGCTTAGGAGTAACAGAGACCCTGAAACATTTAATTTTAGAATGCTCTAAATACTTGCCTTGTAGCATAAGACTCCTATAGAAACTATAATGGAAGAATGTGATGAAAATATGCGAGATAAGGGGATGAAGGAGGGCATCAGGGAAAAATCAATATTGTTAGTGGGGAGACTGAGAAAGTGCTGCTTGGGGATATTATAAAACAATTTGTGTTTGATTGCTGGTAGATTAGGAGGGAAATTGCGTAGAGTGGATGGGGAGGAATGAACCCGGGGTGCGGGGGTTGATGTACGCTCACTTAATGTAGAAGACCACGCCAAATCAGGGGATGGCCCATTCAGTATGGCCCACTTTCAATATGGACATTGACATCTTGTAAAAGCATGGTCAAAAGAGTTGTTTGTAGAAATTTCGAATTCGCGGATGGCTGCCAGCTGGCTGCAAGGTAGCTGCTAGCTGGCTGCTATTAACGGTTGAGCCGGCCAAGCCATCACGTTGTTCACTGGCTATAATCACCCATCTTATTGTCGTGGCGGCTGAGCTAGCCGTGTCAGTTTGAAGTCTGTGCAATTTGTACCCCCCGCACCCCACAAAGCTAGCGTGTGGATTGGAGTCCTAGATAATGATTCGCTTCTGCAAGTAATCATGTAGTTTCTTACTCTTGTCTAGACTTAATACTTGGACTTCACACATAGAGTCATATAAAAGAAAGGTCTGTATTACCCTATTCGGCCTTCTGGGGCCCAGCATGCCTCATTTGGAGTAGGATACGTGGTAATTAAGTAAGAAGTTGGGGAGCCTGTGCAAATAATGTTCCGAGAACTCTAGGTTTTGCACTATAATCTCGAATGACCAACATTCCAACTACATCATTAAGACATGCCTTTGACGAAGGCATGTCTTTATGATGCAGTCGGAATATTTCATCAGTCTGAACATGACCCATCACAGTCGGGAGACATCAGGTCTACTTCGCGATGCACCAGCATACTATGGGGGTCTGCGTGTCTGTTGTGTGACCTTGTGGCACAAATTCAGATGATTTGTATTCAAATCGAAAATATTCTCAAGGCGGGGTGGACTGAGCCAAGAAAATTACCAGGAAATGAACCAAGGCGGAACCCAGATCTGGAGATAAGTTTGATTTTTCGAACTGAACGAACGCTGCTTCCTTGCATCTGAGTGATCAATGGCAGTTCACACAGATATTTCGATGACATTTTTGTATCATCTTTATCACTCATTCGGAAAGAATAGTATCAACAGGAGCTGGGGATGCGCGAACCCATCGGACCGACCACAGTTCGGCCCAATCGGAGAAAATTTTGATTTTTCAAATTACAAGAACGCTGTTTTCGTGCATCTGAGCGAAAAGTGGCAGACTAGACTGGAACATCGAATTTTTCTCCATGTGGAATGCTATTCCACATAGAAAACATTTCGATATACTGGCATTTTGTGCAATCAGATCCATTTCGCCTGTTAGGCGTTTTCTCAAAATTCCAAGCACCAACAGGTGTTGGGCTGCATCAATTGGTGGAGGGGGGGGGGGGGCAGGGGGGGGGGACCAAATAGAGGACCCACCGGGAACTTTCCCGGTAGACCATACGGACAGTCTGCATCTGTCTCTAGGTCAGCCAGCTGGATGTTTTCGCGGCTGACAAACTTAATGACAGTTGGCGGATAGAAATGAGAGGCTTGTTAAGGCTTGGGGTTCGAGACTGGCTGCAGTGGCTCGTGGGGGCGCTTCTAGGTCAAGTTGCATAATCTGGTAAAGATGTTTCAATCTGTAATGAGTTTGTTCCACTGAACATTAGCACTGCTATATCAGTATGTCGTATGGTTACCCATTGAAGAGTAACAATTGCAGATCCACGATTTAGAGGTTGGGGCGCCATTTTTTCAGTCATGACGTGGATCCGCGAACATGAGAGGGGATTGCCCGTGCACTCGTTAGCAGGGTCCGGTGGCGCCCCTGCGGAAAATTGGTAGTCATGCAATGTGGCCTTTGGTGGTTTCTTTGCAATGACACTGCAATCTTCTCGCCTTTATAGACAGTGGCGGCGCTACGGGGGGGGGGGGGGGGGGGGGGCATGGGGGGCATTTGTCCCCCAAACGAAGGCTTTGCCCCCCCCCCCCCCAGTTGCCCCCCCCCAACCATCTCGCATGCATTTCCATCCATCCACCCTCACACACAAACACATTCAGTCACTCTCTCTCTCTCACACACACACACCCCTCTCTTTTTTTATTCCCAATAATTTCCCATACACACTTAGCCCAAAGCCTCAGGCTAGCTGATGAACACATCCAGGCAGTAGAGATTTAAAGACTCGAATGCAGATACTTATAAGTTATAATTAAGTTATGAGCCAACAAAGGCATGTCTATCCATAACCCTTGTCTAAAAAAATTCATGGATTTCGCATTATGACAGACGGGCATTATGAGTCTCTCTCTCTCTCTCTCTCTCTCTCACGCACAGACCTACTAGACGCGGATCCAGGATTTTTTGAAAGGAGGACCGCTAATTACCATTACATTTAGTCGAAACTTGGACCCAGAGTCCGTAATATAATTTTTTGGTTTGGTACGTTCACAGGACGTACCAAACCCAAAAAGTATATTACGGACTTTGGCTCCAAGTTTGGACTACCTCATAACAAAGTAATGGGAGTCTGCCCCCCTAGTTGCCCCCCCCCCCCCCCCCCACAAAAAAATTTCTGGCGCCGCCACTGTTTATAGACTGTTTGAAATTTTGTGAAGAGGAAACTAATTTATAACGTCCCATGCATACAGGAGACCCGCACAGGAGCAAAAGCTGTATGTGCTATGTTTTATCCGCCACAAGACAAGGACATCCACTACTAGAGGTATATAGTGGATATCCATCTGTTATCCCGGATAATATCGATCTCGATGCTTGTAAAAAGAATTAAGCTAAAAAATTAGGGACAGCGAAGGGTAGTGATGGTCGGGTTAATGAGTATGTATATAGATGCCACTATAAACGTTACGGTGATCGCCGTTGCTTGGTGGTTCTCTCCGGGTACTCCGGCTTCCTCCATCTGCAAAACTGTCCGACACGAGGTGACCCTGGCTGTCGAAAGTATCGTTAAACCTCAATAAATAAATAAATAAATAAATAAATAAATAAATAAATAAATAAATAAACGTTACGGTGACTGGTTCGGCAACTGGTAGCCAGTCATTCATAATATTTTTTACAGTGACGTAGAAAGTTGCATTGTTACAATTTATAGAAGAGTGTCTACAGACACTCCCCCATACATTCTAATAAGGCAAGGCAATATGTATTCATTTATTTTTGTTTGAGGGAGGTTGGTTAAAACTTGTAATCTCGGCTTGCGCGAGGTGCAACGGGAGAGTTTGCGGATTTATTACCTCTTTTTTTTGGGGGGGGGGGATACACCTCTTCACCACCTCGTTTTCCATGCCATTGATTTCTTTGACAGTATAATTTTTGTAGTGTGACAACAACAAAGAGTACACGGGTGGTTCCGTTGCACTTTGAGATTGGAAGCGTCAAAAAGAATAATTTTATTGGCAGCCGGTTGTTTTGCACCTACTGCACGCAAACCGGTTGGACAAACATGATGACGTAAAAAAGAGAGTTTGCAATGCTTGGCCGAAGGAATCTGTCACAATGTAAATGTTCTGGATGACATTCGGGTAATTATCAATACTTGAGAACTCACCTGTAGTAACTGACGGTTGTTTCTTGGTCTGTTAAGCTTTTGATACCCATATGCTAAAACACAATACTTAAGAAAGCTTTTATCCTGAAAGATTGTCGATATTGTTGTTGGTAGCGTTGTTTATATTATATTGAGTTCGGATGTCCATAATCAAATGGTTGCCAATAATTGTAATTGCGACGTACTTTTTTGTTAAAACTTTTCAATTACAACATATTCACTACAATGCAAAGCTCGGCACACCGGAAAAATGGTTTTCGGTATTAGATCACATTCGAATATTCGCAGGGCCATACATACATTGGCGGATCAAAGGGGAGGTTTGCCCTGGCGCGCGCCCTCTATTTTTGTAACTTAATTCTTTTTACCAGCAATAAGACCAGGAGACACGTTAATATCTACGATAACTAACAACCTAAGGTAGCAGATATCCACGTGTGGGCGCAGATAATACCCCACCCCATCCCTGCTCCTTATAACTTTTATAAATGTTTCTACTGTTGGGAGAATTTAGAGTTCATAATAATCTGATTATTCAAAGAATTCCACTCTCGTATGGTGGAGGGAAAAAGCTATATCGAAATGTCGTCCACGTGGACTGCCTTTGAGCAATCAGTCCCACTCCAACGGCCCACGAACGGGGGACACCCCTTCTCGTGCTCGCCCCCATCTCGCCGCTGCCCTGCTCAGGTGATGCTTCAAATCATATTCAGTACGCCCCTTAGATATTAGGCCTACTCTTGTCCCCCGTCCCCTAACTTTGATATCCTATATGTGACCGCCACGCTCCTACTCGAGCAAAGGGATGCATCCTGTTTTATCTCTCCCCTCCCTCCACCCACCTCCCCTGGATTGACTGAAATATTTTTGTGGCATGTGTTCTACTTGTACATAGTAAGGTTCACAAACATGTTCTGTCTGAAAGAAAAACACATCCATGCAAAATCACAATTATTGTTTCAGCTTATTGCGACTCAGGACACTGGAGGAATTTGGAGGCTGCAGAGTTAATGCTCATGCTTTGGTCAGCCGTCTAAAGACCGGTGGAAAGGCTGAGCACTGAGAAATACCCTCTCCCCCTCAGAGAAAAACATAAAATTAACGGCTTTTGATTCATGTTCAGCACCAATATCCTTGCCAATAGCACATTTATCCGTGCGATGACTTGTTTAGCCCTCATCCCCACCTAAAAACGCAAAAAGGCGTGTGGCACGTCAAAGGTACACACGCCTTCAACCGCATGTTAACCCTGGTTAGCATATTGAGGAGTTCGGTAGTTACTCGCCGATTGCTCCCCCCCCCCCCCCCCCCCCCCCCCCCCCCCCCCACGCAAAACTACCCGTCACGACATGACACCGGTGTGACAGGAATGATAGTCCGTAGGAAAATTAGCCCCTCTGGACAATTATTCCGCGGAATTATAGTCCTAGGTCTAACATTTCTAGGAATAGTAGTCCGCCGGACTACTATTCCTAGAAATGTTAGACCTAGGACTATAATTCCGCGGAATAATAGTCCAGAGGGACTAACGTTCCTACGGACTATCATTCCTGTCACACCGGCAATTGAAACTGCCGTAAAACCCAATAAACAAAAACTGAATTCGATGTGAGCTTCAGAAAACCGAGGGCCCGAATCAAATTTTTTGTGAATCCGGTTTAAAAAATCACGTATATGTATACCTTCATACCTAGGCTGTCACTAGGGTTGTGACTCCTCCTTTGGAGCCGAGCTAGGTTGCTCTCTCCCCTTTTCCACCAGTTTCAACAGCCCCCGTCGTATCTGCTGCTACTGCTGTTCCGTCGGCAACGTCATTGCAACGTCATCGGTCACCGGTTCAGCCGGCCTCGGCTTATCCCTGCAGGGTCTGCAGAGATGCATCTCTAGTAGTGTGGATGTGGGGTATCGGCCTCAGCCGTACCTGACTTCAACTCGGCGAAGTCGGAAGGGGCTGCCTGCCGACCCCTCTGCTGTGGTCTCTCAGCCGTCGACCACCACAGTTTCTCATTGGATTCGGATGTTCATGGTGTGGGGCCACCATGAACTCCGTGGCGTTTCCGTCCACGCCCTCTGGTCTCATGGCCAGTTTTGCTGAGCCAACGCTTTTTGTGCAGCCTGGGCCTTCTGTCCCTCAGAGGTCCGCTGCGACTCTTCTGAGTTCCCGCTCTGTAGATCCTCGGGGTATGCCATACCCCTATACACATCTGCCTTCAGATGTTTCGGCTGCCACCCGTCGCCCGTGTCGGGTGTATTTGAGGATCGTGACCCTTCGCTGGTTAAAAGGGTCAGGAGTGAAGCCACTTTGCCGGTTCGTTCCCACGTCAAACCGGCCGACACAAGCCGTGAGCTTAGGAAGGCCCTCGCCTTGCTCACTCAGGTTCTTTCCAAGAGCCTTCCCGTTGCTTCCAGCGAGACTACTAGTGGTTTATGCGCCCCCCCCCCCTGTGGCGCCGCCTCCCGGGATCGGAAGCAGCCGCTTTCTGATCCATCAGGTTTACCTACACCATGGGAGGCATCGGCTGGTTTGCCCATGATGGGCTATGTGTCTTCCGACTCAGAGGATGAGTCCGACATACCCGACGTCGAGAGCCAACAGTCTTCTGACTTGGGGCAGCTCTTGACTTTGTGTTTGGGTTTCTTCCAGATCTCAAACCGTCAAACCAGCCGACAGTGTCAGCCAGGCCGCGATCATCTGTTGTGCGCCTACAGCCTGTGGAGCAACCTGCTTCTGGGCGTCTTCGATCGTGCCAGTCGGTACAAGTGGTTGAAGCGTTTTCAGCTTTGGACTCTAAGCTGAGTTCCAAGGCTATGAAGACTTCGTTCTTCACCAGGGTTGACACTTTTTTGCCTCCAGTGCGTAATCGTTCCTACGATTCCGCCAATCCGTCAGTCTGCCAGACTTGGACAGTCTTGCGTCAGGACTCCGCCTACCTCGGGCTTTCCAAGCTCAAATCGGCCGTTATTCCTATGGCGACTCTGGAGTCCCTGTTGGGCTTATCGAGAGAGATGCTGGGCATGCTTTCTCTCTCGGATCACATCGTCTGCTTATCTGCCTCCAGATAAGTTTGACGACGTACGGGATCCTTTGCGTGTGCTTTCCAAGGCGCTCATGCACACGCATGCCTGCAACACGGCTAACTTGGAATTAGTTCGCAGGGACGCTGTGTAGGACACACGCCGTTCCCTTCCTGAGGGGCAGCGCGCTGCTCTTCGATCTGCTTCTTCGGCGGGTCCTCAACCATTCCATAGTTCCGTGGCGACGGTCTGGGATGGCGTCCTGCGTCATTCCACAGATCAGCTGCTGCTTCCTCAGCTTGATCAGCCTTCTGTTGGAGGCAGGGGCGGTCCAAAGCTTAACAAGCGCCCTTCTGCTTCCTCTGAAAAGCCAGGGGCTGATCCTCCGAGGCTCAAAATGAAGGTCCTCACTTCGATTCGTCCCAGGTTGAGGCATCCAACTGTCGAGACTGCCTCTTCCAACACAAGTTCGTTTAGACGTTATACGCTGGGAACTTTTGATCACGGAGATAGACAATCTCCTGTCAAAGGGGGAGATTGAGGTCGTCAAGAACATTCATTCAGTGGGATTTTATTCCCGCCTGTTCTTGGTGCCGAAGGAGGACTGCCGACTCCGACCGGTTATCGACTTGAGTATCCTGAACCAGTCTACCATTGCTCCTAAGTTCAGCATGGAGACTTTCAGGTCGGATCGCCGCACCATTCACCAGGGAATTTTCGCTTCCAGCATCGACCTGCGCGACGCTTACTTTCACGTTCCGATTCATCGGACATCGCGAAAGTATCCCAGGTTCGTTTTTCTGGGGCGAGTTTACCAATTCAAGGCCATGCCCTTCGGCCTCATCCTGGCTCCTTGGGCCTTCACCCGACTGATGTCGCATGTGTTAACCTTACATCGCACATAGTCCAGGTGACTATTTTGGCATATCTAGACGATATCCTCCAGAGGCACTCCAATGCTGCCTTTCTGGAGTCAGATGTCGACACACTATTGAGCCTGCTCAAGTCGCTAGGGTTCAGAGTCAACGAGGAGAAGTCGGACCTGGTCCCTTCTCAGTCGTTTTGTCATCTGGGATGGCCTTCCGTACTCAGCTGAATACTGTGGCGCTTCCCCTGGCAAGGGCTGTGATTCTCTCTCTGACTCTGTTCCAGTCCACGTCCGCGACAGCTCGGAGTCTTCTCCGGCTGCTCGGTCTCTGCGGTTCGGTGACGGATCTCATTCCTCGAGGTCGGCTGCATGTCAGACCTCTCCAACACTTTCTGCTCAGTCGTTGGAGGCCGAATGTCGATCCTCTGGGTCTTGTGCTTCAGTTACCAGAGTCTCTTCATCACCTTCTCCCCTGGACGGATGTTCAGTGGATTATGCAGGGAGTTCTGTTTGACTTACCCACGTCCGATCGTGTTCAGGCGGCAGACGCCAGCGATCTCAAATGGGGTGCGACGTTGGATCCTCTAGGTCTTTCCCTTCACGGGGCATGAGACCAGGATCAAGCAGCTCTTCACATCAACCAGAAGGAGCTTCTTGCTCTTCTTCTGAGTTCCGGTTGTGGATCCCCCACCTTTGGAATCGCCAGGTCCTTCTGTTGTCCGACAATTCAAGAGTGGTTGCTTCCATTTGGAACCAGGGCGGCACGCTCTCGGTTCCCATGTACGAATTGGCTCGAATCTTCTTCTGCTCACTCAGGATGTCAAAGCCAGAGTGGTGGTTCGTCACATTTCCGGTCGTCTGAACGTCCTAGCCGACTCCCTGTCCCAGCGGGGCAGGGTCATTTCCACCGAGTGGATGCTCCACAGGGTGGTGTTCCAGTCGCTTTGAGATATCTGGGGTCGTCCCCACATCAATCTCTTTGCGACTCGTCGGACCATCAGGTGGACACTTTCGCCGTGGACGCTCTGTCACTCGATCGGAACGGTCTTGTCGGCTACGTCTTCCCACCGGTGCCGATTTTGCCTCAGGTTCTAACCAAGATACGAATCTGCAGTTGTCGAATATCATTCTGATCGCCTCAGAGGGTGTGGATCAATCAGCTCCGCTCTCTGTTGGCGGCGGTTCCAGCACGTCCCCCTCTACGTCGCGACCTTCTTTTCCAAGGTCATCCGAGGAGGTTTCACGTCGACCCGACTTCATTTTGCCTTCACGCATATCTTTTTTCAGGTCCTGTCTCCTCCGTAGAATTTTTTTCGAGACAAGCAGTGGAGTGCATTTCTTCTTCAAAGAGACACTCCACTGGTTTAGCATATGCGGCTAAGTGGAAAGTCTTCTCTCGATTGTGTGCCGATCACTCTGTTGATTATGCCAATCCTTCGATTTCACAGATTGTGGAGTTTCTGGTATATCTGTTTGATTCTCGGGGTCTCCAGTCTGTTACCATCAAAGGGTACAGGTCCATGCTTTCGGAGACCTTTTTCGTATGTGGGACAGCGTCGTATCGGCACTACTCCATACCTCTCCAAGCTTATTCGGCACTTTTCCTCGAAAAGGCCTAAGACTTTGTAGTTTACCCCAAGATGGAATCTTTCTTGGGTGCTGCTTTGTATGGGGGGGGGGGGGGGGGGGGGGGGGGGCTCCGATCGAACCTTTATCCCAGGTGGATATGCGTTTTCTCACATACAAGACGGCTTTTCTGATGGCGTTTGCCTCAGCCATACGGGTTAATGAGCTTCACGCCCTCTCGGTTGACCCGACATTTTCAGAAGCTCACCCACCAGTGTTAAGTTTCCACTGATTGCTCCTTTCTGGCCAAGAATCAGATACCAGAAACTACTCCACCTATCTGTATCAGGGCTCTTCCTTCTGCTAAGGGTAACAGCCCTTTGCTAAGTCCGGTTCGTGCAATTCGCATTTATCTCAATCGGACGCAATTAGGAAAGGCAGGAAAAGATTTTTTTTTTCTGTCGATCTCTTCTCAATCCATTTCTCGATGGATTTGTCTTGCTATTCGCGCGGCTTACGCTCGTCTAGCGACTGGCGATTGAATTACCAATCGTATTTCTGCCCACGAGGTGCGTGCATTGTCTACCTCTTGGGCTTATACTAACTCATGTTGTCGGATGTTATGCTGGCAGCCTACTGGAGAAATGCTACTTTCTCCACCTATGTGCGTCAGTTGCAGGAGCAGTCAGAGGACCTTTTTACCATGGGCCCTCTTTCTTCTGCTCAGGCTGTTGTCTACCCTAGCCTTAGGCTTCTTACAAGGTCAGTCCCAGCTCTTTGCTGTTACTGCCCTTTCTGTCTGTGCGTCGCACAGAACCATACGCCTCATCTCTCATTGTCTTTTTTACTAATGATAGTGATGCTATGGTTTGATAGACCAGGGGACCTCGTCCTCTGTCCACGGTTCCAGTGCAGTTGGGTTATGTGGGGGTTGGTTATGTGATTCCCTCCATCCTATTGTATATTCAACCTGTAGTAAACAATTGTAAGGTAGGTTGATAAGAAATTTAAATTTTATAGTAAATTTCCTTTCTTATTATACCTACCACAATTGTTTACATGCACGCCCTCCCGTCTTCTTATTCGGGTAAGAATCCTTCCTCCCCGCTGATCACATAACTCCAATGTTGGCGGATTAAAAAGAATGATTCATTAGTTACTGCCTGCGCTCTGGATGCCGGAAGCCGTGGATCTGTATTAAAAGAAGAGCGTCCCCTACTGGGTGTGCGCCGGTGGCGCTCGACCCAGTTTTGGCTTATCTTTCCTTGATGCTTTTGCACCACTTTTCTTTCCCAAATCGCTTGGAAAAGATCAAAATAGAGAGTATATTTTCCGAGTTAGGGTCTTCCAGACTTCCACTGTAGTGTAAACCTGTAGTAAACAATTGTGGTAGGTATAATTAGAAAGGAAATTTACTATAAAATTTAAATATCTTAAGACATTTGCTGATATATTGTAATGACGTCACACACTGTTGGAAAGGCTCTGAAATTCCCTTTTCAAAACTGTGTCACACAACAGCATATCTTTAACTTCGAGCACATAACGCACAGTGGGTGGGTAGTGTAGGAGAAGGGTGTGATACAACCACACAATAAACTTCCTGTCGTAACATTTTCGTCTATATTGGAGTCTAAGAAGTCGATTCGCCCATGCCAGTGATCGTGTACTTTATAGAGAGGAAACATGCCACACACACAACCAAGATGGGTCATGCAGATGGAGAGTCGTGTTACTCGGTTCGTGCAGGTAGGGGGAGGGGGGGGGTCCAATACAGTACGTGCTAATTATATAACTACCTAATATTCCAAATACATTATCAAGGCATTCTTTCGTCGAAAGCATGCCTAAGTGATGTAGTTGGGCAAATCAGGTTTACATCCCGAATCAGTCATCTTCGCGAGGCCCTGAGTAACTTGAAAGAAGAAAATCCAGACAAGGTTTAGGGTATTCTATGTTGTACTTGTTCAGATGCCGTTCAGGTGAGAGTTGAGTTTGTGTTACGTAGGCCTACGGAACTATTTAACATAAAGACAGTTAGGCGGATATGCTTTTTGAAAGTTCGACTGTAGAAAAATGTTCAAATATAGAACCTTAGTGAGCACGCTCACATACCCCACGCGCCCCGATATTTCAAGCTCTAATCATTTTTTAAAAATAAACATAGATTCTAGGAATACTGCAGAAAACAGTGTTCTGTAGTTTCAACGGTATTGAAAGAATTCAAGCAGAGAAAAAGCCCGGAAAACTGTAATTTTGATGAACTTTTCAAAGTCTATGGGGCCGTAATTTTGGTAAAAATCAGTGGAGCGGAACAAAACCCAAACTTGTTCTGTAGGCCACCATGTTAGACTAACATATCAAAAATCAGCTCAATATCTGGAAGCATGTAGGAAAAAAGTCCGGAAAACTGTAATTTTGATGAACTTTTCAAAGTTCAAGGGCCGTAATTTCGGTAAAAATCAGTAGAGCGGAACAAAATGCAAACTTGATCTGTAGGCCACCATGTCCGACTAACATAGCAAACATCAGCTCAATATCTGGAAGCGTGTAGAAAAAAAGTCCGGAAAACTGTAATTTTAATGCATTTTTCAGAGTCCAAGGGTCGTAATTTCGGTAAAAATTAGTGGAGCGGAACAAAACGCAAACTTGTTCTGTAGGCCACCATGTTAGACTAACATACCAAAAATCATCTCAATATCTGGAAGCGTGTAGGAAAAAAGTCTGCAAAACTGTAATTTTGATGAACTTTTCAAAGTTCAAGGGCCGTAATTTCGGTAAAAATCAGTGGAGCGGAACAAAATGCAAACTTGATCTGTAGGCCACCATGTTAGACTAACCTACCCAAAAACAGCTCAATATCTGGAAGCGTGTAGAAAAAAAGTCCGGAAAACTGTAATTTTGATGAACTTTTCAAAGTTCAAGGGCCGTAATTTCGGTAAAAATCAGTGGAGCGGAACAAAATGCAAACTTGATCTGTAGGCCACCATGTTAGACTCACATACCAAAAATCAGCTCAATATCTGGAAGCGTGTAGAAAAAAAGTCCGGAAAACTGTAATTTTGATGAATTTTTCAGAGTCCAAGGCCGTAATTTCGGTAAAAATCAGTGGAGCGGAAAAAATGCAAACTTGATCTGTAGGCCACCATGTTAGACTAACATACCAAAAATCAGCTCAATATCTGGAAGCGTGTAGAAAAAAAGTCCGGAAAACAAGTAGGACTGACGGACTGACGGACTGACAGACGGACCAGTCAAAAACATTATACCCCAGCAACTTCGTTGCGTGGGGTATAATAGCCACAATGGATAAGCGGACGAATCGCATTTTCGGAAGTGGCGGAGCGCGAAGCGACGCATTTTTATTTTTAGACACCAGTTTTATCGCACGTTGAAGTTGTATGAGCTTTTTTGACTTCAAACCTTCACAAAAACACAAAATACAGACATTACCGCACGCTGAAGATTTCATTTTCAGCTCCAGCAACGTACCATTATATCTCTCGTTGGTTTCGGATGCATAAAACTACGTCCCGATCCGCCCTGAAAACCGTTTTTTGCTAAGAAAATTTGGCTTCAAAAGTCGTTTATGTTCATTTCCGAACAGGTTTAAGTTTCAAACGATTTGGGTTTTTGAAGATACACGAGTAACTAACAGTGATTAGTTTGAACGAATGTTTATTAACTCACTCGGAGTGAAATATATCCCCGTTTGTGAAGACTTTATCTGATCTCTCACCGACCCGTCATTTGCGAAATCTACAGATCGTCAATTGCTGATTATCTGCCTGGCCAGTTGAGGATTTTGTCCCATTGTGAATAACGACATGCTTGATTATGTCCAATAACGTGTTCTGGAATTGTCGAATGATTCATCACATAGAATGATTCATCACATAGAATCATGACGTAGTGTCGAGTTGCCAGATCAAACAATTCTGTCTGTGTCGAAACAGAATAATTCAGTGCTCTGTATGAATCAAATACTTCACTAACCCAAGGTTTGTCACCAGAATTAAACGAACGTGCGTGTATATCCCAGCAGTTTCAAGATATAAGGCATAGCCAGCCTAGTGCTAAAGTAGAATCATCTCGAAGAATGAGCCACTTGTTGATAGGAGATTCGGTTCTTCGTGGTATTGATACGTGGAAGCTGGCTAAGAAAGTTGAATGTCTATTCAGAATCGTTCAGCCTGGCCAGTCTCTTGAGGGCCTTATAAATTGGTTTGACTCCGAACAGGAGAGGCCGGAAACTGTCAAAGTAACCGTGCACGTAGGTATAAATGACTGCAAGAGAAGAATTCCACAAACTTTGGAAAAATGGGAAAAACTATATGTGATATTTTATCTACCATATCTTCCAAGTGGTAATATCATCAATTTTACCCACTTCTCGTTCACGTGAGATCAATGACATCATTAATCATTCAAATGATTCTTGCAATCCGTCTGTGACACATTTCATGCCACGATTTATACCGTGATTTCCGGCATCTGAATTATGTTGGTACAAAGGTTTTAGCTGCACGCCTGAAATACCCAGAAGGACGAGTATCAAGTGACCATCACAGACACCAAAGCTACTCTCAGCGTGGTGTCTATCGAAAGTACCATGCACAGAGAGGTATTATTGACACTTCTAAACGGTACCGTGTGGGACGAACCGAACAAAAGACAACGTTTGGTCACAATGACACTTTGGACTTAGGGTATGTTCATCCATATGTTGATTGTCAGCATGATCAGTCAAAGCATAATGAACAGTCAAACAGATGGTCGGTAAATTTTATACAACAACAGATGGAAAACATTCTTAATTTTTTTAAAGTTTTCAAACTGACCTCATATATAGTTATCCATATATATACCCCAATAAACACGAATAACTTCTTGGCAGTAAATATGCACTTAACCGGGAGTGATTATCGGGAATGATTGTGCTTGGTGTGTTGAGACAGCTAATGAAGGATTCGTTATTTCAAGAAAGAATACATTTGTTCAAATTGCGGTCCTTCAGTATATCAAAAGAAGGGACAGAGTCACCCATAAGGGAACTTATGGATATACTTCAATCCGTCAACAATACGACAACTAAATTTATCCTATCGCGTAATTCACACAGTCACTGGAAAAATCGATGGTTTGATCAGGACTGCAAACATTTGAAACAAGTTATGATAAATGCTGTTAATCTTATGAAAGCACACCCACATGATAATAATCGGACAGTGAAATTCTACACTGCCAAGAAACTTAAAAAGAAAGTTACAAAACGCAACATGAAATTATTTTACATTGAAACTTCAAAATCTACAGACTTCCACTCCAAAATATTATTGGCAAACTATTAATGCACTTCAATCCAAAGTACACACTAAGAATGAGTTAGACCCTACAGCGGCAGTTGATTTCTTTAAAGATTTATTCTGTAAGAAAACAAACCAACAGAGCTGTACTGAAATTACGGTTGATAATGTTTACAATGAGGTTCCGCTAAATAACGATGTAATAAACACCATCGAAATAATACATTGTTTACACTTAAAAATAATAAAGCATCAGGTTCCGACAATATATCCGATGAATTTTTAAAAATAATAGTATCATACGTAAGCGACGACGTAACCAAAATGTTCAATCAAGTGTTTCTGTCGGGGCATTATCCTGTTAACTGGAGCGAATCTATATCAACAACCCTTCATAATAAGGGCGATAAGAGTGATCCCAATAATTACCGAACAATAGCGGTAAGTAACTCCATAGGGAAGCTTTTCAACAAGGTGATTAATACGAGAATAAATAAATATTTGTATGACAATGACGTCATCAGTAACAACCAATTTGGATTTAAAGAGAAACATAGGACAATTGATAGCATGTTTATTCTGAAAACAGCAGTTCATAAGTACAAAGGATTAGGAAGGCCTTTATTCGCGGCTTTTGTGGACTTTGATAAAAGAATTCTGTTCGCTAAACTAGATCGCTTGGGGATAGAAGAAAATACCCTAAATATAATTGAGTTCATGTATCAGTCAAGTAACTATCTCGTCAAGACATCACAGGGCCTTGGGTCGCCTTGCTTGTCGAATATCGGTGTTAGACAAGGATGTATATTATCACCGACTCTCTTCAAAATATTTATCGATGTTACAGCTGGGTACTCTTATGACTCTTGTCATCCATTAACTGTCTACGGTAGGATAGTAAATCATCTCTTTTTGCAGACGAGTTAGTATTATTTTCATAGAGTACTTCCGGATTACAAAATTGCCTAAACAAACTCAGTGTATTTTCGCTAAGAAATAATCTCCCAATTAATATGTCAAAAACTAAAGTTGTAAAATTTGAAAAGAGAAAATCAAAAGTAACAGAAATCTTCAAATTTAGAGATGAAATTCTATAAATATGTGACAGCTATTGCTATTTGAGCTTACTGTTCCACAGGAACGGAAAATTTAGAGATGCTCAGCAAAATCTAAAATCTAAGGCTCTGAAGGTGCTGCATAAACAGAAACGTGATTTTTCAAAAACCTATATTCCGCCCGTAGATATATATATAAATTTATTCAATGTGTTGATTAAGCCCATCTTATTGTATGGGTGCGAATTGTGGTCTCCTGAACTCAATAACGCGGATACCGCACCATGTGAAAATGTACACTTACAGTTTTGCAAAACAGTTTTAGGAGTCAATCAAAAGGCATCGAACCATGCGGTGCGAGCCGAACTTGGTCAGTTTCCCTTTCACATTTCCTCATATGTAAAGATGCTGAGATATGTTGGGGAAGCTGCAGTCCGGTTCAGTAAATGAACTACTAGATAGCGCGTTTATGGAGACGTTTTCGGGTATGCCATCAGATGCAATGCACAGAAAGCTTAAAGAATTCGATGAGCGGTTTCAAATTAATACCGAGTCCCTGACCACAACTGCAATAACCGAAATTAAATCCAAGCTTAAAGAAGGTCACATTTCTGTCTTTTATGGTGCCATACACAATGACAATCGTAGGAGTAGCTCCAATAAATTACGAACATATCGGCTATTTAAGGACGATTTTAGCCTCGAGTCATATTTTACTGGGTGAAAGTCAGTGCACAATCGAACATCTTTCACCCGGCTGCGTGTCAGTAACCACGCACTAGCTACAGAGAAAGGCCGACATAGTCAGCCGCCAAACCCAGTTCAAAACCGTACTTGTGTACATTGTGATACTGGGTTGGTGGAAGATGAATTTCAATTCATAATAAAGTGTTCGAAATATAATCTATTTCGTGAAGAACATTGGGAAGTTATTGTAAAAACTAATCGTTTATTTGGTGACATGGACGATACTTGCAAATTTCTTTATCTTATGCAGAATAAAAATCCTGCCATTTGCAATAAAATATGTGGTGCTGTGCGCAAATTCTTCACTGCGCGCGAGATTGATTGAAATTTTGGTGAATGCTTATTGTTACGTGGTGTATATTATTGATTGAACATTTGGTGAATGCTTATTGTTGCGTGGTGTATATTGTTATTTACTTATTGTTGTACATTGGAAATTATTGTTATGAATCCATCTTATCGTGTATATTATTATGCATTCTGCCCATTACGGGCGTATTTTGCAATAAATCTAATCTAATCTAATCTAGAAACAGATCCATAGGAAGAAAATATCTGACAATTTGGATTATAAAAACGTTGTTAGCAATAAATTCCAGATTCGAATTGCAAATTAAAATCCATGGGGAAAAAAGAATTCGCTCTGCGTTTGACTTCATTATAAAATTCGACCAAATATTGAACACTATACGATGCATGGAACAAACATGATCGGCTCGGGTGAAATGCCTTGCCCATACTGTAACAAAAAACATTAAGCCCGAGGAATGAAATTGGGGACCAAAACATTTCCTGTTTGCTAAAGTAAAGTAATGACCCTCGGACGTTTGACGCAACTTGTAGAACAAAATGGATTAAGCGCATGGCCGGGGAGAGGAAATTCGGGTCTCAAGGTAAATTCTGTGACGGGCTCCCTTTAGAAAGCGTGGGATACTGAAGGCATCTGCCTCGAGTGTCAAAGCTCGAGGGCTAATAGGGGGCTTGGGAGGGTTCCCCTCAGAAAGTGTTAAAATTAGTTATTAGACTTCTGGCGGTTTTGGGGATGAAAAAGCACGTTATTTTATAGCCGTCAAAATGACGTTCTTTTGCAGCATGCTTCAAATTGCAAGTTCATTAGTGAGTAACCAGTGACCTACAGTTACCACTTCAAGACTCCTACAATCCAAAATTCCAACCGTTAGTGAAGTGCAGAGCTCCATTCGCGATACACCCCCCCCCCCTTTTAACTGTTGGAAGAGAAATCAGAACGGGGTGGGGCGCAAGACTCCTGGGGGTCGTTACAGCCCATATATATCAATAAAATTCCAATTTAAGGGTACGATTATACGTGAAATATTGTGCACAATTATTCGGTTATTTTAAGAAGTGCGCCCAGTTTGAACCGGCCAGCTTTGCTTTGGAATCCGAAACTATATGTGCACCGGCAGACCTCTTTCATTTGCAGAACGGGATTGTAAGCCTGTGTCAAGAACTACCATTGACTAGTTAGTCTGTGTGAAACATACAGACTATTGTTTTTGTACGGTTTCTTTTTATTTTTTTCCTTTTTTTCCCTTTTCTTCTTCTTCTTCTTCTTCTTCTTCTTCTTCTTCTTCTTCTTCTTCTTCTTCTTCTTCTTCTTCTTCTTCTCTTGTCTTCTGTCTTCTCATTACTTTTTTGTCTGCAAGATACGTCGAAAATGAATTGCCATATCTCGTTGATTGTGGCATACTGACAGAGAGTCACAAGTTCTCGGCACCTAATGTTTTTCAGATTCCTGGGGCATTAGGGGTCCCCGTGGGGATGTTTTGAAAGTGGGTAACACCCATATCTCAGGCGTGGTATGACCTATGGACCTGGAACCAACACCAAATGAGTCGACACTCAATGGAGGTTCAAAATAGGTGGTCAATGTCACGGAGGTCACCTAGGGGACATTGAGTACATTTTTCAGAATTGCTGGAAATCACACTTTTTGACCCCCCCCCCTAAAGCAATCCTGAAGTCCATACATGCATTTTTACGTAAAAAAGTGGGCGTGGCCAAAATTTTTGAAAGTGGGTCACGCTCATATCTCAAGCCTGGTATGCCGAATGGACTTGGGACTAACACCAAATGAGTCGACACTCGATGGATGTTCAAAATATGGTTCAAGGTTACGGAGGTCACCTAGGGGTCATTGAGTGCATTTTTCAGAATTGCAGGAAATCACATTTTTTAACCCCCCTAATGCATTCCCAAAGTTCATACATGCATTTTTTACATGAAAAAAGTGGGAGTGGTCATAGTTTTTGAAAGTGGGTTACGTTCATATCTCAAGCATGCTATGATGCATAGACCTGGGACCAACACCAAATGAGTTGACACACGATAGAGGTTCAAAATATGGATCAAGGTCACATAGGTCACCTAGGGGTTATTGAGTCCATTTTTCAGAATTGCTGGAAATCACATTTTTTGACACCCAAAAACATTCCCGAAGTCCATACATACATTTTTACGTAAAAAAGTGGGCGTGGCCAAATTGTTTGAAAGTGGGTCACGCTCATATCTCAAGCATGGTATGACGAATGGACTTTGGACTAACATCAAATGAGTCGACACTCGATGGAGGTTCAAAATATGGGTCAAGGTCACGGAGGTCATCTAGGGGTCATTGAGTGCATTTTTCAGAATTGATGGAAATCACATTTTGAACCCCCCTAAAGCATCCCCAAAGTCCATAATGCATTTTTACGTAAAAAAATGTGTGTGTCTTAACATCTAGCTAATAAGAATATTTGCTATCATCTACAAATATGGCAGATCCGGAGTTGTTGGAGCCGTTTTTTGGTGTTTTTACGCTCATACCTCAGGCTTGGTATGGCCTATAGACATGGGACCTACACCGAATGAGTTGAAACTTGCTGGAGGTTCAAAATGTGGTCCACCTCAATGTGGTCAACGGAGGTGATTAAGTGCATATTTTTCAGAACCTTTGGGAATTGCATTTTGTAACAACTAATGCAATTCTGAAGATTATGCATGTATCTCATCATTCAAATAAGTGGCAGAGCCAGTAATGGTAATTTCTGATTCCATGATCGAATCCTTTAAATAGTGTGCACATATATGACTTTTCTGGTTTCGTATACAAATTGTTCTGATTCCTGTATGAATATCTGTAAATACTATTAACGAAAATCCATTTATGATTTGCTTAAAAAATATTTTACTCCCGAAAATAAAGCTTCCGTAAATTCTCTTTCTATATAGTTTTTTCCTGATACTTTAACCCTTTTCACACAGACTTGAAATTACTGGATGCAGTAAATTTTGTTTCTCTAGTTGTCTGTTAATCGTGTATCTTCAAAAAAAAGGTTCAGAATGACATCCTCCTTAATATGGAGTCTGGAAGGGTAACATGGCTTATTCTTTTAGACCTTAGCGCTGCTTTTGACACTGTTTGTCATAAAACTCTGCTAGAGACAATGAATTCTGATTTTTTGGATTTAATGGTGTAGCTGCTATCTGGCTATCATCATACCTCAAGAATAGACAGCAGCGTGTATCAATAAATGGTAATCTGTCAAAAGCCTTCCATCATGAATGTGGAGTCCCACAGGGCAGTTGCCTTGGTCCTGTTCTGTTTCTATTCTATATTTAAAAAATGTTCACCGTCATTGAATCTCACCTGCCTGACGTCCATGGTTATGCTGATGATTTCTCTTTTGGACCTCCAATCAAGGATCAAACTAAAGCTTTAGAAACTATTGAATTATATATTTCGGACATTCGCACATGGATGGTTTCAAACAAATTAATGATAAATGATGATAAGACTGAATTCCTAATAATTGGTTCACGACAGCAACTCACTAAAGTTGACATCAATTCAGTGAAGGTAGGAGATTCCATTCCGCCATCAGTGCAAGTAACAGTGTACGTAATCTTGGTGCGTGCCTTCTTCGACTCTACCATGTCTATGGACAGACATGTTACAAATATGTGCAATAAGGCTTTTAGAGGTCTATACAAAGTTAAACAGATAAGACAGTTCCTCCAGAAAGACTCAACAAAACCCCTAGTTCATCCCTTTGTAACGTCACATTTGGATTATTGTAATGCCTTATTGTTCAACCTTCAACAATATCATTACTGACGCCTGCTGATGGTACTAAATGCATCAGCCCGAGTGGTATGTAGGGTATCACGATCTCAACACGTCACTCCTGTTCTGAGGGATATGCACTGGCTGCCAGTCAAGTACAGAATAATTTTCAAAACTTTATTATTAGTTTTTAAGACACAAAACATGTCATCAGCCTACTTAGCATAACGCCTTAATACCAAGAATGTGTGTCAATACAACCTGAGGTCCGATGGTAAAATGCTACTACATGTTCCAAAACATAGGGTAAGACATTTGGAGATAGATCATTCTCATTTGCTGGCTCTCACTTGTGGAATAATTTACCAGAACACCTAAAAAGACTGTCAAATGTCAACCTTTTCAAGAAAGATCTCAAAACATACCTGTTTCAAAAAGCCTATAAGTGATGTTGTAGACTGTAAGATACTGTATATATCCGTTTCTATATTTGCAGGAGCTCAGTAACATGTACAGCGCCTTAGAATATGGTTCTGTGGGGGCGTGGTGGCTCAGTTGGTAGAGGTGCAGGCTACAAGCCGAGAGGTCATCGGTTCGAATCCCACCTGCGGCAACCGCGTTGTGTCCTTGGGCAAGACACTTCACCCCCATTGCCCATGTGGGGGCACGATGACGCCGTGTACTAAGGCGTACTGCACGTCGATGGTACGCATGTCTTCGACCAATCTAACCCTGCCTGTGCTGCAGTGCGGAGTTACGATGTTGGGGAGCTGGCAGCTGCTCGTCGTTGCTCGGTGGTTCTCTCCGGGTACTCCGGCTTCCTCCACCCGTAAAACTGTCACGGTCATGATTAGCCATTGTGCATAAATATGTGACCTTAAACATCAATAAATAAATAAATAGAATATGGTTCTACATATTCTGAACTATAATTTTGGCGCTATATAAATGTGTATATTATTATTATTATTATTAACGCATATCGTTTGAACCATAAAATTGTTCGAAAATGTTCGAAGCCGAATTTTCTGGGCAAAAAGCGGTTTCGGGACGTCGTTTTATGCACCCGAAACCAACGAGAGAAACAATGCTTTTTTGCTGGGGCTGGAAATGAAATCTTTAGCATATTTACTTTCTTCATATGTGTGGTGCTGTCTGTATTTTGTGTTTTTGTGGACATTTAAAGGCTAAAATGCTCATACAACTTCAACGCACGACAAAACTGGCATCTAAAAAAGAAATGCGTCTCTTCGCGCTCCGCCACTTCCGAAAAGGCGATTCGTCCGCTTATCCACAGTGATAACCGGTTGTGGGTTTTACGTAGCCATCAGGAGCACGGAATGAGCATTGTCGTGACATTTTGTCCCGCCATTCACGTGGTGTACAATCGGTTGGCATCCCCTCAGTGCAAACAGTGTCTCTCTGCACTATCAGTCGTCCTCTTTGTGCAAATGAGCGTTTTTCGAAGAGAACGGAGGCTGCTGCTGCACATCAGTTATTCCGAACTCAAACGAAAGCGGTACATTTAAACAGTTTTGCATTTATCCATTACATGTGTTATCCAGCGAGGTAGCTGTGTAGCAGTTGTATTGCTCGTGTTTCAAGCAGACAATAGCGAATATAATCTCAGAGGGGGCAGGCAGTTGCATTTCTGTGTTTTGGATAATCTGCTGGTCCTTTCCCCAATTTGTGAGTAAAGAATGTAGAATGTTCGTTGGCCTAAAATGAGCAGAATATATTGTAAAAACAACAAATGACAAGGGGTGTTGTGAAAATATGCCAAATGCGGGCGAGATTGGGAGTGGGGGTGAAGGTGCACAATAACATATGCTGTATACCACGAGGCCTCAACGTTATGCATAGCAGCTCCGCTGTGTCATTGTTGTGCACTACCTCTTCTCTCGATTGAGTTTTGTATTTTAACCACGTTTTATGTTCCAGTAGAACAGACTCAACAGAGTACAAGTGAATTTTTAAAATTCGTCTTTTATGTCACGCTTTCCACATTCTGGAAGCTATGGACATTTGATGGGATTCAATGTTCGCCAAACTCAAAACCCGGGTTTCGTTTTCCAGATTTGTATTTTGAAATGTTGACTGTTTGTAATCGAGATGTCTCTGCTGAAATATAATTATATGTACTTTGATCTATTTGCGCCGATTTCAAACGCAAATTTGGCATCATCTAAAATTTATTTTGTCAATTTAGCTTGACAAATCACCATCAAACTTTCCTTAACTGCAAAGAAGCCAAGCACATTTTTATTCTGTTTTCACCAAATTTTTAATAAGAATCCAAAACTCCACTCTCACATCTGGTCAATGCACATATGATATCGTTTGACTGCCAGGTAGTAATATACATTGTACATATTGCCCTAAAATCAGTTGGGTTAAACATCAACCCAAATCAACTGGGTTGAGTGAATATGAACCCACTTGGGTTCATATTCACTTAACCCATTTGATTTGGGTTGATTTTTAAACCCAACTGATTTTAGAGTTCAGTTATTCAAATTTCGTATATATTAGCTCATCATCTCATCAGCCGTCCAGTGGGGACGTTAGGGGAGAGGAAGAGGGACATGAGAGTCATTTGCTCTACGTATTAAATAGGTTTTGCTCCCACTTCCCGTCACTTCAAAGGATCAGTTTATTAACTTATACTCTTCTACCTTTTTTTATTCGGATATAAAGTAAAATACAGTGTAACTAAAAATACAAAACTAATTTCTGGAGTATACATAACAGTTCACAACACTCACTGTACATACTATATACTAAATGTTGCATGTTTCAAAGTGGTTGTCGCAGGATAGAAATAAAAAAAAAAGATTGTATATTTGGACAGAAGTTTATTTAGTCGTCGAAAGGCCTTTTACCGACTCCCATCTTAATCTTATATTGTCCTGCTTCTTTTGGGGGTAATTGTAGATTGACGGAAGCTCCACGTCACGGTAAAATCGTAACTGAATCAAGAAACGTGGAAAGGGAGCCAGACACCTTTTTACCTTGCAGGAATAAATGTATTTTTTCAAGAGAAGTAAGAGTAAACCTGTTACATGTTCATCTAATGGGTTATAATTTTTTTCCTTGAGTCCCAGAAGAATATACTGTCCTGACAAAGGGAGTGAAATATTACTTTTTTCAGTAAAGCATCTATGATGTTTAGCAAAATAGAACGAGAAACAGCGCATTCGAAGAACTGATGTAAGCTTGTTTCTCTTGTCTTGAAACTGAATGCGCAAAGCTCAGTTTCTGAGAGCCTACATTTGAAGTTTTGTGTTGGTGAATAACGCCCAGTGTATGATTTTCAAAATCGCTCTTCAAATGTTTAATTGAATTTTTGCCTCGAAAATATTACTCGTGGCCCTACAGTGAACGAGGTCGTTCAGTTCGCTCCATTGAGGGGTCATATAAGCTAGGTTTTTGAGGCAAAAAATGAATTTTTCTAGCTATTCAGGGAACTTTTTTTCAAGTTTCATCTCCTATTCGTATTATTCGAAGGATTGAAATAAATTATAACTCTACCACACCCCTCACGAAGGACTTGTCCCTCACTCGCTCTCCCATAAACGAAAATGTAACGCCACAACTGATTTAAGCAAACCATATGTCCACCCAATACTTCTTTTATCTCACTAAACGTATTTTCTGTTTTATGCGTAAAAATTTCGAAACAGTTTCCATAACTTCTCCTGGCCAGGTAGTATCTCAAAGTTTTCTGACTTGGTGAGAGTTAGAAGTTCCGACAGTGTTCCCTGTTCGTTGACCACCGATACGAACTTGAAACCTAACCAAAAATACTTTAAAACAATAATGAACGAAACACGTCGGAAATATTCGCTTATTATTATTTGAAGAATTATTTTCATTTAGGGCTAAAAAAGTTAAAAATATGTTTCTCAGACCCTGCCGCAGAGTAATTTTGACTGCCGCATGCTCACTTTTTATAACCTATGCAAACTTTAAAATATAAAAATTAAATGGTTTATGTTTGATATTTTACCTAACTTAATAAAATTGATAAATTTGTCCCTTAAGTGAAGCAAAACTTTAGCATTGCAAAGCCTTCTTTCACTCAAGGGATGAAATGCACCAACACCCATGCTATTCTGAACATTGCGAGGCCTAAAACAAAACCAAAACAAAAAAACCCAAACAGACCAAGAACATGAACTTTTGATGGCAAAGAAATAATTACAAAAATAAAATAAAAAACCGCCCTCCCACATGCAAATTTACAAAACATGGCCTGAGAAACAGAAGATCTACTTTGTGGGCCTTAACAAAAGCAACTCTTTAAAATAATAATAATGCACGAAATTTGTTTGCGTGCACATCACTACTCGATTGTCAAATCCTTATAACGAGCGCTTTTATGTTTGAAACTAAAGGGTATTTGCATAATGAGAATTGTGCATGGTTTCACGAAATGGTCATTTTTTTCCCCAAATTAATCCTTTAAATCATGATTGTATCGTCCACGTCAGTTCAATAACAGTAATTGGAAGAGTCCATATTAAATATTTGGGGGTATACCAATTAATATTTTCAACGTGCAGCCTCGTGTCTGCACGTTGAAAATATTGATTGGTATACCCCCACACAATCACTTTGCAACCATCCTACGTAAAAAAAATTATGACGTATCATATTCCTGGCCGGAAAATCGGCCTCTCGTGTTCAAAGGGTTAATATCTTTCAGAGAAAAATGTTGTCATTTGAGCGATCAACATTCAACCATCTTTACGACGGACAACAACATTTTCTAACAGATAGGGTCGTGAGTTGAACCGCGCCACCAACTTCAGTCCTGTGTCTCTCCACATGTCCAGCACGTGCATTACGGTGCAAGATGGTTACTTCAACCAACACTATTTTACTTTTTATTTATAATCCAAAGTTTACGTCCAAGTGGACCCAGTATGTTTATTTATGTCCTGTGGATATCTGATCGATATGGTCACAGGGAACCCAGATGGAAGTAACAACCATGAAATTCAGCTGAAGAATTCCATATCGACCCTAATGAATTGAAGAATTCGAAAATAAATTTTCACGACACGCCTCTTAGTTCGGACTGCAGGTTTTAATTGCGCACTCAGTTATCTCCATCTTTGAGTTGCTGAATTATTGTGAAATCAACACCGCCCCTGCCACTCACAAATACCCATTTTGGATTTCTCCACGTGAATTTGAAATGTTTAAAATATATACCCGTTGCCTCCATTAAACCCATACTGACAATGTAATGACATCCAGTCCAAAGTGTCGAAAGTTTTATAAACTGTGGAATTGTGTTACACACCCATCCTTGTGAATTTACCAGGTGCTGGCCAAATTCCAGAAGAAACGAACAAAATCTAATTATTATTCACATCATTTCCTAACTAGATTGTTTTCCTTTATGTGATTTTGAAGGATAAAACCCATTATGAATCATATTTTTATGTTTTGTTGTTTTTTTTTTATTGTTTTCTTTTTTTTTTGGGGGGGGGGGGGGCGGGGGTATGTCATTTCGCCTAACAATTTGGAACACACCTAATTGTTTTTATCAAAGACTTATACGCAACAAATATACTTTCCGTTGATAAAATACCATATTTTCAGCATTTAGCAGGTGAAATAATATACTATTCAAAAAAAGTAGGGACTATCAAACTAATGTTGATATTTTCGGAAAATGGTATTAGATACGCGTGATTGGACACATCAATATGTTACCATGTTTAGTGTGGATCATGCATGTCACCGGCCCAAGAAAACTTCGTGCAGGTTTTTCGCACGAGTGTCGTGTTAATGTCTGTGGGGTACGTTTTGAAATTTTCGTTTGTACTGGACGGGGTTTTTCGAAGGTCTCATCGCTCCTTTCTTGTTATAAATTCGTTCATCAATAGTTTCTGGTCGAAACGTAACTTTTGAGGTATGCGAAGACTAACACGTGATGAACGTTTACGTGCCGTTGGCATGCTGGAAGCTGGCAACAGACAGACTGCAATGACTCAAATTCTCAACGTTACTCAACCGATGATTAGCAGGTTGTCGTCACGCTACCGTCAGACAGGCAGTGTTGATGACAGACGTCGGTCAGGTCGTCCAAGGGCGACAACTGCTAACCAGGATCGTTTCATCCGAACCACAGCATTACATAACTGCCATCAGAGTGCCTCAGAAATTGGACAGCAGCTGCATCGAGCGACAGATGTGCGAGCCAGTGGTCAGACTATTCGAAATCGCCTGCACAGCTGAAATTTGTACGCTCGACGACCTCGAATAATTCCACGTTTGACTGAACGTGACATCGCAGCAAGGCGTAATTGGTGTGGAGCACGACAGACAGCGCTGGGACAATCGTCGGTGGAGCAACGTCATGTTTTCCGATAAATCAAGGTTCACTCTTGACTTCCACGACAGGCGAAACAGAGTGTGGCGGCGGCGGCGGCGGAACGAACGATACCATGATGTAACCGTTAGACAGCACGACCGTTAGGCGTGTCACAAGGTAGTACTACCGTGACAATATATTAGCAGCTCATGTGGTGCCATTTGCGCGACGTGACGGCCGTCGATTCATTTTCCAACATGTCAGTGCAAGAGCACACAGGGCCCGTGACGCTACAGTTCCTCCAGGAGCAGAACATCACTACACTGCCTTGGCCAGCACTAATTCCAGTCCTTTCACCAATCAAGCACGTCTGAGATATGCTTAGCAGGCGTTCACGACAACGCCAACAGCCCCCTACAAATGTCCAGAAACTCGCCGCTGCACTGCAGGAAGAATGGAATAACATCAGTCAAACTGATATTGGACGTTTGGTGAGGTGTATGCCACGCCGGATCCGCGCTTGTCTCGCGAACGGAGGAGGATTTATAAGGTATTGAGGTCTTGGACTGAATGTGGTAAATTCTCTGACTGACCGTCCATGTCTTCTACAGCTCAGTGCGTGGAATATGTGCTTGTCAGACACCCAACTATCGCTGAAATCATTCACCAGATGTCACAGTGCAATGTCTCAACTGTCTTTTTGATGAAAATATAAATGCATTTCTTCATATATCTCACTTTTATCAAATATCCCCTACTTTTTTGAATAGTATATGTAAAGTACAGTAAGCACCCACGCTCTAAAATCAGCTTGGTTAAAATGAACCCAAATCAACTGGATTGAGTGAATATGAACCCAATTGTGTTCATATTCACTCAACCCAGTCGATTTGAGTTATTTTTTTTAACTCAATTTGGAATGAAAACTGCAATTTAAGAGTTTGTTAAATTTGTTTACCGGTATATGGAGTCTAGAATTTATTACACTTTCTAATAAATGTATACTACTCAAAGTTTGCTAAGCACCACAAATTTTCTTGTAACACATTGGCGATATTTTTGGTGGATATGATTGAGGAATGTATTGAGATGGTTCCCAGTGTTTACTTTAGCTCTCTTGACAGGCAGGCTTTTCGTGACAGTCATGGAAAGCATGTACCCCTTGATTTCCATGATGTTTTCGTGTACTGTCAACATGTACAAGAGATGTGTAGGGTATTCAGTCTTCATTTCAACACAAACCCTTGTGATTTAATGATTGAATATGGCGAATACAAATGTTAGAATACATTTGTCTGAAGCAGAAATGTGGTGGTCTGTATGGATGGTGGAACAAGGGGCTACCCATCGTCAGGTTGGTGAAGCCCTTGGTGTGCACCATACGGTGATCACCAGAGCCTGGGCAAGATCTCAGCAGTATGGCACACCAGTCAGACGGCAACATCTGCAGGTGAAGACCGATTTTTGATCGTTCAGGCCCGTAGGAACCGCTTTGACACAGCAACCCAGCTTCGCAGTGGCCTTCAGAATGCATCCGGGGTAAATGTTTCGACGCAGACTATCCGGGCAAGGTTGCGCGAAGGTGGTCTCCGATCGAGAAGACCATGTATTCGCATTCAGCTGTCCCAGAACCACCGCCAGGCACGGTATGAATGGGCCATGGATCACGTTGGGTGGACCCGAGAAGATTGACGACCTGTCCTTTTTACACAGGAGTCAAGGTACTACCTGGACAACACTGATAAGCGTCCTAGGGCATGGAGAAGACTAGGAGAGCGATTCCATGCAGACAATATTGCTGAGCATGACCGCTATAGTGGAGGGTCAATAATGGTCAGTGGCGGCATCAGCTGGGATGGATGTACAGAGCTCTGTGTCCTTGATCGTGGTACATTGACTGCACAGCGGTATATTGATGAGATCCTGGATGCCCACGTCAGCTTGTATGCAGGTGCAGTGGGTGATAGATTCATTCTGACGGACGATAATGCCCGTCCATATGTTGCCCATGCTGTCCGGGAGTACCGACAGAGGGAGGGGATTGAGCGTATGGACTGGCCAGCAAGATCCCCTGACCTCAATCCAATTGAACATGTCTGGAATGAGTTGCAGCTTTCAATTTCAGTTCGTCCAGTCCAACCAAGAAGTGTTCAAGAGCTTGGTGCCATGCTGGTCCAAGAATGGAACAAAATCCCACAAAGGACCATCTGGAACCTGATTGGGAGTTTGAGAAGGCGTTGTCAAGCTGTAATTAACAATAATGGGTCTCATACTCGATATTGAACCCATATCAGTTCGCTCCGTCAACATTTTGGCAAATTTTAAAAATTTCCTCTTTTACCATTAATATCCATTTTCCATGGTTATCGTATTCAAAAGCTAAAAAATAATGTCAAACACAAATAAAATCTCAATTTCTGTGCTTAAATCATTAAAGATATAATTAAACATAAAATATATACCCTTTTCATAACAATTTTTCATCAGCTAATCCATAAAACATGTAGTTGGATATACTTGGTGCTTAGCAAACTTTGAGTAGTATATATTTTTTGTGGGGCATGCAAGAGACTTTTCCCAACTGAATACTCCACAACATGTGAATTTTTTCGTCGGGCAAGCAGGGACGTCTGCCCATGTTGGTATTTCATAATATCTTGCCAAACCTCTACCCAACGAAATCCATGATCGGGAGATATTTTTCTTGGTGGAGGGGGGGGGGGGGGGGTGGTCGCAACCCCATCTCCAGAATTTACGCCACTGCACACCCTCCGTTCCAGAATCGACCAATAAATAAACTACATATCCATTTATATTCCAGGCAAAGGTTGAATTTAACCCTTTACCTAACGTGAAAAGCAGACGACACTTGCAAAAAAAATTCTTGAATAACTAATTTTTTTCATTTTTTGTCTCAAAAACATAGGTTATGACCCCTCGTTGGAACGAGCTCGACGAGCTCGTTCCAACGAGGGGTCATAACCTATGTTTTTGAGACAAAAAATGAAAAAAATAGTGAAAATTAATTGGCGATTTTTGAGAATAGCGCTGGCCGGTTTTGGCCGTTACATTGGGTAAAGGGTTAATAAAAGATTAGGGTTCAAATAAACTTTAGTAGAAACATATCGCCTTAATGTCACAGAAACTTAACATATGTGTGCTGAACATGATGGAGGAAAAATCGGATGAAAAATTTACCCTATCTTTGGAATTTTTTTTTTCTTTTGGGTGGGTGGGTGTGTGTGTTTGGGGGGATACCTTTTCTACCCCCTCCCCCGGTTTCTGTGGCACTTGTCGTTGGCCGATCATTGGAACTTGAAATCTTCCTCAATGTACTTCTTTAAAACAATAATAAACGTAACAAGTCAGAAACGTTCATTTTTTATTATTTCATACAATTAGTTTCGTTTTACGAAAGTAATTCTTTAAAATAATAATAATAATTTTGTCTCGATTGTCAATTTTATAACTTTATAAGGGCACTTTCATACAAAGGATATTTGAAATATGAGGGTATTTTTGCACAATGAAAATTAGGGTTTCGCTAAATGGTCATATTTTTCAAATTAGGGGCTTTCAGGGAAAGTATTGGCATTCGAGCAACCAACAATTTTCCCGATAGACAACAATAAATTCCGACAGAAGGCCTGTTCTTGAGGTGTGTGTGTGTGTGGGGGGGGGGGGGGGGGGTGGTGAACCGCCCCTGCGGAAGCCCACTAGCTTTAAGCCTACTTAGCGTCTAAAACGATCCTTTTAGTAAATACTGTTTGACAAATTTTTTTTTAAAGTTTTCTAATCTGTGCTAATTTTTGGTAAGCTGGCAGAGAATTCTAAACTATAGGAACACCATAACTGAAAGATCTGTCTGAAAAAATGACTTTCTTGGTTTACGAATTTTACCGGGTCATGTTCAGGACTAGATTAGTTGCATTCGATTCAGTGGGAATTCTGTAAATTTTACCAAATACTTTTTATGTTTACACCATAACTAAAATTTCCTTTAATGAACACTGTATTGTCAATGGATTCTCGGGTGATGTTATTTTCCCATGAATACCGGTTGATCATGTGATTTATCCCTTGAATACCAGTTGATTCACGTGACATTTGGACATCGCGCATTGCTATTACGCACTACATTCCATTTTCCAGAGTCTACATGTACATTATTATTATTATTTAGGGTTTTAACGACACTTTAACAGCCAGGGTCACATCATGTCGGTGACAGTTTTACGGGTGGGGGAAGCCGGAGTACCCGGAGAAAAAACCACCGAGCAACAACGAGCAGCTGTCAGCTCCCCAACATCATAACTCTGCACCGTGGCACAAGCAGGGTTAGATTGGTTGAAGACATGCTCACCATCGACGTGCAGTACGCCTTAGTACACATCGTCATCGTGCCCACATGTAGGCAATCGGGGTTAAGTGCCTTGCCCAAGGACACAACGCGGGAGCGCGAATCAGTCGCTGAAATGGCCGCGCTCGACGTTGCTAAACTTCGGTGATCTGACGAGAACCGGTTACCGCGACGCCACCGCGCCCTCCGACATTTGCATTCCGTAATTTCTGTTTACGTTCTATAAATAGACGGTTTTCCCAACTCGAGTGAGAGTGGTATTTTAAGCACTATATTGACAGTTTACGGGAACTATTTTGTATCAGAAGCTATGTTGTTTTATTTCTTTTTGAGGAATAGAACTTGCCCGAATTATGGTTAGTCAAGGCGTTGCCTTGTAGATAAGTCAACTCGATATCCTGTCCGGACATAAAATAATTAAGTTTTAGGAAGGGAAAGAACATAAGAATTGAATCATGACTATTCGAAATCGACGAGGTGACGAAACAAATTAATTACGCGCAAACTTACCATGAACCGCGAAGCATGGAATTTGCACGTCATCAATTTTATTTCGTCACCTCGTGGATTTCCTACAGCCATGATTCAATTCTTAAACAGATCAGTGTCTAAACTTTAAGTTGGCGGATCCAGGATTCTGGGTTAGGAGAGTCAATGAAGGGTCATGAAGTGAAACTTTATCCGGCAAGTTGGAGGTATTCCTCTCACGTTGGCAGATTTCGGGCACCTCCCGGGGCAAATTTAGAAAAATGGTCTGTATGGCAATCCGGTAGCTTCTTTGAATATGACCACAATGTTTTCCAGCGAAAAGATTCTCACAATTTTGTAATGACTCATTCAAATTTTGAAAGTAGAATCCAGTTTTTAACGCCTCACAGGAGACCGGCACCGCGGCAAAAGCGGTTCTCAACGGGGTTTGATACCTCCAATAGTGGATGTCCATTTGTCATCAGGAATAATGCCTTGTGACCTGGGTTTGCTACTTGTAAAAAAATTGAGTTCGATACCAGCCGAGTATGTAGAACCGACGGAAAAGATCCAAAAATGCCTAAAATTCAGACTGCTATCTTGCGTTCATGAGAGTAGCACGTGGTGCTGTAAACCTTGTGACGTGTTCTATTGTATGGGAGTATTTTTGCTGGCTCGAATTCCTTCAGAATCATCGTTTTCTGGCAACTCTAGCATTTTATATATTTCTAGCCACTCTTAGCTATTTCTAACCCTGTCCTACTACTGCCCTCGATCACACAAATTTCTTAACCCTTTGAACCCGAGATGTCGCTTTTCCGGGCCAGGATCATGGTACATCATACTTTCGTCAAGTGGGATTGCCACTACGTGAATGTGTGAGATAGACCAATCATATTTTAAATGTCAATTGGTATACCCCTAAATAATGAATATGGACTCTTCTAATTGCTACCATTGAACTGACGTGGAAGATACCACCATTGTTGAAAGGGTTAACCGTAACAGACCAACCAATATGTTTGTTTCATTTGTCTGCACCCACTCTCACTTCATACACAGTAAGCCCCCTTTGGTGATAGTGTGATTTCTTACTTGTTGAGTGAGCAAAAGGGCAATGAGGCCAGTTGCCCAAGGAGGGAATGCTCTTATGGCTCTTATACTCATCTGGGTATTTTAGTTCAGCGATCTGAACGTAGTGGCTACCCCTCTGCGTTCAGATTCCTCCCATTCAATTCTGTCGAAAAAATCCCCATCAAGTTTTTATGGGAACTCAAAACTCGAAAATAGGAATATAATCAAGCTTTCGCCCTTATCACCGGCTGCATTCGATAGTACACGTATTTCTTTACATTTGTGCAGAGTAAATTGGTCCAAAGTATATGTTATCCCTTATTTATCGACATTTTGAAACGTTTGAAGCGTCAACAAACACTTCGATGTCGGTCGCCCTCATGGGACCGTAATTAAATGTAACTTTGAATATGACAGAAAAGGCTGAATGGATGGAATTAGATAGACCTCGCAGGGGACGTAGGAAGGGAAAGGTGGGGGGGGGGGGGGGGGGGAGAAAAAAAGTAGTAGGAGATGGGAATCGTTAGTTGTAGAAACCACAGGTTTTACGACCACAATCCTGCGGTATTATATACTACTCAAAGTTTGCTAAGCACCAAGTCCATCCAATTACCTGTTTTACGTTTTAGTTGAAATATTGTTATGAAAAGTGTATATACTTTTTATTTAATTATATCTTTAATTATTTAAGTACAGAAATTAAAAATTTATTTGTGTTTGACATTATTTTTTAGCTTTTGAATACGATAACCATGGAAAATGGATATTTTTGATAAAAAAGGAAATTTTTCAATATGCCAAAAAGTTGACAGTGAGAACTGGTATGGCTTCAATATCGAGTATGAGATCCATTACTGTTAATTACAGCTTGACAACGCCTTCTCATGTTCCCAATCAGGTTCCTGGTGGTCCTTTGTGGGATGTTGTTCCATTCTTGGACCAGCATGGCACCAAGCTCCTGGACACTTCTTGGCTGGTCTGGACGGGCTGAAATTACAAGCTGCAACTCATTCCAAACATGTTTGATTGGATTGAGGTCAGGAGATCTTGCTGGCCAGTCCATACGCTCAATCCCCTCCCTCTGTCTGTACTCCCCGACAGCATGGGCAACACGAGGACGGGCATTATCGTCCATCAGAATGAATCTATCACCCACTGCACCTGCATACAATCTGACGTGAACATCCAGGATCTCATCAAGATACAATTGTGCAGTCAATGTACCACTTTCAAGGACACAGAGCTCTGTACGTCTATCCCAGCTGATACCGCCCCAGCCATGATTGACCCTCCACCATAGCGGTCATGCTCAGCAATGTTGGCTGCACGGAATCGCTCTCTTGGCTTTCTCCATACCACAAAACGCCTATTTGTGTGGTCCAGGCAGTATCTTGACATCATCTGTAAAAGGACAGGTCGCCAATCTTCTCTGGTCCATCCAGCGTGGTCCGTGGCCCATTCATATCGTGCCTGGTGGTGGTTCTGGGACAGCGGACTGCGAATACATGGTCTTCTCGAACGGAGACCACCTTCGTGCAACCTTGCCCGGATAGTCTGCGTCGAAATATTTACCTCGGTTGCATTCTGAAGGTCACTGCGAAGCTGGGTTGCTGTGTCAAAGCGGTTCCTATGGGCCTGAATGAACAAAACCCGGTCTTCAGCTGCAGATGTTGCCCTGTCTCTGCCACCACCGTGCCGTCTTACTGGTGTGCCATACTGCTGAAATCTTGCCCAGACGCTGGTGATCACCGTATGGTGCACACCAAGGGCTTCACCAACCTGACGATGGGTAGCTCCTTGTTCCACCATCCTTACAGCCCGCCACTTTTCTGCTTCAGACAAATGTCTTCTTACATTTGCATTTGCCATATTCAATCATTAAATCACAAGGGTTTGTATTGAAATGAAGATCGAATACCCTACACATGTCACGTACATGTAGACAGTACACGAAAACATCATGAAAATCAAGGGGTACATGCTTTCCATGACTGTCACGAAAAGTCTGTCTGTCAAGAAAGCTAATGTAAACACTGGGGACCATCTCAATACATTCCTCAATCATATCCACCAAAAATATCGCAAATATGTCGCAAGGAAATTTCTCAATGACGTGTCAAATATTAGCAAACTTTGAGTAGTATACTATCACACCATATGTATCCTCCAATAGTCCCCACTAGTCACTACCAGTCGCCAAATCACCAAATAATGACCCCAAATCACTATTTAGTTCGGATTTCGGGAGAATAATAGTAGCACATAAACAAGTCTCGATACGATCAATGGGTAGTTTCTTATATGTAAGGCACCCTACCGTGCACAGAGTTAACTCTTTCTAAAACGAGTGACGGTTTTCCCGGTCCAGGAACACGATACGTCATAATTTCATTAAGTATTGATGGCTACTAAGTTTGGTAGAACAATTAATATTTTCAACGTGCAGCCTGAAGGCTGCACGTTGAAAATATTAATTGCTCTACCCCTAAATGGTAGATATGGACTCTTTCAATTTCTACCATTTAAATGGAAGATACCACCAGTGTTCAAAGGTTTAAGAAACTTTGTCGACTGATACGATAAATGGATTGGTCTACGAAGGAGTCGATAGAGAATCGGAGATTGCTAGTAATGCTGTAGTAGAGCTACAAGTTGGTATTAATGATACAAGGCTGTAAAATGGTAGAGGACTATAGTATTGGGTAACTAGTAGAACTTAAGATCATAGGACATATGATGGTGACTATGTTACAGTAGTGGCTTAGATGCCACCAAGGACAAACATGTAATAGGAAACATAACTACCTTCAGATAGATATCCTCCGATACGTATCCTCTAAAGGATATCCTCCAAAAGGCATCCTTCTTACTGAATACCACAATGAAAATCCCTTATTGGAAAAAAACGTCTATGGTTATGGAATCCCCTTTTCCGAGATGACGATAAGAGGAATGATAAATTATACCTTATTGATGGATTTCCTCATGCCCCTCATGGCCTCGTACGATAGAAAAAAGGGGTGCCGAAGGCCAGTTGTTTTGTTAGTTAGAGGTGCTGGAAGTGGGGTTCCCACGTGACGTGACCGCTCGATACCCAGATGAGGATAAAAGGAATGGTAAGTTATACCTCAATGAGGGGGGGGGGGGGGGGGGGTCTTCAGGCCCCTCATGGCCTCATACGATAGGAAAGGGGCGCAGAAGGCCAGTTGTTTTTGGGGTGCTGGAAGAGGAGTGCCACGGCTCGTGGCCGTTCCATACTCAGATAAGGATACGAGAGAACTGAGGATAGACAAAGCACGTACGGGCCTTATAGCATTGCGTGCTACTATTATAAGTAGGATTCCCCAGAAATCCAACCTGAAGTAAATGGGTAAAAACCCTGAAAAACCGAGGATTTAGTGGAAAATCCGAGCCGAACTAGACTTAATGATTCTGGAGAATCATGGGCTTTTCCAGACGAGATTCAATGCTTGTTCGTGCCCAAGAGTGCCTGAAGAATTGTTTTTAACTGTTTCACCAAAATACCTTTATTGCTGGCCTCAAATGACCCAGTTTGATAAACGAAAATTTACGTTAAAATCATCATTACTGGAGGGGGTTAATATCAATATCGGCATCCGAGAAGTCTATGTCCGACAAAAGGAGTTATGTTTGTTTGCCACACAGGCCTACCCATTGAGTGATGTGGCTATTTGAAAACAGCCCATTATATCTCAAATTTATCTAATTTTTTTATGCCAGACATCTACTGCGGGGTGGGGGGTGGGGGTGGGAGTGTTGTTAATGAACGCTTGCCAGAATAATTCTTCACAGGAGCCTATTTTTTCTTTAAAATCTGTAAGAACCACTTGAAGAAATCCACAGAAAATGTGATTTTTATGTTCTTAAGCGCTGTCTCCTTTTTAATCTCTCAAAACTGGGTAGAATACCCTTACTACTTACAAAAATTATCCCCCGTAAATCCTGGGTCCGATACAAAAGGCTATGTTTATCTGTGACATACCCACTGGGAGCTGTTGGTGCCCGAAAAACAGCCCATTTTATTAAGATTTTGACGTTTACCAGCCCATGGAGGGTTAACAAACGCTTATCGGAAAATTTTGTTAATACAACTTGTAATGTCGCACCAAGACCTGCGAATGGCCAATTTTGCTTGGAAATCTACGAGACTCGTTTAGAGAAATTCACGGAAAACATGAATTTTTAAGCTTTTGAGGGGTATCGCTGTTTAACGAGCCCAAAACGAGTTAATGCTTGGTTTCCCGAATACCCTTATTACTTACAAAAATGATCCTCGGTGAATTCCACTTCCATCAAAGGAAGATATATTTATCTCTCAGGTACCCGTTGGATGCTGTGGGTTCCCGAAAACAGTCCATTTTATCAAAATTTCGATGTTTGGAAGCCTGTGGAGGGCAAACAAATGCTAAGCCCAATATCTCTCGTATGTCAACTGCAGTGTCGCAGACAGTTCTAACAGCGAGGGTTAAATTGAAATTTCGGCTTTGGTATATTTTTAGATTTTGTGCCCTTCTGTGCGTGTGCAAAATTGTGTGAAAATCGGTTCGAAAATGGCTTCAGAATCGTAGGGACAAAATGTGTGGGGGACCTCCCTCCCCCAAAAATAATAATAATCCGGAGAAAAACAAGAGTCTTTTCCAGAGGGAAAAGCCTAATAAACTGATAGAAGCAGAGGATTCCGAATATGGGACTATCTCCATATCTCCTACTTCCCTTCTCCCCATCTTATCCTCCGGCCAATATGGGACGATCCGTCCGTCTTCTACTACTCCCCTTTCCAGGTCCCCTGAGGGGTTTATTCAACCGGAACCGTTTTCCACATCTGATACCGCTTCCCTTCTCCTCCAGATTTTCCTTCATGGGTCCCCTCTGGGGTCCACCCAATGTAACACTATCTCCACATCCCCCACTACTTCCCGTCCTTGGTCCCCTGCGGGGGTTTGTGCAATATAGGACGATCTCTAAATCTCCTACTACTTACCCTGGATAGTGAAAACATTCAGCTCGTAAAATTCTTCCGTCGAACGAAACACATCTCTATGGAACGAACACACTCTAAAGTTATCCATTCGTTCTCATAGCAACTACGTTTAATCATGGAAATCCAAAATGTTTGCCTCCATCAAAGAAAATAGAAACCGAAACACGTGTCATCCAACCCGCACTTCCCACTATCATGCTATCAATGCTAATGATATCACGGCATGATCGCTGACTCGTATTATCGGGACAATTCATGTGTCGCCATTGGCCATGTCACTCATAAGGTCACTCCGGAAAAGAGGAGTGAAACGCCACGAATATACTTCTCAGTTGGAGTAGTGTCCTGCACTCTACACACCAGTCCAGTGGCGCGGGGTAGGGTAGGTAATGGGAAGTGGGAGTGGACACTGATCCCTGTAGCCTTGGTCAAGGGAAATGGCCAATTTAGACCAAATGAGAGCCTTTCGATTTAAGCGAAGGGTCCGTTTGGACAAGGTTATCAAACACTTTACCTTTAAGTTGTTTTGGGGCTGTGTGACGAAATAGGCAACTAAATTACAGATGGATTCATATGTATGTTCTGTATTCCTAATTGGTAAGGGAAAACTCCGCAAACGACATGGTTTGCTTTGGTAACTAGCAGTGCCGCAGGCCCTGTTAATCTTCCGGAATTGGCCCTCAAAAGTTGCATCCCCGCATTTTTGTGCTTCTGTCGCTCATGCACATGTAATAAACTTTTCGAGTTTTGCCATGTAACCAACATCCACAAATTATTGAGGAACTTCGAGATACCTGTACACAGACAGAAAGGAAGCTTACACAGAGACTTCTATTGATCAATTTAGGCCAGGCTTACATTTCGGTATGACCTGCGTATCGAGTTAATATGTTCTCGATTATGAAATCAATTACTCCTTCACGTAAGTCTGAATTTTTGTTAACTGGTTTGATTGATTTTTTTTTTTTTTTTGCAGTGTACATCCATGCATGCCATACAATAAATAATGTGGTACTAAATATACAAAAATGTACAAACAGGCATAATTGAAAAATCCACAGCATGGAGGTGTCCTAGCCAGATTGGCTGACTACCTAACACCACCAGAAATCATGATGATGAGGCATTGCAGAAGACTATGACAGTTAGTCGGATATGTATTAATGACCATTAAGTTTATAAGAAATTTTGCGATACCTTCCAAATAATTTTGTACTCTGTTATTGAGAATCAATAATAATAGGTATGGAATTTTTATGGCCTAAATGAGAGATGTGAGAGTGAGGTCTAGAAGCGAGAGTAGGTGTTTTTGCCTAATCTTCCAGCGCTGTTTTTTGTTGAATTTTTGTTGAAAGTTTACATGATAAAGTCATGTTGCTATTGAACAAAACTGACTCGATCAGAACAGTGGGTCAGGAATGGGTGAGATAACGAGACATGCTTCATATATAATTCCAGTGGTTTGTATCAGCCAGCATGGGTAAATGAGGTCAGGCACATGATTCTCAAAACATGAAACTAGCATATGCTTTGCAAAATATGAATCTGACACTGGACATGAATGAACATGAATGAACCAGAATAATTCAGGAGTCTGTTCAACAATCGTCGAGAGAGAGGGTCATGGTATTAGGTAGAACAATCAGAGCAGTAAGGATTGTTGCCCTGAACATTTGGGAAATATGATGCTAGGAAATGTGTCACTAGTCTCTTTTTAAATGAGTTTCTGTTGTCAATAGGACGAATCTCTCAGTTAAGTTCATTCCACAATTTGGAATACGAAAAGATGGGAAGCTGTCCAGCAATTTTGTCCTTGTTCTGTATGGAGGAGATCAGACTGTCTGGTAGTTCTATCGGTTTGGTTATCATTGCATCCAAAGAAATCACCAAAAGATGAGGGTAAATTATCATGCAGCCAATCGAAAACAAATAGTAGAGCATGTAATTTGAATAAGTCATTTACTTTCTATATTTTATTCTCTATGAACAAAGGATCAGTGTGAGCGTTACATCTTGTATTGCTTACTATAGGCTGTGATCGTTTCTGAATAACGGGGAGTCTATTCGCTGCTTTTGAGTTACCCCAGATATGTATTCCGTAAATCAGATGACTGTGTATCAGGGTATTAATAAAGTGATTTCAAGACATCATGAGGGAGGATAGCTTTTTCTTTATTGAGGGCATAATTTGCTCGTGCTATCCTTGAGCATAGCTGGGCAATGTGAAGTTTATAGGAAAAGTTTTCATCTATATTAATCCCTAAAAATGTAGTTGCTTTCTCCAGCTCCCCGGTGCCCACCCTGCTTATTTCTTTATTATTAATCCGGATATGTTTACGCACGGTTATTTTTCTTTTGTGGGAAGGATCGAATATAATGTACTTTGTTTTATTTGTATCGAGTGCCAGTTTGTTTGCCACGCACCAATAAAATATTTCTTCCAATTCCTTTTTTGAATATGTGACCAAATTATTGATAATATGCAGTGGTATCATCCGCAAATGAGAGGAGGTATAGAGAAGAAGAGTAGCGAACATCGTTAATAGATAACAATAATAAGATAGGCCCTAGTATAGAACCTTGTGGGACACCACATGTTATTTGTAATTCGGAATTTTCATCTCCAAAAGAAACTTATTGTGACCTATTGAACCAGTTATTAGCTATTCCTCTAACCCCATACCATTCCAGTTTTTTTACTAATATATCGTGATTTATCGTGTCGAAAGCTTTCGAAAAATCTAGAAAGATTGCCAGTGTTTTATCTTTGCTTATTTTGTTGTTTTCCTCCACGACTTGTTTTAAAAATTGCAAAACGGGACGAACAGTTGAGTGTTGTTTTCTAAATCTATATCGGTTTGGATTTTAAATTTCAAGTTGGTTTAGGAAACAGTTTATTCTCGTCGACATGACTTTTTCTAACACCCTGGAAAAGATTGGTGACAGGAATATAGGTCTATAATTAGCGAACTGGTGTTCATCTCCTGATTTATATATCGGGATTACGTTTGCTATTTTCAATTTATCTGGCACTATATCTTAGGCGGATGAGTTATTTATTATGTGTGCTAGGGGAGTTGCAATGAGATTCATTGTCTCTTTGAGGAGGTTTTTTGTGATGTTATCACAACCCTTGCTTAATTTTGATTTCATTGAGTTAGCTGCACTGATAACTTCCTGGGGGCACGCCGGGGTTATGAAGAAATTGTTCGGAAAATTTCCGTTCATGTAGTTGAAGAATTGTTTGAAGGCGTTTTTAAAGACTCACTAGTATGCTTACCAATGGTAGAGAAGAAAACATTGAACTCTTTTGCTATTTCCTGTGAGTTATTTATTTCATTACCATTCAGCGTAAAAAAGGAGGAGAGTTTGATTATTTTTTTTTGCTTTTATATGCATTCATTTAGAATTTGCCACGTTCTACGCATATTGTGTTTGTTTTCCCATAAGATGTGTCTGTAGTAAATTGTCTTGCTTTGTTTTTTTCACCCTGTTAAATATCCTACAATAGTTTTTGTAGTTTTGAATGTTTTCTTCGTTGGGGAATTTTAGTTTTTTATATGATAAAATTTAGTTTTATTGTTAGAGGAGATTATGAGTCCTTTTGACATCCATGGCTGGCGTTTTATAATTTTTTATGGTGGTGTACTTGAGTTAAAGGAAATGCTGTTTCAAAAGCATGCAGGAAAGTTTCGGCCGCGTTGGGCCAATTTAACCCCATAACATCAGCTAAGTTACTTTGAGATTTAAAGTGGGCTGTTGTTTCTTGGTTTGTGTTCAGATACATCGGTTTGGATTATGCCAGAGGTTGAGTCAGACAAGCAGTTGTTTAAAAATATGTGGTCGATAAGTGTGGCTGAGTGACTAGTCACTTGCGTGGGCTTTGAAATTAACGGAAGGGAACCTTGGCTGAACATTAAATCCATAAATTGTTCTGTTTTGTCATAAGGATCCAGTTTAAGAAAATCAATATTGAGATCGCCCATAATACAGGAATGCTTTTTTTCTTGATTCAAAATATCCATAATCGAGTTAATTTTAGACGTAAAAAGATCAATATCCGCATTGGGCAAAGAGTTGGGTCGGTATAGCACTCCTATTATCTTTTTAGATTTATGAACATGTATTTCAATAAAGAGGGATTCGATAACATGGGAATAAACACAGAGAGGTCATGCCTGATCATGAAATCTATACTTTTTTTGACAAAAATACCGACCCCTCCCCCCCCCCCCCCCCCCACCGACCCTCGTCGTTATCAGGTCTACAGTTCATCGGGAATGGATGATATCCTTGAATAGTATATGATATGTTAGGATAGAGATTTGAAATATTTCTGTTTGGCCGATAGTGTCAAATGTCTTTTCCGATGTCTGCATATCAAATAACAAGTTGTACAGGGAATCCCAGTGGGAATTAAGACTTTGACAATTCAGGTGAAAGAGGGAAAACGTTTCATTTTGATTCGTAAGCATAGACCGGAATTGGTCAGGGGGGGTAGTATTTACATTCCTTATTTGGTGCAGCAATTGGGAGATCGTCATCGTCGTGAGAAATATTCATTTTTCAGTAAGTATTTTCGTGAGGCCCCATTCAGCATTCGTCTCGATCTCGTCCAGTAATATGTTACCCGCCATCGTATGAAGGGGTGCTACCAGGTCTCAAACTCACATCATATAGTATAGACATAACTGAAAATTTAACTTTTGTTGTTGTGGAAGCAGCGTCCTTTGGATAATGTTGAAGGTGTGTGTGGTAAAGAACATTTGCCACATAACTGTCGTCACCAGTCTCATGCAGTATCAATAAACAAAGATATACGGCGAAAAACATGAAGGTAGAAGATCAAGGGAGTTCCAAAATATGGGGAGGTATTCACTACATTCACCCTTTGCCTAACGTAACTGTCAAAACCGGCCAGCGCTATTCTCAAAATTCGCCATTTAATTTTCATTATTTTTTCATTTTTTGTCTCTAAAACATAGGTTATGACCCCTCATTGGAACGAGCTCGTCGAGCTCGTTCCAATGAGGGGTCATAACCTATGTTTTTGAGACAAAAAATAAAAATAATAGTTATTCAAGAATTTCTTTTTGCAAGTGTCGTCTGCTTTTCATGTTAGGTAAAGGGTTAACCTGAGCAATCTGATCTGTGTCAGTATAAATATGAGTTATCTATACTATATTTTAGAATGTCTGGACGTGTGTGTGTGTGTGTGTGTGTGTGTGCGTTTGTCTTACCAACTTGACGAGGTAACTAGACAAAAGAGTTTGCGTGTTTCGCCTTACCGAGGTACAAAAGACAAAAGAAACCCTTTACCTCGGTTGTTTTCCCAGAACTGTACCGTCAAAACGAGGTAGAAACCGTTAGTCTACACAAAGGACAAACAATGGGGTACCTCGGTATGTAGGGTAGACAAGACTGTGTGTGTGTGTGTGTGTGTTTGTGTGTGTGTGTGTTTGTGCTGTCTGTCTGTCTGTCTGTCTGTCTGTCTGTCTGTCTGTCTGTCTGTCTGTCTGTCTGTCTGTCTGTCTGTCCGCTTTAGAAATGAATATGGGACGACCCCGAGTGTCCACAATGGGTCTACTAGGAGTACTTTTTTATGGTGGAGGTCATCGTCAGGTTTAAAAAAGTGTGTGGGGTGGGGGTGGGGGGTGTTTTTTTACCGATATATGTCTTCAAAGGGGTCCACTAGGGGTCATTTTTTATCAGGAATCTAATGGTGAGGTTTAAAAAAGTGCCGGGGTGGGGTGGGAGTGGGGGTGTAGAGGGGCACCAACAGTTATAATTCTCTCCTCAGCCCGAGCAACGCCGGGTAACCCTGCTAGTAATCAATATGAGGCAGTGTAATTGGTTCATGTCGATCATGGGCTGTTACTCAAGAGTCGGGAAATGCCTAATACAGTGTGGGTGGGGAAGGCGTGTTACTGTGTGGGTAGGGAAGGCCTAATCCGGTGGGGTGGGGAAGGTCTACTACTGTGTGGGCGAGGAGTGCCTCATGCTGTGTGAAGATCAAGGACACATATTCAAGGTCATCATATACAGGCTGTACGGAGAATGGGTTGAGTCCTACATTGTTAGTAGCGTGTTGCACCCAAGTTGCCCAAAATACCTCTACAATTGTTTGCCTCTACAGCGGCTCTTGCAGAGATCTTGGGGGAGTAAAAATCATGGGTTGCTCTTATGGACCACCATATAAAAATTGGTCACCTAACTGATTTAGGACTGCGTTAATTTTGGTGGTCATAAATCATTTATTAGAGTGACTATGTTGCAAACCGACGGGGAATGCTATAAGGGCACTCTCCAACAATTTGGAACAAAGTAAGTCTAGATAAAGAGATGCCCCTCATCAGATCCATTAATGGATGTTGTGATGCAGAAAAGTGTTGTGGTGCAGAAGAGTGACATAAGAACATGAGTATTTTCAAGATACCCCTCATCAAATCCAATCATGGCTGCTGTGAAGCAGCCCCGATTAGATCTAATGAACAAATCATCTTAATTTAACTCAAGGTATCAAAGGTGACTAAATTTATAAAATTTACTAGAGAAAAATTGATTAAATGTGCTCAAAGTGTACTCATTGCAGAGTCGTGATGCAGAAAAGTGACACAAAAGTGATACCGTTCATCAAAGCCAATCATGGCTGCTGCTTTCCGAGCATTGGGTTGAGACTCAGGCGACATCAAACTGCCAATGTCGTGATGCGGTAACGTGACACGAAAATGAGTATTCCAAGATACCCCTCGTCATGTCCAATCATGGCTGCTGTGAAACAGCCCTGACGAGATGTAATGAAAAAATCATCTTAATTCAACTCAAGAGATCAATGGCGACTAAATTTATACAATTTACTGGAGAGAAATTGATAAAGTGTGCCCAAATTGTACTTATTTCAGTGGCAGCAGGAATATCCCCCAGCGGTATACAATGAGTTAGAAAGGAATCGTTTGGCTCATTAACAGCTCTTTAGCAGCTCTCGTGGATAGCTTAGGAGACGGAAACTCATAGGAGTTGATCTAGTCCGGCATATTCAAGTACTCTGTTACATGAGTATTTTCAAGATGCCCTCCATCAACTCCATTCATGGCTGCTGAGCATGGCTTACACCTGAATATATTTAAGGTTATTGATTTGGCTCATTGACGGTTCCCGGAGGGCTCAGAAAAGCTAAGGTCAATGACAAATATTGTGGGCCATCATATACATGTGGGCTTCTCAGCTAGTCGTAGGCTTGACACTCTTAGTGGTCGGAACTTGTGTATTGAATTTGCCCCATTGCAAACCATCGGGGGGTGTCACTGAGCACTCCCAAACAATCTGAAATGAGCAAATTCATATGCTCACAATAGTGTATCTATTTAGTCGAGCACGGGAGATGGGGGAAAAAATACAAAGTTTTGCAAGGAACTCTCGTTTTTTCAGAGCTCTGATAATGGCATTTGGCATTCATCGAATAACTCATATTTGTATATTATCTAAGGTTTCTGATATTCAAATTGGGCGGCAGGGGGGGGCGGGGGCAGTTAGGAGATCCGTTTCACAGAGAGCTTCCAGGATGACTTTCCGATCGATGGGTTGAGACTCAGATGACATCAAGCTACTAAAGTCCTGATGCAGAATGTGACACGAGAACATGAGCATTTTCAAGATACCCTTCATCAAATACAATCATGGCTGCCGTGGAGTAGCTCTGACTAGATTTAATGAAAACATCACCTAAATTCAACCCGAGAAATCGACGATGACTTTATAAAATTCACTGGAGAAAAAATGATTAAATGTGACCAAATTGTACTTATTTCAGTGTCGTGAAGCAGAAAAATGATACCAGAACATGAGTATATACAAGATACCCTTCATCAAATCCAATCATGGCTGCAGTAAAGCAGCCATAACTAGATTTAATGAAAAAATTATCTTAAGTCAACTCAAGAGATCATTGGTGACTAAATGTATGAAAGTTACTGAAGAAAAAATTATTAAATAAGCCCAAATTGCATTATTTCAGTGTCGTGATGTAGAAAAGTGACACAAAAGTGATATCCTTCATCAAATCCAGCCATGGCTGCTGTGAAGCAGCCATGACTAGATTTAATTAAAAAAGCGTCTTTATTCACCCCAAGAGATCAATGGCGACTAAATTTATAAAATTTACTGGTGAAAAAATTGATTAAATGTACCCAAATTCTACTTATTTCGGTGGCAGGAATATCCACAAGCGGTATGCGAGGAGTTAGGAAGGAATCATTTGGCTCATTACCAGCTCTCACGGAGAGCTCAGGAGACGGAAACCTTGAAAGTTGTTCTAGGCCGCCATATACAAGTACTCTGTTACATGAGTATTTTCAGAATACCCTTCAACATATCCAATCATGGCTGCTGTGAAGATTTTAAAAAATCGTCTTAAATCCAACTCGATAGATCAATGGTGACTAAAATTATATACTGGGTGAGAGCCGGTTGCGCGTACCGTTTCACTGAGAGCTTGCAGGGTGACTTACCTAGCAATGGGTTGACACTCAGACTTCATCAAACTGCTAATGTCGTGATGCAAACACGTGACACGAAAATGAGTATTTTCAAGATAAATCTCATCAAATCCAATCATGGCTGCTTTCACAGCAGCCATGATTGGATTTGATGAGATTTATCTTGAAAATACTCATTTTCTGACTAGACCTAATGAAAAAAGCATCTTAGTTCAACCCAAGAAAGAAATGACGACCAAATTTATAAAATTTACTAGAGAAAAAATGATGAAGGGGTCGTCCAACCTAACTTTGGTCAATTTGTTGACATTTTCCCCAAAGTCCCAGCAACAGATAAGAGAAGTAAGGAAAGGCAAATTATATATCGAAATAATGCGTAAAGTGCATAGAAAAGATTTTCTAATTTTTTTCAGGAAAATAACTGAATTTTATGAAGATTAATTTGCCAGTGGCATAAGTAACGAACCCGTAAAAGCTAAAAGCAGAAAATAATCGGTAATTCAAAAGCTTTATCCTCAATGTAATGATAAGATACTACAGACTCGGAAAGAGCATTTTAATGACACACACTCTGATGTGTTGTGATGTTGGAATGCAATACCACCAACACCGTGGCAAAATTTGGATGTTCCGGATGTGGCCATGTTTCAATGATGTTTATTCCGGTCATGTGATTATGATGTGGTTCTTGCAGGAAAAGTGCATTTGGGCGATCGTAAGAATGCAAGGACGTCATCACGCCTTTTATTTATTCGAGACAATGTATGAGCGGATTTGCAAACAAGTTACAGCAAATACTTGAGCTGTTAATGTCATAACCGCAAATATGCCTTGAAATTCCCTCTACCTCCTTCCAATATTTACAGGCTGTCTGAACTTTTTTGTTAACATGAATCACTTGTAAAAAAAATAACCGAGTGTATAAAGTCGCGACTATATACATAAAATAAAAAAATATTCATAAAGAATAAGCTGAATGCTTCAGAAATCACTTTGTTCTCGAAGTATATTCCAAGTGAGCTGGAACTATATTGGACGTGTTGATTTCCCCGATGCTGTGAAGTTATTTACTTCCAAGTAACCAGGGATCTCTGCCGCGACAAAGTTGATATCAGTCCGCAAAGGACCGATGGAAGATAGGTTGAAAATGACGCATTCGTGCTTTTAAAATAGGTGCGATTGGATGATGCTGTGAATTTAGTTTTTTCTTGCAAACAACCATACCAACATGAGCGTCGATCACTGTCTTCTGTTTTTGTTTTAGACTGACAAATGTGACAAATCTCCTTTTCCGGAAACTGGCTCACAATTTGCATATCATAATAAACATAACAGCGGTCAGCGTGACCGTGATGGTCAAAACCCTAACAAATTATCGAATCCACGGTCAAAACTACCCGTATTTGAAATTTAAATAAATGAAATACCCGAAATATTCGCAATTTTTTCAGTATCCGTGCCGAGTTGCTTTTTAACCCCACACTCCAGACCACATGCGTTCATTTTCGTTTGTCAGCATCATAGTGTCTGCAGATGTTGTGGTAATAATACGAGAGGGCGACAGAAGGCAAATATTTTCCCATCATCTATAAGTTAATTTAAATTGATAGTTCTGTTTATTTTACTGAAATTATAAATTGATAAGATGGGTGGTTGTGATCATTATGCTCCCGACTTGAAAAGTCAAATGCGTATCCAGTGCCGTGGAGACCTCCGCCCGTCCGTACCAACATTTTGGCTTGTATCTCAACCACTGCTACTCCAATTTAAATTATATTTGGTGTTATGACCGAGCATCATGGGGAAACGATAACTGTGTAGCGTGCGTTTCTTGTGCACATTGTTTCCAGAGCTATCGTCTTTTTTCACTCTTTCTCGGCTTAGAGAATTTTGTTCATGACTAGTTGATTTGTTATAATTTGTTGGAAAGTGTCTGCTGGCACCCTCCGATTATTGTAACGAAATAATTTTAGTGAATATTTTGTTCCTATTACTTATCAAGCAACAATCTAATGAATATTCTGTAAAGCCACCAATGTGGTGTTTGGCACTTTTATCGGAGCTATTATAGAGGCTTCTGGAGCTCAACATGTTGATTATAGCAGGGTTTTTCTATTCACCCATTAATCGGTAAATTTAGTTTTATATTTAGAAGTAAGATGCAAGAAAGGTTCAGAACTTAAAGTCCAAAAAGAATGTTTTATAATGTAATATGATTTTTGCAGACACACTTATTTGGAGGGTTACCTGTTTGATAATGTTTGGAGCATGCGTGTCGCCAGGATTTTTCAGAAAGGCTTAAACATTGATGGAAAAGGCATATGCTATGAGTGCCGGAGGTACAGGCATACAGAGGAGGGGTATACCCCCCCCCCGGGGGGGAATGTTATATCAAATGGAGCTCTCTTGTGGTCTTTTGGGGATTCATTTGCACACTACGTTCTTGATAAAATACGTGAACACCTATGAATGGGAGACCAACTGGATGTGCCCTCCTGATCTCAATATGCCAATCAGCCTCTTTTGGAAAAGTACAGGCAATAATGGTTATGTAGGGTTAAATTGATGTGTTTTGAATAACAATGTACTTTTATGTTCATTCGATGGTTTATTGCAGTGAGGAGTTACAGTTACTCTTATTTCTACTTATTTGTTATTACTTATTTGTTAGTTGTAATAACAAGTAGGTAATAACTAGTAACAAAAAATGTCCCCCAGGGCTTCCGTACAGTCTGGTCTCCATGTTGTCAATAATAAATTTATTTTTGTCGTGTTCTTTACGTAACACTTCTATTTCCGTTCTCACGGTCTGAAGTTCATTTTTAAGGAGTGCAACGTTGGATTCGAGAGCTTCGCACTTCTATAGTAATCTATCATTGAACTTTCTCAAACTGTCATTAATTTCGTCCTTAGTAACCAAACAATCTTATTGCTTATATCATACTTTTGGAAGGAACAGTTTCTATTTTCTTATCCAAAGCTTCCAGTCTCGTGAACATAGTGACTTCAATGGTGTGCACCATAACTCTTTCCTCTTCTTGAATCACCGTATCGTTCTTTTTACCTGTCTCAGCGCTTGGTACACAACATTGAATATCACAACTGCTTTTACAAATAGAATTTGATTTCTTTTCAATGTTTTCCTGATGCGGTTTGCACTGTAATTACATTAATTGGTAGAAGATCCTGTGTGTCGAGGCCTTTTTTTCTTTAATTTTGAAGGCATAAAAATTAGTTTTCTAGAGATGAAAAAATTTAGGGCTCAATCTTACTCTCAACATATGAAGTGTACACTCAATGACCTTTCAGATACGAAAAACAAACTTTATGGTCCCAAACCACAATGTGTCAATCTTGACTTTGTCTTCAGGTGCAGTGTTGATCGGAATTGATGAAATGTGAGAGTGGACTATTGATTCGTGGTTCACCCGAGATCCATGTTCAAAATCCGGAGCAAAACGAGCCAAGTCGAAAACAACGACCGGCACGGATACGGGTACAGTTGTGCTAAAAGATGTCAGCATAGAGCACTGCAAAAAAGGTGAGATTGTTGCATAACTTCTCAGAAATTTGGAACATTTCTTTCCTTCGCAGGGATTGCCGCCATCGCCCAAATCTATTTGTCATATGAGTCGAACTGGTCAGATGACGACAACGACATCGAAATCATTCATCGTCTTACAGTTTACAGCTTACCACGAAAATCCAATACTAGTCGAAGGCATAAGCGTCCAAGGACTCCAAAGCCCCAAACGATCCACGAAAAGAGCAAAGGAGGTGTCCAACAGAGTGTCAAAACATATTTGGTCATGCTGGTCGTATTCAAAAGCATTGCACGCCCGGAAAAACAAAACTCTAAATAAACTAAATTTGCATAAATTTTCCTCCCTCGTTTGGAAAGCAAGGCTCACACACCCGCCATTTTTCAATTTTTCTAGCCGAGTGCCAGAAGCCACTATCATGCGTTTCAAAGTAATGAGGATACCAGAGAAATTTCAAATTCAGTCAAATGCAAATGATATTTTGTTTATATAAATGTGTTTATTACAAATTATTGGTGAGTGCCTGTGGGCACTCTCCAATAATTTGTGACAAACCAAATTTTGAATAACAAATTCAGACCACCAAAAAATAATGTAGTCATCAAACAGTTAATTTCAACATCGACCTCACGTCAATCAAGTATTATTGATTTCGGCCACTTGTTTAAAATGAAACAGAAGTATCTTCAGTTTTTTATCGAGCGACTGGAAGTGACTCGATTAAAGCCACAGCAAAAATATGCGATTCTTTTGTAATATTCGATCAATATATTGGTAATATGTCAACACAAACTTAAAAATATTAAAACTAATTTATGCAATCTGTTTTGCTCACTAGAAACACGATATCTTGCTTAAGTTGAAGCAAGAAATGAAAATACTATCACCCGCCCATCCATCAGAGACTCAGTAGTTCAACTTAGCTTCACAATTGGCAATTTATAACTCCATTATTATGTCTAAGATCTAACAAAACCCGCATTGCTTCATCTCTGTCCAAACAGAGTGAGTAAAAAATAGTACGCCTGCATCCATGAAGGAGGGTTAAAATTGCCACCCCATCCTCCAAATTACACCGCATTTCGATCCACGTGCGTTCACAAATCAGCTGCATGGGCACAGCCATGAAACTGAAACTAATGAGTGGAAGGAAACTGTTGAATCCACTTCAAAGTACAGTACATTCGACGGTTGCAATCCACGCGTCGGAAGTGACGCCCACGCATGCGTTTACCAGGCATTAAAAATCACCATCGGCAAAAATGTTGATTAACGAAGCACCAGGTTGTATCCGGTGCTTCATTCATTAAATGTTTGATGATTGATTATTCCTATAATTAGTGTCTGGAATCGAATATTCTTGCGTTCGTGGAACTATTGCACATATTTAGAAAGTGACCGGTCCACAGCGGCCGAACTGTTTAACATTGTTGTATCTAAGCGTGGTCTCTGTATCACTATACGCCTACTCCAATACCACCTACTTCTAAAATATCAGTAAAAAATCTAATAATTCCAACACCACACCCCGACTTACCTGGGCTCTAATCCCAGATAGACCTGGATGTGACGTAGAAAGTATATTGTGGGATACAGTACGTGGAGAGTGTATTAACACTAAATCACCCGCGGAGTGGAGATTCCACCCAAGCAATAATTGCAAATTTGTTGCAAAGCATAACCAGCACAAGCAAAGTTTCAGCCAATGGACCTCCGGGTTTTACCCGGAGGTCCATTGGCTGAAACATTGCTTGTGTTTTTTGTCGATATGTACACAATTTGAAAGTTATAGCTTGGGTGATAACTCCACTCCGCGGGTGATTTAGTTACAATCCACTCTCCACGTACTGTATATCCTATTGATGGTATTTTAGGGGCGCGAAAAAAATGTACTTCAGTTCAAAATGAGGTTCGTCATAGGTGCGCGGGACCGATAGGTATAGAAACCGGAGAGTAAATCCTTTGTTCAATATCACAATTATATGCAGCCAGTGCTATTCATCTGTGTTCACATTTTATTATGATTCTCTCGTTTCCCCCAAGACAAAGCGTATAATCCTTTCTTAGAGTGTGTTCGTCTGTATAACGTTCTTAACTCTTAAGAAGTCGAATGTTCTTGCCTGTGAAGTAATACGGCAGGTAATCTGGCTGTAACGGTTCGGCTATCCTTGGGCTGCGGAGAATTAAACACTGAGCAAGTGCTTCTAGTCAAGTGTCGTCTGCCTAAATAGGCAGACGACAATTGACTAGAAGCACCTGCTTACTGTAAGTTTTTCGCGGTATGTCATGTTCAATAAATTCATTCTGATTCCCCGGCTTCTAAGAGTTAAAGTTCCTAACATGTTTAACAAGTAACCAGTTCGAAAAATCGGGAATGTTTGTTCCGATTTAGATTGGTTTTGTAAATAATTTACTACCGTTTTACCTTTATCCTGTCGATAGCGATTATTGTCCAGTATTTTATTATGAAAATCGTGTTGGCTTTAGCATGTGCAGATTAACACTATCACGGGACTAAGTGTTGCTAAGTGCACAGAGGTCATTCCTACAATTCATCAGAATAAATTTATCTATGTGTTACAAATTTTATTAAAATGCATCACACACAAGAATTTATTTTATTTTTATTCGTTTTTCTTCCCCAGAACAAATCGTATTCCCACTCGCCGAAAATAGTATTCCACTCACAGCATCGTATTTCGATTTCCTTTCCGCCCATTATTCGTCAAATCCGATAAAAAAAATGCACGATAAGGTAAAACAGATATCACAATTTCCATCAGCCGAGTCCGTTTAACTCGTTCGGTCTGTTGGTCAACAACAACAATGCGGATCAGTGAAATGCAAGCACAACATTTTCTGACCACCGCATTAAATTATTTATCCAGATGAACTACGAAAAAACACAACTCGTTACCTTCCAACCCATTTCAGTCGCTAAACTGAGAAACTGAAAACACTGAGTTTTCAACACAGGTCTTGCAATTGGAACATGGAACTTACACCCCCTTGTTCTTTCGAACTACTTGGCTTCTATCCCTCAATGTGTGAATCACTTTCAAAACAAGGCTGTAAATTTGCCTATGGTACACACTGAGTGGCTGGGATTAGAAAAAGGGTCAGTATATTGGTTGAATACGACAAAACAAACCATGCAGTGAAGTTTCCACTCCCAGATTGTATTCAGAAAAAAAGCTTACGGCACACTGGATGCATATTTCAGATTGAACACCTTAAGATTTCGTTTCGAAGTCTAAGCCTAAAAACTAAGTTTTTCTTGGCACAGTTCACTGAACATACGTTATTACTGGGCGGAATTTCCACTACGTGGGTGTTTTCAAATCCACTCACCATCCATACACTATGTCGGAGTTGTGTCAGGACATGTAACTTTAATTTAACGCGACTGGAAAAGCTGTGTGGAGCGAAAAGAATTGACACGATAAAATGTCTGACTTCTCGTACACGTGCATTTTTGAAGGCTGTGAAAAATAATGCCTCGTGGAAAAAACACACTTCCTGGTGTATTCTGTCATGTGCTATTGTTGAATAAATAGCTGAAACGCACTATCACTGCTTTTCATTCGTCCGAATACGCTTTACTTTAACCATTTAACTCAGAAACGCTTGTACGATCAGACTATCGATTTACCCAAAATGGCCGACTTTTTTGGTGAGTGGACGTCCAAACGTAAAATTGACTTTTGATAGTTTTCTGGTGTTGGTAAATCGCTTAACTTTGAAGTACAATTGAATACAATAAATCTGAATATAAAGTTAAAATATAAGTTCTATTTTACTACAAGTATAAAAAAAAACTCAAGGGAAATATGAAATATATATTTATGACATTTATGTTTGTTGTTTCCGAAATGTGCTATATGTTTCAAATAGTTTTTAAAAACCAATCCATTTTATTCATATTGTTTTCATTTTGTGCTTCAAAGACGTAGCGTATGACCACGCTACCCCATTGACAAAAGGTTGTCTAGCTTATTCCGAAGAGGGATAATAATGTTGTTACAGCAAAGTGTCTTTTAATATGGGCCTCTAACAGTCGACCGTTTAACCTTTCCCAAAGCAGGCAATATCCAATTTTCTTATGTACTGATTTCTCAGGCAAAGGTTTAAATGGTCGTGTGATGGAAGTCCATATTTGGATTGTTTTGTACTGTCGGTACCATAATGTTCATGCTCTGTCATTTCTAGTTTATTTACAATGTATAATAAATACTGGGAAGGAATTACTCCTTGACTTTGCCTGCTTCCCCGAGCGGTGTTTACGTGCTGTACGAGCAGATATTCCGGTGCTTTACTCAGATTTGCACAAAACATAACAGTAGTTAGAACCGCAGCCTGTACGTGCATGAACAGCGAAAAACTACATCACCACCACAAAGAAGATTAATAATATAAATAATATCACAAAGTCGCTATACTATTCCCGATTTTCCAATAATGTCAACAAGTTAGACGAGTTTAGATCCGATTACCGGAAATCTATGTCTTCGTTGGCATTTTTTCCAAATAAAAACTGCGAGTGTTCGCTGCAACATTGAATATAAACCCCTTGTCAAAAAATTCTAACAAGGCAAATCGTCGCCTGAGGGCTAGAATGTTCTATGTCCCGTATGGGACATAGAACATTTTAGCACTCAGGCGACGAAATGTATTATTGTTTCGCGAAAGCGAAGGAATCGGAGAACTCACGAAAAGGAAAGACATTCCTGATCTCTGTGGAGCTATTCAGGTGCTCTACCGAATTCATCTTGGCGATTTCGGTGCTCTCCCAGGGAAAAAAACCCTGATATTTGAACGAAACGAGCAATTATTGTGAGGAACAATCCTCATCTAATTTATTAGTTTTTAGAATACAATTTGTTTAGCTACATTGTTGAAGTCATACATTTCTGTTGTTAATGGTATGTCGCATACAAGGGAGAGGACGTATTTTAAGGGTTTGGCGCTTGTTGTCCAATCCTTTTTGTTAATTTTGACAAATAAAATATGTTTAAACTAAACTAAACTACAATTCTGTTTTCAAGCAGATTACATTTCTTTGAAAGGCATTATCTTGATTTATTCAACAGGAACCAAATGTGAACTAGCCTTTTGCTAAAGGTGTCAGTATTTTCTCGAATGTTTTAGTAATGGATGAAGAAGGAGTCTAAATTGAATCGTCTGCAGAAACCACCTCGTCGAGGGCCGAAAGGCCCAAGACGGGGTGGTTTCTTTGAACGATTCAACGAAAGTAGTCGGTCAGGTGGTTTTGGAACCTCATTTTATGTTCTCACTGCATGCTCTCATCGTGGTGTTCATGTCCGGAACTGATGTCACGGAATGTCACGTATTATGGGAAGGGCGCGTGAGCTGCCATGTCATTACCACAGCGATATACGGTCTCTAATGCGCACGCGCACGCTTGATTCTGAGATGTTTAATTCTCCCGAAATCTCTGGAAATTTCTTTTCCGAACCATACGGGCCGATATTTTGTTTTAGGGAAACGCTTTATGCTCCCGTCTATCAAGGCAGAGATAATTATGGCTGTAAGAGTACCAATTTGCTCCAATTTCCCCCTTTTTCTATCGAATTACCTAAAACAACCCCCAAATGGGGTAAAATCGCCCCTTTAGGGTCGTAAAGCCATATGTTCTTCAGGTGTGATTGTGAAACACACTAGTACCCCTTCCCTCTAACTGGATATCCCATAAGGCCTTACGCGAGTCCTCGATTACCGAAAGAATCCTGAGAATTGTTCGAAATCGTCACGGGAACGACCGGAATCGCGGGTTTCTGGCATTTCAAATGTATATTTTTATGTCCTTTCCCTCAGATATCCCTTATGGTAGTGAATGTCATCAGGACTTGGGTGCATACAACCTGAAGCAATAGCCACACTACCACTGTATCTACGGCGCCCCAACGCAACTACGTGGAAGGGGGGTACAGTAGTGCAGCTCGCATAAACTTACCCGAAACGCACACCTCACGAGAGGGCATGTTCGAAGGTGACCTCATGGATATTATTGTGTTATAGGTATAACGTATATGCTTTTGGAACCCCATTTGTATATATTTGTTCCAATGTATTGGATAATGCCTAATGGGTACTGTGCGCTCCAACAGTAATGTTTCAGTAGAAAATGACTCTTGTTTGACCTATAACCCAAAACCCTGCACAAGTCATTTTGTTTCAATTTGTTGGACATTTCTCCTAATGATTGCACCAAAGTGGTCTGTATGTTACAACAATAATGATACAGTAGTGTGAACCTTACAAGCCTAATATCGTTCAACTGCGCGAAATTATTTTGTAGAAAACGAATCATGTTTGAGCTATAACCCAAAACTCTGCATACGTCATTTTGTTTCAGTTTGTTGGAGATTTCCTACAAAAGATTGCACCAGAGTGGCCTGTATGCTACAGTCAGTAGTGTGAACTGTAGAAGTCTAATATCGTTCAATTGTGTAGAATATTTTGTTTCAATTTATTGGACAGTCTTTAGTAGGCAATGTTTGCAACAATAGCAGTGTGACCTGTACAAGCCTATTAATGCCCAATTGTAAAACAAATCAATAAGCACCAATTTTTTGGACATTACTTACTGGATACTGTATGTTTCAACGGTTACGCTGCTGCAGTAGTAACTGTATAATCCTAATATTGTCCAATCGTGGAGAAACCAATGTGTTTTAATTTATTGGACAGTCTCAAGTTGGTTCTGTCTCTACAACAGCAATGTTAAAGTAGTGTGAGCTGAACAAACCTATTGATGCCTAATTGTACACAAACCAATTTTCCCGGTTTATTAGAGAGTGCTTGGTGGTTACTGTATGTTTTAAAAGTAATTTTGCAGTAGTTAACTGTACAAGCCTCATGTTGTCCAATCGTATAGAAATCAATTTGTTTTAATTTACTGTACAGCATCAGGTAGATTTTGTATGCTACAACAATAATGTTAAAGTAATGTGGGCTGTACAAGCCTATTAATGCCCGTTTGTACACAAATCAGTCTTTTTTAAAATTTATTGGACAGTGCCTGGTAGGTAGTGCATTGTTCAACAGTAATGTTGCAGTGACGTACTGTATAATCGTGATAATGGCCAATTGTGGAACATCAGTTTGGCTCAATTTATTGGACAGCATCAAGTAGGTACTGTATGCTACCCCTGTAATGTGTGAACAGTATAAACTTCATAATGCCCAATGTTGCGAAAATCGGTTTGCTTCAACCTACTGGGCAGTACCAACTATGTACTATATGCTGCAATAGTAATGTCACAGTAGCGAGCTCTAAAAGTCAAATAGTGTCCAGTAGTGCAAAAATCAGTGATGTTAAATTAGTAAATTACACGTGTCTGTCTAATTAACCCGAAATTCTGCACAAGTCATTTTGTTCCAGTTTGTTGGATAGTGTCAACTGCACGCTACAACAGCAGTGTTACTGTAGTCTGAGCTGTATAAGGCTATAATGTCAAACTGTGCAGAAATCAGTCTGTTCCAATTTATTGGAAAGTGCCTGATAGGTACTATATAGAAAGCTTGGGAAAGTTAAGTGGTACCGTTCTCCGTAAAACGCCTCTGACAAGGGTTTAAGAAATATTCCAGCTAATCTGAATATCAAGCCGATGACACCATTCCCTATCCTGCAGAACATGTGCATAGCACATTTCATCCTATTCTATACTGTATATATTTGTTATGTTGTAGGTTCTATTTTTTGTTTCATCAGCTATTGACCATGCTACACACAATCGCTGCATCACAGATATTCTGTACCCAATACACTAACCGAACCCCACGGTGTTCTGACGGTCCATTCACCACTGCTACCCAATCCTAAACATGGGTACTACCATAGAGCAATACAGGACGGCAATCAGACTGCATTATAACTTCATCGCAAATAGGTATAACACGATGAGGCAACCCATTAGAATTCAGCATTTCGTGACAATTCGCACTGTAAAAATCCGCTTCTCATTGATTATGTGTGTCATTTTAGGTATTATTCTTTTGTCTGGGGACATAGAAGTTAATCCAGGACCACCACGAACTAGGGCAGCTGACGTAACTAGCATTTCTATACTTAATTTCAACATGTGAAGCATCCAAAAGAAGCTTGATAACATCGCAGATGATATTGATGACTGATATTATCTGCTTCACCGAAACACACCTTGATTCTAGTTTTAATTCAGATAAAAAATGATCCCTGGCCACCTCCTACCAGTTAAAGAGGACAGGAATCAGTGCGGTGGCGGCGTCGCGGTTTATTTCTCAAAAGATATATATGCCAAGCGTTTACCAGAACTAGAGTTTGATCAGTCTGTTTTATGGTTTGAGATTACCTCAAAACGTAAATTACTGCTTTCTTAGCATATCGATCGGTTCATTTCTGTACCAGCAACTACTGGGAGAAGCTGGAAGCTACCATCGAAGACTCATTTAGCATAAATCCATCCCTGATAATTACTGGAGATTTGAATTGTGATCTTCTCAACCCGTCTAGTCGCTTAACCCTTTACTCAACGCAGACGATATCAAAATTTATTATTTTAAATATCATTTTTTTCAAATTTTCCAAACATATTTCAACAAAACCATATCATGTGACCCCTCGTTGGAACGAGCTCGACGAGCTCGTTCCAACGAGGGGTCACATAATATGGTTTTGTTGAAATTTTCTGAAAAATAATATTTTTTCAACTGCCGAATTTGCATATTACGCGGGCGGATTCGGCCGATTCGTTGGGTAAAGGGTTAAACGATATCATAAACTTTTACAACCTAAATAACGCCATCAAACAACCAACCCGTATAACACCAACATCAACCACCTTATTAGACCCAATAATAGTTAGTGACACAGTTGCAGTTTTAGACTCAGAAATACACGAACCTGGTGTCTCTGACCATAAGGCTGCATCGGCAGTTATGCAGACTGAAACCACACAACACGAAACGAAAATCCGACATATTTGGAACTACAACAGGGCTGACTTCCCCAAAATGAATAACTTGATCTCCGAAACAGATTGGTCTTTCATTTCAGATATTACCTCGCTTGATACGTCATGTCATAAATTTGTAACCAAATTTTTGGATATTGCCAGGGAATGTATTCCGTTTCATAGGGTCGTCATCCATCCTTCTGATAAACCCTGGTTCGACTCGGCTCTTCGCCGTGAAATTCATCGGAGAGATCATTTCAGGAAACAAGCTTTGAAAAATCAAAACCCTCAATTAATGGAAAAGTACAAACATGCCCGGAACAAGGTAAATAATATGAAAAAGAAGGCGAAATCTATATTTTTTCAAACTTGGATACTTCTCTGGGAGCGATTAGAAACCCCAAAATCTTCTGGCGTACCGGTAAACAGTTACTGAACAATGTTGGGAGAAAGCCTTCTGTCCCTTTTCTTAACAACAAAGACGATGCCGGCAATATAACTATGGTAACTGATGGCAAAGACAAAGCTAACAACATAACCTGTTTATCAAATAGTAAATTAAATGATGACAGACATACTTTACCTGATTTTAAACCCAAGTGTTCTGAGAATCTTTCTGAGATTAACATCTCTGAGGATGAAGTAACTCGGAACCTAGGGAATTTAAATACCAAAAAGGCAACTGGTCATGACGGCATTAGTAACCGTCTGCCCAAAGAAACCAAAACCACAATATGCAAGCCATTGCTTCAATTATTTCGGCTCTCCTTCCCCTCAGATGTCTACCCATCAGAATGGAAGATGGGAACAGTCGTGCCTATTTTTAAAAAAGGAGATGCGCACGATCCCAATGATTACAGACCTGTTTCTCTTCTCAGCTGTGAAAATAAAATTATGGAGAAGATTGTCTTTAACAACTGTACGAACACTGTTGTGTTAATAATTTATTTTTTTAATATCAGTCCGGGTTCCTGTCACAACGTAACACATTTTATCAGCTACTTGAAATATATCACAATCGTTGTTTAATCTTTGTTTCTCTTGGAGTATTTTGTGACATATCAAAAGCGTTTGATAGAGTTTGGCACAAGGGTCTAATCCACAAACTGAGGCAAAATGGTATATCTGTACCGCTCATCGAGTGGACCAGCAGCTACGTATCAAATCGTAAACAAAGGGTAGCTTTTAACTCAGTTTTCTCCGAACACCTGCATGTAAATTGTGGTGTTCCCCAAGGATCTGTCTTAGGTCCCTTCCTTTTTCGGATATACCTATATGTATATTATTTGCAGATGATACTAATGTAACAGAAAGTGGATACGAACTAGATTACGTTGCTATAAAGTGTAATGAAAACCTTGAGATCATTTCAGACTTGGCTAGTTACGTTTAACCCCTCAAAAAAGAGGTCATTTTAAAATGCCATTTTAAAAATGTTAAAAATACTGCTGTAATGTTTGGTGAGACGCCAGTTGAACTCACAAAGTCACACACTCACCTCAGTCTGTCCTTGCAGGGGGACTTAAATTGGCAATTAACAAATTGTGTAAAAAGGCTAATTCGAGGTTGTCTCAGCTGAGAAAACTTAAGTATATCCTCGATAGGAGAAGTCTGGAAACTTTATACAAGTCATTCATACTCCCCGTCATAGACTATGCAGATGTGGTGTGGACCGGCGCGCCGGACTGTCTACTTTCCACATTGGATAGAATCCACGTGGATGCAGGTAGAATAATATTCGGTTTAACAAAGTCTACCCCTACAGCTATTTTACTCGCAGAACTGGGATGGAAAACCCTTGAACAAAGACGTCATCTTCACAAAATGATTACGTTCTGCAAAATTGTAAATAATCAGGCCCCCGCCTATTTCTCTGACCTATTACCCCGAACATTTGAGGACATCTCCCCGTATGGCACCATATCCCACTCCAATTTCAAACTACCACTTGTACATACGGAAGTATTCAAGCGCTCATTTATCCCCTCGTGTATTTCGGAATGGAACGCTTTGCCTCTGGGAATCAGACAGTCGAATTCTCTGAATAATTTTAAACATTTCAACAGTGGCGTGTGTAGGCCACCAAAATGCTTGAACACTGAGGATAGGGCGACTAATATAATACATTGCAAACTGCGAAATTCCTGCAGTGACCTAAATTTTGATAAGTTCTCCAACTATATCTGTGACACACCAAACTGTTCATGTGGCTACGGGACCGAAGATGCCAATCATTACTTCTTTGACTGTAGTAACCATGTAGATGAAAGACTAGTCCTGTGGGGGAATCTTGCGCACCTGACAATAAGATCGGTCAACGATCTTCTGTATGGAATTTCCAACTTACCCGATTTAGTCAACTTTCACCTATTTCGTACCGTACACATCTTTATTAAAGCCACGAAACGATTCTAAGACTAAACCTGTACAGCGGAAAAATCTCCTAGCATGTAGTTTGCATTCTGCTGACTTTCCAAATCAGTTTCCACGTCTTTTTACTTCATACATGGTTTACTGTTTTTCAATTGCTTGTTCTGGTTTTGCAGTAGCATGGTGTTCTGTCAGAAACGTGGATTGTGGAAAATGACCAGTAGGCTTACTGACTCAAATCGTGTTGTAGCATGGGAAATATCTGTTCCGACTCTCGCAAAGTTGATTACCCAACTTTCTTCTCTAACTGTGTACATACACATTTTTAAAAGATATGTTTACGTTTGTTTTGCCATTAATACACATTTATGTAATATCATTGAAAATATGTAAACATAATTTATAACTTTAAATGTATATCAAGGAAAGGATATAAAGCAAGTGCTGGGTACTTGTCATCCAATCCTTTTTGTTAATTAGAACAAATAAAATATGTTTAACCCTATCTAACGTATATGCTTATTTTTTCTTTCTGTGTTACGGCGTAGCTTTGCGTCAGTTCCCAGCTTAATTCATTTAACCCTTTACCCAACGAATCACCCGCATCCGCCCGCGTAATATGAAAGTTCAGCAGTTGAAAAAATATTATTTTTTCAAAAAATTTCAACAAAACCATATCATGTGACCCCTCGTTGGAACGAGCTCGACGAGCTCGTTCCAACGAGGGGTCACATGATATGGTTTTGTTGACATTTTTTGGAAAAATTTGAAAAAATTATATTTAAAATAATAAATTTTGATATCGTCTGCGTTGGGTAAAGGGTTTTAAGGTAAGATACACAATAACGTTCTGATCAATATGTATCATAGTATGCATATTTATGACAAACTGTATATTACTATTTTTTCAAGTCATTGATGATATAGTAGCCATGATTAGATTTCATGCCAAACTCAACAAAATGTTAAGCAAGTTTGTGGGTGTGTGTAATGTGTAAGGAGAGAGAGAGAGAGAGGGGGGGGGGGGGGGGGTCAACTAACTTCGTCAACCGTCCACAGCAATAGTCAAGACGTTTTTAAACATTTCGTGTGATGGCCTAAATGGATTATCACGAATTTATTTCGCGAGAATCAAGGTAGTTAATGGATATATCACAGGAATTTTAAGCTTTGCCCATCAAAAGGCATGACAATAGCGTCACGTGTATCTATTCCATTCTGAAGATATAATCTTGGATATATGCATTCATGGGTTAACTTTACCAGACTCCGAAAACACTCACTTGAAAGCTTTTGTCCAAATTGTTCCCCATTTACATGAAACATTTTGTTCCTGAATTATTTTTTGTTTCTGGGAACAAATAGATATTCCTAGAATTAATTTTTTGGGAACAAATAGATATTCCTAGAATTAATTTTTTGGGAACAAATAGATATTCCTGGAATTAATTTTTGTCATGTGAACGCATTTGTTCGGGAAATATATACTGCTTCTTCGAATTTGTTCCTGGAACAGAGTTTGAAAAAATACTCCGACTGAGAGGTGGAACAAATTGCCACCTAATATTTTGTAACCCTCTCCCTGACCCTCTCTGCCGACATCCTTAAAACGTGGACCCAAAAAGCAAGAAGGTAGCACATATAGACAAATAAGTAGAAATCTAGCAGACTTCGTAATCATTTTGAAGGGATTTCACTGGAAATATGAGCTCGAATGCTAGTCACTCAGTTCTGTCAACACATGCATACCCTAGCTCCATATAACGGGTCCCCCGGGGGCGCGGTGGCGTCGCGTAACCGGTTCTCGTCAGATCTCCGAAGTTAAGCAACGTCGAGCGCGGTTAGCAGTTGGATGGGTGACCATTTCAGCGACTGATTCGCACCCCCGCGTTGTGACCTTGGGCAAGACACTTAACCCCGATTTCCTACATGGGGCACAATGACGCCGTGTACTAAGGCGTACTGCACGTCGAAGGTGCGCATGTCTTCAACCAATCTAACCCTGCCTGTGCCACGGTGCAGAGTTCAGAGTAACGATGTTGGAGAGCTGTCAGCTGCTAGTCGTTGCTCGGTGGTTCTCACCGGGTACTCCGGCTTCCTCCACCCGTAAAACTGTCACCGACGTGATATGACCCTGGCTGTTAATATGTCGTTAAACCCTAATAATAAAAAAAATCACGAGTCCCCCAAGAATCGACGCTTTACTCGGGAAGCCAAATCGTATTGGGCTTAAGAACCTCAAAATGATATGCCGAGAGGCCCACTATCTGGTCAGTAATGTGTTTTGATTATTTTACAAGCTTTTGTGGATGATATAATACAATGGCGTATCTCGGGTGAGAACATCGGGTATTTCGGAGAGCACTGAATACCCGAGAGAGAATCGGGTCTATTCAAGAGAGCACCGAAATAAAATCACAAAATGCCCAATTTTGTGCATTACTGCTTGTTGATTTTCGTGTTATCGACACATCTTTGCTCTCTTTGGTACTAGCGATGAGATCGTTATCAGAAAGAAATAAGATACTTGAGCAATCTTCAGTTGTCTTTACTTTCTTCCCGGGAAAATAAAAAAAACCCTCAAGAGAAGTGGAAATTGTTCACAAAATTATGCCGGAACTCAGGAGAGCACGCAAAGTCAAGGAGTAGTTCCTCTCCAGTAATGCGGAGTTGAGATAACTTGACTGTTTTGAATGTTATTCACTAAGCAGGAAAATCCATTAATTTGTCCCGTCTCCAATAAGTAGTTCCTCTTTATTTAAATAGATTACTTGACCTTGATTGAACTTAACCCCCCCCCCCCCATTGCCCCCCCTGGGGGCACGGTGACGTCGTGGACTAAGGCGTACTACACGATGATGGTGCACTTGTCTTCAACCAATGTTAACCCTGCTTGTGTGGAGTTAGTATGTTGGGGAGCTGACAGTTGCTCGCCGTTGCTCGGTGGTTCTCTCCGGGTACTCCGGCTTCCACCACCCGTAAACCTGTCATGGTCATGATTAGCCACAGTGCAGAAATACATGACCTTAAACCCCAATAACTAACTTGAACTGAACAATAGTGTTTGAGATTGAATTACATAATCGTACACAATTACTGTTTTTTAGAAACTGCTTTCATGCAGGTGATGTACACGTAATGGGGTTGTTTTGGGAAACAAATAAGGAGAAAATAAAATAAATACAAAAGTTCACTGCTCGGATTCGAGTACTATTTTATCCTCTCGTAGGCCGCGCGGATTCTTTCTCGAGGCTAACGCCCCGTGAAATAATCCTCCGCTCGCCCCACTCGAGGATAAAAATCATACTCGAATCCGAGCAGTGAATTATTGTCTATATATATACAACTCCCCACATATATGGTAAAAAGGGCGTGGTAGGATAAGGATAAGAAGTGATTTAACTGTTCGGAGCAATGGCTTTAACCATTTACCTAACATGAAAAGCAGACGACACTTGCAAAAATTTCTTTGGAATAACTATTAGTTTCATTTCAACGACGAGCTCGTTCCAATGAGGGATCATAACCTATGTTTTAGAGACAAAAAATGAAAAAATAATGAAAATTAATTGGCGATTTTTGAGAATAACGGTAAAGTCCGTTACGTTAGGTAAAGGGTTAACGATTTACGAAACCTGACGTAATACATGTGTTGCGGTCATGATACTCCAATAATCATATAAGCGTTTTACAGTTTACAAGAAAGCCTAATGATTGTAAAAAACATTTTCACTATTTTTGTAATGTTCTATCAATTCAAGTTAAAGTTTATAACAGTTCATAACAAAATTTGCAACAATCTTTTAACCAAATTTAGCAATTATTTTAACATTTTAAAATTGTTGAACGTTGGTAACGGCTTTTAACCATTTATTGCAGTGTAGCAATTTGTAATATTTGTAACGATTCTTAGACATTCTCACCACGATGATGACATCTCGACACGGCCATTCAAGCATTTTACCATGGCAACACAGTTGACCCCATCGTCCATCACGACTATGACATCACAACAAAGTCGTCCACCTATCACGATAACCATCACCCAACAGGAACTAATTTCTTTTCCTGATCCGGCGTTCGAAATATTCGGATGAGAAAATCGTACTAAGTGTATTTTATTGAGCTAGGAGTTGTTGTTTTTCTATTTGGGCCCGGGGAGTTAAATACGTCTCGTTTAACCCTTTACCTATCACGAAAGGCAGACGACACTTGGAAACAAAATACTTGAATAACTAATTTTTTCATTTTTACGTCAAAAACATGGCTTATGGCTTTTTTTTTTTGGAACGAGCTCGTTCAAATGAGGGGGTCATAAGCTAGATTTTGAGACAAAAAATGAAGAAAATGCTGAAAATAGAATGGTGATTTTTATGAATATCGCTGGCCGGTATAACAATAACGGCCCGAGAGGAATGAATAACAGCCCAAGGGTTTATTACTATTAATAAGCCAGAGGGCTGTTATTCATTCCTCAGGGCCGTTAATAAACCGAAATCGCGTTATTTCTATTATTACCATGACGACGGGCTGTTAATGAATTTTGTTTTCATTAACGGTCCGCCGCCCACTTCCGGTTGCATGACACCTCGAATTACGTAGTTTTAGAGCCCTACTAAACCCCGTTAATATACAAGAGAACCACGGCCAAGAAAATGTTTCCCTTGATGCGATTCTCTATAACATTACCTCCCCTTAATTTGGTAAAGCTGTTCGGGCATTTAACACTGAGAGATATGGGAATTTCATATAAAAACTTATTTTTTAATATTCGTGTATTTTTATCATTGATGTGCGCATCATTTCACCAACTGCAGTTCTTTTCCTGTGGCGTAGTATAAGCAAATAAAAGCTATCTTGTTACACTTTTTTCCCAATCAATTTGAACATTGGACTATTGTTCCCAGTAGAAACCCATTTAAAAACAATAGAAAACTGCATTTCCAGACCCTTTTGGTGATCTATAACTTTTTTTTATATTCATTGTATCAACAGTGTGCGCATGGTTGCATAAAGTACAGACATTGTTCTTTTTAATAATCTAAAAGTCTGTCAGATGTGGTTTTCCAATTTTTTTTCCTCTGATGAATTAAAACTTCCAAATTGCTATGACTGTACAGTAACGCAGAGATGGATGAGAAATTACATAGTAATTGCTTTAATTGGTGTCGCTATTTCACACCTCATTGCCATTCACCCACGCACACCAAGTCTTAGAAATTTCAAACCTCACCACCCACATTCACTGCCTTCTTAATTGGATTTCGAAGTTCAGTAATCTCAAGGGAAATAATTTTCGCGTAAGATATTATTTTAATCAATATTGTTGAGTATGGCTCGCTCAACCGGTAATAATATATAAGTTTCTAATATCAATTAAAATGTATTGCTAATAGTATACCTCATCTAGTAACATAGACCAGGATAGCTGTATTGTTCTGATAAGTTAGTGATATGTAGAATATCCGACTGAAATTTAACTCGGATATTCATCACTGTACTGATGTGGACAGTTGGACCCACGGGACGTACTACGCCAAAAATTTATATTACGGTCTGTGGTGCCTAATTCGGACTATAGGTGGTAAACGCTTGTCTTCCAATCGAGATTGACGCCGTTTATTATCAAATACAATATGTTTAGTCTCATGATCGCCTTTAAAACATTAGTAATGGCCCCGATTGGAACGATCTTCTACCAATGAGAGATCATTAGCTACGTTTTTGAGGCGATAAATGAATTGTTTAGTTATTCCAGAATTTGCTTTTGCAAGTGCCGTCTGCTGTTCGAAATGATGTGTGACATCAGTGACACCTCCCCCCCTCCCTCCCCTATTATTACCACTTTATCAGGCGTTCCTTGGGCATTATCGCTAATTTCTTGCGCATTAATACGCGATAAATGCTCAAGCCATCGCGTGACGTGCTGTGCCGCTAATGCTATCTCCTTTCCATTAACGCCCTGCGGCCCGACACGTACGCGAATGAATTACGTTCCGTTCCGAATCTTCTGTTTCCGCTTTGTAAGTTCGGATGCCGCACGAGAAAAGCAAACCTGACAGCAGTTATCTTTGTGATTACGCTAATTAAAATTGTTTAAATCTCTCCACTGGAACACGGGGAGCCAAACAATAATACACGGTCGGTAAAGATAAGTATCATTCTGTTTTTTGGAGCTGCCGAACTCCGATGCTGGATTTTTTGCTTCATTTATTTCGTTCTTGAATATTTTAAAATAACTTTAAAAAGTAAATGCCGACATCTCAGGAATATTCAAAGTTGAAACTCTTAACTTAATTGTTCATTTTCTATTCACATTAAAATGTCAGTATATTTCTTGATTAAAGAGAAGGCATGTTGAATAATTCTCGGATTTGTAAAACTATTGACTTGAAGTTATTTTGAGGTTACTTGAATGTCCTTCCCTATTAGTGATAATATAAAGAATAACGTGACTTTTTCGGGCATTGTGGTTCTATTAGCGGTCCGCCAGAGATGACTAACAGTCCTCTGTCTTATTAGCGGCCCTCTACTTCACCTAGGGCCGCCTCTAAGACCCCGGGCTGTTAATCATTTCTGTTGGGTCTCTAATAAACCGTAATGCCCTTGAAAGTCAGGTTTTTGTTATATTATCCCCAAACTGAATTTGCAGCGCAAAAGGCGATGCTATACAGGTTAAACTGTTGCCTGGTTGGCTCTTCATCGGTTTGCAGTTAGTTGCCATGAACTATTTTATGGAAGGAAATAATGATTTCCCAAGTTCTCTTGAAATATAAATTGGACTTTTCATCTGTAAATTTTACTTGATAGAAAGTTCAATGAATGAATCGAGTTTTAATGATACATTTTGAATTAATATTAGATTTATCTACAGATTCATTTTATTTACGCACAGTTTAGAACTTTATGCATCTTTCATTATTGAATAACGTTCATATGTTAACAAAATCATGATTACATCCAAACATCAAGAGAAGAAGACTTCAAAGTGAACGGAAACAGCATGTTATTTCGCGTAATCTATCGCTAATTGCGGTACATATTGTTCTGCCTTTACAACTGGAAATCGCCATATATTTCCAGTCTAGTGGATCGATCAATTTCAAATGGCTTCATTTCCTTCATAAATTGGAAACAGCAGATAGGTTCACAATTGAAAAAGGGAGTCCAAACAGACTGATGCTGTGAAAAAGTGCAGAACATTAATATGTAAACGTTTAAAACACCAACAATTAGCTAACTATCACGGGTACCTCCGCCCTATATGGAGCGGTATGTCAACAACAGAAAATTAGCGAAAACTGCGCAATATTAGAGAATGAGTTTTATAAAATGCAACAATATTAGGTTGAGGGACAAAAATGAAATTATTCAGGTTTCCCGACTTTTTTATGCCAGATCCTAATCTTTTTATGAGCTCTTGGAAAAAAAGGTTATGTCAATTTAAATCCATATCTGATACGAGCGTGGCATCGAATACACGTAGACCGCGAATGCAGGCAAACTATTTTAACACTTCACTAAATTCCAAGACCAGACGATACTTGAAAAAAGGTTCCTGAATAGGAGTAAATTTTATTACATGCCTGTTCTATGAAATCCCCATCTACAGCAACACGATTTATTTATTTATTAGGGTTTAACGACACTTTAACAGCCAAAGTCATATCGTATTGGTAGCAGTTTTACAAGTGGAGGAAGCCGGAGTACCCGAAGAGAACCATCGAGCAACGACGAGCAGCTGCCAGCTCCCCAACATCTTAACTCCGCACTGCAGCACAGGCAGGGATAGATTGGTTGAAGACATGCGCACCATCGACGTGCAGTACGCCACAGTACACGACGTCATCGTGCCCCCCATGTGGGCAATCGGGATGAAGTGCTTTACCCAAGGACACAACGCGGGGAGTCTGAATCGATCGCTCAGATTGGTTGAAGTCATGCGCACCATCGACGTGCAGTACGCCTTAGTACACGACGTCATCGTGCCCCCCATGTGGGCAATCGGGATGAAGTGCTTTACCCAAGGACACAACGCGGGGAGTCTGAATCGATCGCTCAGACGGTCACCCATCCAAGGACTAACTGTCAAACACCTCTATCCACATGGGGTTGTTTAGCCTTGCCATTAGAAATATTGGGGGACGAGCCAACTAGGAGGGTCGGAATCCGGGCACGGGCCAAACTCGGCTCACAGAGCTGAGTTGGGACCGCACTATGATTTTCTTCCCTGCCGAGTGAACTCGAAATATAGGCCTAGGTTTGTTCTTTGTTAGGTGTGATTCCTAATCAGTTCAGGATGCGGAAAGGAAACAATGATTAAAGTAACAACGATTCTTTTATTTACATTCAATATAAACTCATTTCTATATTTCACACATTTAACAATTTGATCAACATGGTAGAAGATTTATCACAGGGGTAAATAGTTTTTCATCAAATTCAGTTTATCTATAGCCCTGTACTGGCGCTATAGTACACTCTCAAAATGTCACTGTCGCGGGATCGCAACAGGAGTTTAAAACACCGAGTCTTAATCTTTTGCGCCTGTAAGCGTTTGCAGCTCTGACTGCCGGGGGATCCCGACTAGCAATGTTATTTACCTTGTGGCAACACAGTTCTGATTTGGATTCAGTTTACCCACTCTGTCGGCTAGTTTATCAAGTCTACGTCACATACCTTATACATGTGTCCTTTGATATAACTCTCCTTGAATGCTTCATGTCCTTTGAAATACACACAGTTCATGCGGAACGCACAACTTCAATATTCGTTTCGACCTTGCGCGAATTGTCACTGTCGACCCCGAGTCGATATTCACAGCACTCCGATACTAAACAGGCTACTAGGCGATCAGCACCTGCGTTCCCAAGAGTTAATACCACAATACAGTAGCACACACTCTGAGACAGGTGCGAGTCGATCCTCGCTAATGACATCTAAACTTAGCCGTTACTTGGGTTCGTAATCTACTCTCTAAATTCGGGCTCGTAGATCTCCTACGTCCACATAATCTGATAATAGCGGCGTACAACGGAGCTTCGTGGATTGCCAAGCGGTGTGCGGAAAAAAACCTTCACGGAAAAAAACCCTCACGGAAAAAAACCCTCAAGAAAAAACCCTCAAGTAAAAACCCCTCACTTTTTTGGCATGGGGAGGAAAAAACCCTCAAATGAAAAAAAAAAATCCTGTTTTTTTTTCAACATTCATTTGGGCTTGGGTAGATTCAGTTTGTTCCATCTGTGAGCAATTGTTGTCAAAACAATGCCCTGTGCTGATTTCTTTGAGTTATTGTCATGAAACAATGCTTTGTGCAGTTTGTTCCTACTGTGATTTGTTTGGTTATGTTCATTGCTTCTGATACATTGTTTTCCAAAGATAACATGCCACATTCGGTGAACACGTAAAAACACAGGGTTTTTTTATCATTTGACACAATCTACTTGGAGAAAGGTTCAGGAATTAGGCTTACGGGAAGTTTATAGACAGGATAATGATATAAAACACTGGTGTGGTATTATTGATGCTCTGCCATTCCTGCCACTTGAAGATGTATTAAGTGGAATGGACTGGATAAAGGAGAATGCACCCGAGGCTTTGGCTGATCTAGTGTCATATTTTGATGCAACATATGTTTCAGGTGGATACAGGAAAGTCACTAGTAGGGCTCGGAATGAGTCAGAATCTTCAGTTCCAAGTGTATGTATCAGAAAACTTCCACCCATGTTTCCTCCTAAAATTTGGAATGTGCATGAAGCCACAATGAATAATGAACCAAGAACAAATAATATATGCGAGGGGTGGAACAATTCATTTCAACACCTAATTGAGCATAGCCATCCTTCTGTTTGGAAAGTTATTTTGGCATTTCAGCAAGATAATGCAAATGCAAGAGATACATCGCGTTTAATTTTAATTGGAGAACCACCTAAGAAAAGAATCAACAAATCTTGTAAGAAATTACAGGAAAGATTAAAAAATTTATGTGTTGACTTGACAACAAAAAATAAAAATATGTTAGAATTTCTTAAAGGTGCAGGATATAGTATCCGTTTTTGAAACTTCAAAATATTTCTATGACTTGATTTGATACCAAACTTAAGTTTCAGGGTAGATAACGAAATAAGTTGTTGGTTTACTTCACATTTATGTCTATATTTCGTTGAGAATGTAATAGGATTTACAGTTCAAAAATAGTGAATAAAAAGTATTAATTTTATTTATTTTTGTTCTGATTTGAACAATCAACAAAAACTTTTTTTCATTTGAGGGTTTTTTCCTACCCATGCAATAAAGGTGAGGGTTTTTTCTTGAGGGTTTTTTTCCGTGAGGGTTTTTTTCCGTGAGGGTTTTTTTCCTACATTCTGCCCAGCAATTCCTCTCGCACAAGACTCTATGTGGCGTCTCACTCCTCAGCGGTCGGAACCCAAGTCTCTCTGATATAGCTTGTTCCCCACACTTTATATCTCGTCTTGTGATGATCAGATAGCAATATGTCAAGATGCCTAAACATGGCATGCGACATTTCTGAACATAAAAACACCTCGCGCCACTGCATATGCTATGAGGCATATCCCGAGACATAATATACTTGATAGCCGCGATGACTGTAAGTGTCGGTCACGTCGATATTAATTGACTTTAGATAGCATGGAAACATTTTATGTTGTCTTGTAATATGGCAGAGAAGTATCCCACTCTGAATCGCCCAAGGCTAATTATCTAATTAAAACACGTGTGCTTACAACACAACACAGAGAAAAGAAATATATACATACATATATTTGAACTTAAACGTGGGGGGCTCCTCCCTTTTAGATTGGCTTTGCGCTGACACTAACTGGGCTTGACATTGCTTAACTTCGGTGATCTGACGAGAACGGTTACACTAAATCATGTGGAAAATGAAAATCTGTTCCGCACATATGTGCCGATAGGAAATCGTTGACGGACGATTTTAAACAGGATCGAAATTTCTCTAGAATTTTCTACAAATTGTGCACCACATATTACAATTTTAATCGCTAGCGATACATAAAAATAGTAAAACGGGTTCCCGTCGCAAATTTCGTTGGCCATAAAATGTGTTCTTTTTCTTGATAGTTAGTCCTCTGGGTCCCAATGTGTTCAATGTGCCTAATGGCACATAGAACACATTGGAACTAAGGGGACGATGTTGTCAAATGAATTGATGAGTGTCCTTCTTATAATTGTTTTTATAGACGGGAAGGCGGGTAATAAACACACACGCGTGTGAATGGGTTAATCGACATGACACTTGAGCCATCGCGAAAGGACAAATCTCGAGGCATGAGGCCTCTCATTTTATCCTTCCGCGCTGGCACTCGTACCATATGGATTAACCCTTTCACGAGTGTGTCGTTCGGTATATGTTGTCGGTTCATCCACAACTAACATTCACAATTTACAACAAAATCTTTAGTAACACATCAATATATCTTAATCTACGTTTGTGTGTAAAATATTTCCATTTTCGTGTTTTCAATGTGCATTGAAAAAGCTCAGCAATACTAGCTTTTGTTTCAGGATTTTCTGTTACGAAAAAATAAAAAAGTGAAATAAAAAAAACTTGAAACAAGAAAGTAACTAAAACTTTTTTTGTTTCAACAAAAAAAATATTTCAGATGCGCACATTTTTTTTTTTGCTTTCAAGAAAAAATAATTTTGTTTTGCAAAATTAATTTTTCTGAAACCAAAAATGTATTCATTAAAAAGTATAAAAGGGTGGAACCAGCTGAGGGTGTCTCACTCTTGCTTTTGAGTTATCAAGACCCCAAGAGGTGTTTTCCAAAGTTAAAAATGAATAATGATCCAAGATTGGAAAAAGCAAATGATGTTAGAAGCATTTACTACAAAGCATATAAATGGAGTGAAATAAGAAAGCTTGTCAATGAACTTTATAAGTTTACACTGCCGAAAGAGTTTTGTGCATATTGTCAACAGAAAAGGACATTAGGCCAACACATGCCCTAACAAAGGAGAATGTTTTTACTGCAATGAGCAAGGTCACTGGATTAACAAATGCAGGAAGAAGACTAGACTTTATGATTCTGGAGAATCATGGATTTTGCCGACAAGATTCCATGATTTTTTCTGACCCTGGAATGTCTGAAGAATTGTTTTATATGTATCATTAAAGTATTTTTATTGATGTCTTGAGAAAAGTGGGTAAATAGTCTCAAATGACCCAGTGTGATAAAAGAAAGTTTTGGTTAAATCATCATTGTTTGTGGAGAGGGTTAATATCAATATCAGCGTCTGAGAATCAGCGTCTAATACAAATAGCCCATTGTATCTCAAATTTATCTACAATTTCGATATTTGATGGTTTGTGGAGGGATAATGAAGGCTTGCGAGAATAATTCTTCTCCGGCGTTTATTTGTTCTTGAAAATCTGTAAGAACCACTTGAAGATATCCACAGAAAATGTGAACTTGAAATTCTTAAGCATGTCATGTACAGTCCCTGTATCAATTATCTCCTATTTGACCACAGTTTTTATGCATAATTATGTCATTTTTTCACACCTTGTACAGCTCACTTATCACCTGTCTATTAATTGCAGAACTACATTTCTCTCCAATTGGTTTTTCCCAGTAGAATTAGTTTTATTTATTACAATGAAGATATCCATACATACAATGAGAAACAAGAAGTTGTTGACTAGAACGAGAACATGAACTTATAGACAACAATAATTACATACGTAAATAGGAAGTGTTATTTGTACATATGTGTAGATAAAATATACCCTGGGACGGAGAAGGGGGAGTATAGCTGTCTTACAAACTAGTATATATCTAGCTCCTCTGCCGGAGAAATGTTGGAGCAATGCACCACTGCATTTGATAACCGCCCTACAGAGTAGTAAATATACCTGCCCCTTCCCATGTTGGGGACCCCCACCTTTTATTGTAAGGTTTCTTAGGCACAACATAGCGTCGGTAAGATGGCTATATACTGCCACATCGCCACCCTGGGGTGGAGGGGGGGGGGGGGCAGGGTATAGACGTTTTACAGACTAGTATATACCTGGACCCATTGTCGGGGAAATGCTATAGTGTCAACACTATTTGATATAAGTAACTGACACCATTGTAGCTAACGTTATTTACTGCTTTCTCATCATGCAATGGCGGGGTGAGGTGGCGTTGTGGTAACCGGTACTCGTCAGATCACAGAAGTTAAGCAATGTTGAACCTGGTTAATCATTGGATGGGTGGCCATCTGAGCGATCAATTCAGACTCCCAAGTTGTGTCCTTGGGCAAGGCACTTAACTCCGATCGTCCATATGGGAGGACGATGCCGCCATGTACTAAGGCATTCTGCACGTCGATGGTACGCATGTCTTCAACCATTCTATCCCTGACTGTGCTGATGTTGGGAAGCTGACAGCTGCTCATCGTTGCTCGGTGGTTCTCTCCAGGTACTGCGGCTTCCTCCTGCCGTAGAACTGTCACGGCCATGATTAGCCATTGTGCATAAGTATATGCCTTTAAATACCAATAAATAAATAATAAATAATATCATGCAGGGCAGTGTGGAATACGAGGTGAGGCGTACCTTTGAATGTGTGTTTGGTTGGAGAAAGAGGAAGGGAGGGGTGGTAATTTTGTAGGGATAAATCGACCGCTGGCGTGGGACACCGTGGAATTGACCGATGAAACGGGACACAGTGAGAGTGGAACTTATGAGCTGAATTGAACACTGCATTCCAGACACCGAGAAGGAGTCAGAAAACTTCCTTAACTGGTAAAGTGCTGAGTTTTTTCTGACAACAAATCAAAGCTCATCATATACTGCTCTATTACATTTAATTGGATAGTGCCTTATAGGCACTACCCAATTAAATGTCAGAGAGCAAGGTATTGTATAAAAAATCTGATTCATACCAGGAACAATAAAGGCTTCCTCAGGCAGAATGTAGCTACAGACATTTATTGCCTGTCACTTTTAGTAAAGCCCAAAATAGGGCTTCCAGCACTCTACCAGTTAAATTGAACTATGATACGACGGAAGTGATATATACATAGTGTTACAACATCAACTAACGAAAATGTCCAAATTGCCTTTCAATATTCAAGATTCAACGATTGTCTCCTACAAACGTGTCCGTAATCTTGGTTATTTCATGGATGGCAATCTGGCAGCTGATGAACATATTGAGCACATTCGTGGAACCGGCCAGCGCTATTCTCAAAAATCGCAAATTAATTTTCATTACTTTTTTTCATTTTTTGTCTCCAAAACATAGGTTATGACGAGCTCGTTCCAACGAGGGGTCATAACTTAAGTTTTTGAGACAAAAAATGAAAAAAATTAGTTATTCAAGAATTATTTTTGCAAGTGTCGTCTGCTTTTCAGGTTAGGTCACAAAAACACCAAAGCAGCTTTTGTTACTAGTCGCTTCGCTTTGTTTTGTTTCTGGTCGCCTTGACAATTGTAACTCTCTTTTGATGGGTTCTAAAAACTGTACTCTTGACAGGCTACAGCACATCTTAAATTGTTTTGCATGTATCATCATCCGGTTTAGAATGTACTGCCGCATTACGGTACACCAGTTTTTTAAGATCTCCACTGGTTTCCGATTCAGCAGAGAATTCAATTCATTTTGATTCTTCCTTTGTTTAAATGCATCAAAGGATCTGCAGCACCCCACCTGTCTAACCTACTTATCTATCACAAGCCACAAAGGTCTCTTATGTCATATAAATTTAATCCGGCGCAGCCCTCATCTAAATTAAGTTCTGCTGTCAGTAGAACATTTGCCGTTGCCAACCCATTTCACGGACTCAGCTACGAATCACACATACGGAATTCTTCCTATAGTCTGTCTATTTAGTAGAATCCATTTTCATTACACGCCTGTTCTATGAATTCCCCATCTACAGAAACACTAAACCATACTGAAAATGAACATCTGTTCCGCACATATCTGCGGAACGGAATCGTTGACGGACTATTTTTAAAAAGGAGCGAAATTCTTCTGTAATTTTCTACAACTCGTGTACCGCAGTTGCAATTTGAATCTCAAGCGATAGCTAAAAATCCTTCCCCGAGTTCCGATGTGTTCTATGTGCCAGTACACAGGTTGCCCTTGCAAATTTGTCTGGCGATAAATGTGTTCTTTTTGCTGATAGTTGTCAAATGAATTGCTGAGTGTCCTTCCAAAAATTGTTTTATAGACGTGAGGGCGTGTAATAAACACAGAACGACACACGCATGTAAATGGGTTAATCGATGTGGCACTTGTGCTATCGCGGAAATACAAAACACGAGGCCAGCGGCCTCTCGTTATATCCTTTCGCGCTGGCACTCGTGCCACATCGATTAACCTATTCACATGCGTGTGTCGTTCTGTGTATTTTCCCGTAGACTGAATTCGACAGTTAGTACTAGTGAAAGCCAAGTATAATAGTGATATAAAGCGTAACCTGTAGCAATAGCAGTGTAATGATAGGTACTAAGAGGCATAGTAGTGCCACAAGAATAGTATTGGTAGGTCCCAACAGCAGTAGGGATTACAGAGAGTACTTAGTTACTTAGCAAACAGTAGATTAACGGTGGGGTAGAAAGTAGAGGTAGAAAGTGTGTAGTGTGGTAGAGAACGTACAAGCAGAGGTAGAAGTTATGGCCCAGTATCCACCAATAGTCTCCTCAGTCCCCAAAATCCACCATATCACAACTTTCGTCGGTCCCCAAATACTGAGATGAACCACACGTGTAGTCACTAATTCTAGCAATTACTCAATAGCTCATTTGCTCGATGAGATTCGAGTCACAAGAGCATTTGCCCATGGGGCAATTACTCTCATGGCTCTTTAGATCATTCGATGAATCCTGATCCATGTTTCTTGGTACCCCACTTGCAGAATCCCTTTTAGGATATAGAACTTTTTTTTACCAAAATACGTCGAAGAGTCGTAAAAACATTTGCCGATTGAGCAATTATTGCCATGGCTGTTTAGCTCATTCGAAGAAATCACCAACCACGTTTCTCGCCTCCATTTACAGAATACATTTTAGACCATAGCTTTACGCGCTACTGTTATAATCCCAAGATGGGAGCTTCGCCAAGTCGTTTTAGTGATTTCGAGTGATTGTCTATCTGTGTAATTATTCATACTCTCATATTCTTATACAATCGAACAAGCCCACAAACACAACGGTCCTATTTATGGCCATATAGCACTGCGTCCTACTCGAATGAAAATGATTCTCTAGGAATCCGAAACAAATAATAAACAAATAGAAAGCGAGGATTTCCAAGATCCGAACTAGTAAAACAATTGTCGGGTTCATTTGGGTAATTATATATACTCTAGTTCAGTCGAACGCAACGTTTGGTGATCTGTCCGCCATATAGCACTGCGTGCTGCTCTTATAAAAATTATTCTGGGAGATTCAGAGGATTCTGGAAGTTTGAAGACATTATTGGGTTGTTTCTGGTAATTCTAGAAAGTAACCTAGGAGTTTGGGAAAATCCGAGCCAAATAAATAATTGTTGGGTCAATTTGGGCAATTAGATATTCGTCTGTTCACTCAAACACACCCTCAGACCCCACCCCCATACGATTAGAAGTTTTGGGTCACATGGCAACCACGTGCCACCATAGAAACCAAGAAGGCGGCCTCCAGTATACAAAATGGACGACGGAAACGCGTGTCACACTAACAGCTGCACATGTGCACTGACACCACATATCACTATGGTGATGACGTCACAACATGGCCGCTCACGCGAGCTACCATGACACCCACACAAGACGTAACTGGATCACGTGACTATGATATCACATGAGAACACCCATAAGAACACCCAACATGGAGGTGTAAGGTGCAAGACATAATACTAACGTACCGTTTCCATAAGGCATTTTGCTATTTTGTACAACCAAAGAGCACCATGTGTGGATTTAATGCTACAAATATGGTGTCATTATTATGAGCATCATCCTGCAAAATCATACCACTGCCGCGTACTCTCCGACAATACAGATTCAAGAAAGGCTACAATCACACACATGCAGCCACGCCAGAGTGTGAGTGGATACGGATAAGCAAACCGCAACGAGCTGCATAAACTATGTTCAACGCCCCAGCCCAGAACAGTGGCCATCATGACTGAGGGATGCTGCTCTGGCTTGACCCTTCCTCGACCGACTCATAAGAATCACACTACAATATCGCACAACAATCGCGCACACCCCAACATCGATTTCAGAACAGTCACAAACACACACATGCAGTAACGCCAAAGTGCATACAGATAGACAATAACGATGATCCACATAAACACTGTTCACCGCATACTAACCAGAACAGAGTACAGCATGGCTGCTGGGTATTGCTCGTGGCGTGGCTTGACCTTGTCCCGGCCGACTCGAAATGGATTTATAATCACAGCAACGAACTCTACTCTCATTTTATTAACGCAAGGCATTCACAATTTTATACAGCTGCAGAGCACGATGTGTGGAATTATTGTTATTAATTAATATTTATTCACATGGTTTCGAATATACAATAAAATAATCGTAAAAATAGGAACCCCAGTTCCTTCCACAAAGTAAGAGTGTAAAGGCTTTTAAAATTATGAATTTGTTTCACGTAAAGAATAAAAAGACAGCCCACCAAAAATGGTTTTAATAAAGTATTACGTTGAAAGGAGTATTAAACATAGATTGGACGCGGCCTGTTAACGAAGCGACCAATAGAGGTATGGAAATCTAACATACTATGGCTGGTCGATGGATAACAAGTTTGTAACGAGGCAAGCGAATGGTTAATATGTTCAGCATAATTGGGCCTGAAAACAAACCTGGTTTTGCAATTACTCGATAAACAAAATTTTCAACTGTTCCAACAGAACTAGCTGGATAACTGCAGTGTAAGAAAAACTGTATATGACAACCATAAATATCTCCCAAATACCACTGTACTTTGCTCATCAATTCTTTGCTCACCGGAAACCAGTCTTGTATTTCTGAATTCATATCATGCCCATATCAAATGACACGTGTGTGATGTGCGCAGATTTTCGAGTCGACACTTTTACAAACGCGAATTGAAAACTCGAGTGTCTTTGCACTGAAAACCCCGAGGTCTGTTTTATATAGCATAAATAGGTACTAGGGCCGGTAATCAGATTTAAACCACGAGTTGGATGAGGGTTTTAACCACGATGCTCTGCCGGTTGGTTAAAATCCTTATTCTATGAGTGGTTTAAATCTGTTTTTTTTATTTACATCTGCGCCTGTGGGCAGTACTGGCTTAAATCTGGGGGTTATTTTTGTTTACATCTGCGCCGGTGGGCAGTACTTCCGGCAGCACGCGAATGCTTGATTGACAGCAAGACACATCGTCAAAGTTCATTGAATTTTCCTTGCTTTTTTAGTCAAAATAGTTATTAACCATTCTTAAATTGTATTTTAATTATTTAATTGTAGGTATCTTAACCTTAATAAGTCATTGCACGCAATTGATAGTACCGCAAAACGTCGTATGTTTGAATGAAACATCGCGAAGGGTGAATGTATCAAAGACGGCAAATTGGGTCTTGTCAGAGGTCAAGTTGGATGTAGTTCATACTATAGGTGTCAATTTTGTAATGGAATTCCCGTTGAAAACGTTTTGACCGCAGTAGAAGCTTCACACATGTAGTGTGGTTAAAAGCTAAAATTTAACATACGGGCTTGTCACAGGTAGTAACATGGGTGAGCATGGTATAAAATACGCCCACTCAACATTTAGCATAAAACTGATCCGCACAAAAGGTAAGAAAATCCATGTTCTTGAAAGCCATTTCGCAATCAAGTTGAATTTACAGCAGTGATATTTCCTGGGGAACTCGGGGAAACGCAAAACTATGTGGAACAATGTACATGTAGATAAAAACAGACTTTAGTCTGAGTGGGAACGCTGTTCCCCCTGCAATTTCAAAACCTGAAATGGGTTGATCTTCTCGACTATCCAACACAACTGGCACTCACTGGCCTTGTTAGCCGCACTAAACGAAGTTTAGCTGTGTGTAACTGGCGCAGCCCTGCCCTAACAACAATTCCAACATCTTTTAAAGAGTTTTGAGTACTAAATGGAAATTTCCCCGGAGGTGAATCCCACTACTCCCTACAGCGAGAGGGGGATACCCCTTGCTCTCACACAATAACACGTCCCGCGACGGCCATAGCAGCGCGTTGAGCGCCCGTTCGGTAGGGCGTTCAATCTGCAGCTATGGCCGACTCGCGACGCGGGCCGATTCCCCAATCCTTAATTGCAGAAAATATCAATGATTTACACCTTTCGTCATTGTAAAATATGACTATGGAATACACATTTCCAATTTCAGGATTTATAATGTATTATCTGGTTAATATAATTTCTGTTCCGTTTAAATTACAGTTTAAATACTCATTGCTATATAATAAACAAATTATAACAACAGTCAATCAGTCTGGGCTGTCATATTTCAATTACCAGATCGGATATATCAAATAAGAGGGTTGATCTGGCCGATGTGGTCTCGTCACCTCCACGGAAATCGACGACCTAGTCAACTAACTGATGAAATAATGTGTTTATTGGCTGACATGCGAGCATTACGCGTGACAAATTAACGTAACAATTTACGATTTTTCTTCCCTATTTGAAAAAATTCGACACAAGTTTGGGCCTTACTGTAAAACGATGACAAATATTAATCACACTTCGGGTAATCCGCAAATTATAACATAAAACCACTGACTATAATTTTGACCCAACGAATCCTTGCGTAAAAATTATATTCAATGATTGCATTTTTGACTTTGGATACTGATCTCAGTTTGAGTCTTTTTGTCTTTGTTGTACAGCGTGGCACATATTAGAGACCTCATACTGTTTCAATATGCGAAACGGAGAAAACTATTCAAATATCACTGAAGAAGCTGTTGTCTAACCCGGCGAAACGTTTTCTGTCATTTATAGATATATCAACAACTTTATTTTAGCCACCTTGTGAAAAGTGTCACAATTTGTCTAGTCCCAGAATCTCGGCTCTGCATCCGATGACTTTGCTGAATAAAAATCAGTGTTTGTTCAAGTGATGAAATGATACCGAACAATGGACGTTGTTCGAATCTGTTAAATGTATATTGAAAGCCAGATATGGTTTTAAAAAATCTGTTTTACGAAGAGAAAACAAAACCAATGAAAAAAAAGTAAGGGATCTCACCAGCTGTTAAAATGCCGCCATTCCATTGATTTAAATGGTTATTATAATCGGTCTGTGTATTGCGTTATCGCCATGTCTGTAATGAGTTGCCGATAAGAGCACTGAATGAATTGCACACACGTGAGCATTTTCTAAAAGACAGACTAACAATCGAACGATTACAATGTGATGTTAACTACATGTTTGGTTCTCCCTAATATTCAGCGCTACGGATTCAGAAGTAGTAGAAGATTACCAAGGTCACCGAGGTCTTTCTATTACATGAACACATGAGCAAGAACATAACCACACGCCCAGTGCCAGTCGAATTTGAATCCCGACTTCGCAATAAAGTAAACTCAGGTCAACATGTTAAAATTCGATTGCTTCGCGCTAGAAGGCAGAATAAACTCCATTTCGGGCGATTTATATTTTTTCCCCGGGAAGTCAAAAGTATTGGAGCATCAGTTTCAAGAGAGAAGCACTTACTGTGGATGCCCCAACCCCATAAATAGCTGCTCCTGCGTTTGATGACTTTCCACCTCTGCTTATACTACAACATTAAATGACCTTGCTACATTAATGGGTTATAGAAATGATGATAATAAAAGCGGATTTATGGACAATTTATTTATTTATTTATTTATTTATTTATTGGGGATTAACGACTCTGTCGACAGCCAGGGTCAACTCGAGTCTGACAGTTTTTACGGTTGGGGAGCCGGAGTAGCCGGATAGAACCACCGAGCAACGGAGAGCAACTGTCAGACTCCCCAACGTACTAACTGCACACAAACAGAATAAGCATTGGTTGAAGACAAGTGCACCATCGACGTGCAATACGCCTTAGTACACAGCGCCATTGTGTCTCCATGTGGGCATTTGGGATTAAGTGTCTTGCCCAAGGACACAACGCCGTTGCCGCAGGCGGGATTCGAACCGAGGACCTCTCTTCTGGACAATAAATTGACCAGGTGACTGCAGACAACAAGAGCCAGACCTCTGCACGAATCTCGTACTTGATTAGAACCCATGGTATTATTTCCACATCAACCGCACTCCGCCTTAGGAATTCAAGGATGCGGTATGTTGCATTAACCACATATGCAGTGCAAGCACAGTGACATCGATATGAGATTGCATCATGACCGCTAACGTCATATATGATAATAACACGATGGACACCCACCATACACGTGATGGCCATGGCGACACCCGAGATTGAGATTAAAAAAAAACAACAACAACCCAAAACCCTGATTATTTTTGGAATAGGAGGACATCAATTCATGAAAATCATGACAAATGCTTTCAAATGATATAAGATTTAGATCGCTAGTATGATGATTTTGACCTCCCATTTTGAACTTTCATTTTGATTTGAAGTTTGGTACTTTTCTTCCTTTTCTCCTTGCACAGTGTAGATTGTTTAAAAACTGATTACCACGGCTACTTCAAAGTGATATTTTTTTATTATATGCTGGCCTGTGAATTATCGCAAATTATGTAATAGATATTTCTCGATATCCAACGACTCGACGGATATCGAGAAATATTCCTCAGTAGTTTCCTAAATGACATTACACTAAGCCGCATCACATCGCCTTGAAGGAAAAATCAGCTGATCTTTGTTATTATTTTGGGGTCGAATTGGGCTGAATATTGTGCAATAAATGTCTCGTAATGTATAATGAGAAAGAAAATCTTCTCTATTTTATTTCGTATCTGGAATTTTCTCATGAGTAGTGGACCTGAAAGTTTTATTTTTGACGAGCTCTTGCGCGAGTGAAAAATAATATTTTCAGGTCCACACGATGAATCCTTTCAGTAGCTTCCTAAATGACGTTACGCTTCGGCGCATGACGTCGCATTGAACGTCGCATTGAACGTTGCTTTGAAATAACGATCAGTAACCTTTTGTTATTGTTTTGAAACTGTTTGCAGTAGCATTGGGCTGATTATTGCGCAGTAAAATGTCACGTAGCATATAATAAAAAGAAAATATACGCTGTTTTAGTGAATATCGAGAATTACCTCATGAGTGTGGACCTGAAAGTATTATTTTTCACTCGCGCTTGCGAGTGAAAAATAATACTTTCAGGTCCACACTCATGAGGTAATTCTCGATATTCACTAAAACGGCGTAGATATCCTCTATATATTTGGCATCAATGTAAAAACTTAGCGGGACATCATTTTCGAACAAGGAAAGATTGAATTTTGTAAATCAAACAGAATCAAAAGGAATATACAAAGTAGCTGTTTTATCTTCCTTCCTGCATATCGCATTTCACAGAGGAAGTTTTTTGGATCTCCGTTGAGATTTCAGAGATGTGTGTTAGTTTAGCATCCTGACAATAAACGGATTGTCGCACCTGTACAGTATTGACGTGATTAAGCATAATTGGCTGCTTTGTCTGGCAGTAATCAGGGGAGACAAATCCAAAATAAATCTCGAAAAACATGGAGATTCAGAGTTCAGAGTGGTCACGCCATTGCACCCATAACAATCGTTTTCGCTACTGCTGCGATAAATGCAACCGGTCGGCCTCGTCGATCCTTTTGATAATTCTTTCGAGTTGAACAACACGATTATTTCGCATTTATAGTCGAGAATAAATCGTGGAGATGGGTGACATAATATTACACTCCCCACCGCCACTGATTTGGAATGATGATAGTCGGCCATATGGTATCACTGAAGTAAATATTTGAATCAGAGTTACCCGCCTTGAAATGATGCAATCTCCAAAAATAAACAGACTTGGGAAATATGTTGTTTCAATAAACATTTGAAGCATTCTATTGACATCTTGCATTATTGTTGAATATTCCAGATAAATAAAGATGGTGATTTGATAACTTTTTGGACCTACAAAATACAATTGACTGCTGGTGTGTTTTTGTTGGGAATATCCTGAAAAATATGTACACGTGACCGGTATTTCCCTTCCTGCCAGTTTTTCTCTCTTATTTGCTGCATGACCCCCTGTTTTCAGGTCAGAAAAAGTTGTCTGAAGGGCCATACTTGACAAGGATATTTGAAAGCCAAAATTAAAGGGATGCGATCATATGTTTTTCGACTGAGCGTTATAATGGTCGCCTATGGGAAAATATTTAGTTCTGTGATACCATATGATAGGGCTTTGAAGCAAGGTATCAGTTCCATAAATTAAAAAAAAAACAGAGTGATTGTGCCACCGACGGGTGGTATTACGCTTGTTACAAGGTGATATTTGTTTGTAGGGGTTTAACGGCGGGTCGTGCAATGTCAGGCAGTTTTACGGACGGATGAAAACGGAGTACTCAGAGAGAACCACCGAATAGAGGCGAGCAACTGTCAGACTCTGCAACTTTCTAACCCGCAATATTCCGTGAGAATTCTGGAAAGTGAAGCAGTGCGTATTTACTGTGGTATACAAGCTCTATTTTAATGGTAAAATAGGATCCGGTAGCAATGCCTGGGGTGGAAGTCCTCTAAAATGGGCAGTATGGGTGTACACGATCGGGCTGGACATGACTTTCATAGCCATGTTGCGATCACGATTAGCCATTGTAAGCATATGTGACATTAAGCACCAATAAATAAATAACTCGGCACAAACAGAGTAAGTGCTAGCAGTGGTTGAAGATAAGTGCACCATCGACGTACAGTTCGACATATCGACATCCAGTAAACCTTATTGTACCGTGATTACCTATTCTACTATATATAAAAGCCTATGACATAAATATTAGCTTTACACACCATCCGTGGTGAACACGCCAGCAATGGGATTTCTGTAGTTAAAATTTACACCTACAGTGGAACTACATCCAAGTTGACCTTTGGTGACCTCGCCTTGAATGAAAACTTGTCTAACTTTATCACTCGTCGCCTCGTGAAGAACCCACAGTTATTACGTTTTTAAATAAGTTTACATCATAAGATACCAAAAATTAACAATCATACGTGTTCTCATGTTGATAAAGCGTCAATAACTCGAAATAGTATGTTATTAAAATGAAAAGGGGACCCGTAATTTGCGCGTTTCGTTTTCTATTTCGTTTCGGCGAAAAAAGTGCCGCCCCCCGGTGCTCATGTAAACAAAAACAGGTTCGCACGCGTGAATATTGATTCATTTAACATTTAAACTCTTATTAATCGGACGATCATGGTATAAATAAAATATACCCAAAGTAGGTTGGTGTACCAAATGTTCACCACTCGTGGTGAACATTTGGTACACCAAGCTAGTATGGATATATTCTATATGTACACAGCGCCATTGTGCTCCCACGTGGGCAATTGGAATTAAATGTCTAGCTCAAGGACACGATACAGATTGCGCGGGTCGACCTTTGGGCTCAAAGTCCAGTGTTCTAACCAATTAGCCACTGCAATCCCTGAAAGAAGTAAAAAATCATATCAACAATCATCTTTAACAATACTTTCAAAAGAGAATGGAAAATAGATGTACATCTTCGTGGCTGATGTATAAAACAGAAAACACATAAATATTTATGTATTGTGGTTTAACCCCACCTTCAGTAGCCAGGGTCATATTTTGTCGGGCAGTTGTACGGTGGAAGAAGCCGGAGTACTCGTAGAAAACCACCGAACAGCGGTGAGTTATTGTAAGCCGCTCCAACTTACACGCATTTTCAAAACAACGGTGAAATAAGTCGTTCCAATATCGTTAACAAAACATTACATTCTAATTTATGTAAATGATATGTGCAACTCGTCTAAAATTCGACACTTTTTGGACGATTCGTACTGAGACGATGTCGTTTAGACCACTAGTCGTTTGCACCAGCTGTGCATGTCAGACCAATTCTTCAACTTCTAAGACAAGTTTTGTATTTTGACTTGAGGTGTTTATAACAGTGGCCATGCACCTTTGGCATCCTGGTGATAATACACGTTTTGGTAACTTATCTTATTCATCCTTCTATTCTATACTGAGTCAAAAAAGAAAGTGTAATAGAAACAGATGTGAAAAAATAGCATAAAGGATGAAATATAATAGTTCTAATGTTGCATGTTTGTGGACAAGAAGTCGTGCAAAGAGTTTAATAACATGTTGTTGTTGTCCACCCAACCGTATACAATTTTGCTACGGATTTCAAAATAGCACGTGTTACCCGAGAATGTCAAATTGAATGGGTGACCGACGTTTTTCTTTGTGATATGTTGTGCTAGAAAGCCTGGGTTACTGAGAAAACACGCTAGTTTTTGTCTTCCGACATTTTAAAAAATGCCAAGTTTAACCGAAAATCAGAGGTTGCATGCCATTGATATACATGAGGCTGGGATACCTCCGGATGAGCTCGCTGCTGAATTCGGAGTCACTGTAGTCACTATTTACCGTCTCATTGGAAGATATATCACCACTGGATCTACTGCCGATCGACCGCGTTCAGGTCGACCAAGAGTTACGGCCCCTGCACAAGACCGACACATCAGGACGTCTCACTTGCGGGATCGCTTTCTTCCGGCGACGAGGACAGCAGCAATTACTCCTGGCAGAACTAACAATAGAATCAGTGCACAAACTGTCCGCAACAGACTCGCTGGACACGGCATCCGAAGTAGGCGTCCATACCACGGACCAATCCTAACCCAACGTCATCGTACCGTCAGAATGGAATGGGTGCATCAGCGTGTTCGCTGGACTCAGCAGCGTTGGAGCACAGTTCTTTTTAGTGATGAATCACGATTTTGTCTTCGGTGCGCTGATGGTTGGGCAAGACGGTATCGCCGACGAAGAAAACGTTTTTCTGATTCTTGCGTTCGCGAATGCGACCGTTTCGTCGGGGGTAATGTAATGGTTTGGACAGGAATTTCCTTGCACCATCGATCGCAGTTGATCTTCGTCGATGGTAATTTGAGTGGACAGCGATGTAGGGATGAAATTCTTAACACGCTGTTGTCCCGTTGTTCAACGCTAACGTCGGATTGCAGTTATTCCAACAAGAATATGCCCGATGTCACGTGGCGCGTTTCTGTCGTGACTTTTTTGAGGAGCAGAGCATCGAATGTTTCCCCTGGCCCCCACTTTCGCCAGATTTGTCGTCAATCTAGCATCTTTGGGACCAATTGGACCGTCGGATACGACTTCATGATCTTCAGATGTTAGCCGATTTACGTAATGTTCTAAGGCAGGCGTGGGACGCAATACCACAGAGTGACATCCAGAGACTTATCAGGTTCACGCGTCGTCGATGTCTTGCCATCCAGGAGGAAAACGGTGGACATACACGCTATTGGCTGCATATGTGAACTTTTAATTTCACCCCATGTCTGGATTGCGACGTCTTGATGTGACGCTGGCAAAAGTAAGAAGATGAAATTATGTAACTTCATACAGCTAGACTCGAAATATGAATTTGCAATAATTTGTTTGGGATTAAAGTCGACAATACTAAATAAACTGCTCTTCAAAGTTTATTATACTTTCTCTTTTGACTCAGAAAATGAACCAGAAGTTGTTTATGGTAGGTTTCAAATCATAATCTTGCAGCACTGTTTGTAGGAGGTCCCGAATACGTTAGCGTTTACAAAGATACCGACGAAGGTATGCATTGATGATGTAGTTGGAACTTTTTATCACAAAGGACACGAGTCATCACAATCTGAACAAATCAGATTTACACTCATCCCCTAATCGGTCATCTTCACGACAGTCCGGGATACATTTGATTTCAAGATTTTTTTCCATTCGATGTAATTAGGTTTTAAAACACCTGACTTCTCACTTGAAAACTTAAAAAAGTGTTTCTGGTGTGGAGGGAGAAAGCAAAAGCCCGCTGAGATCCCTTCAAAAATAATTCCCCGTGTTTATTGTTTCCGCGCGGGGGAGGGGGGGAGGGGGCGGTGGCTCAGTAAGTAGAGGTGCAGGCTGTAAGCCGAGAGGTCCGCGGTTCGAATCCTACCTGCGGCAACCGCGTTGTGTCCTTGGGCAAGACACTTCACCCCCATTGCCCATGTGGTGGCACGATGGCATTGTGTACTAAGGAGTACTGTACGTCGATGGTGCACCTGTCTTCAACCAATGCTAACCCTGCTTGTGTGCAGTTGGTATGTTGGGGAGCTGACAGTTACTCGCCGTTGCTCGGTGGTTCTCTCCGGCTTCCTCCATCCGTAAAACTGCCAAGGCCATGATTAGCCATTGTGCAGAAATATGTGACCTTAAACACCAATAAATAAATAAACAAATATTGTTTCCGCGCAAAAAATCATTAGGCCATTTATCTAACAACGCCTCTTTCCGGACAACGCTATTCTCAAAAGTCGCGATTCATATTTTTTTTACGTTTTTCAAAGTTTTATCTCCAAATGATAGCTATGACACCTCATTAGAACGAGATCTCCGAGCTAGTTCCAATAAAGGCTCAAAAGTTATGTTTATAGGTCAAAGTTATTCAAGTTTTTTCTCAGGTGTCGTCTGCTGTATTTTTAGGAAGAAGGTTAATTTATTTATTTATTGGTGTTTAAGGTCACATACTTATGCACAATGGTTAATCGTGACCGTGACAGTTTTACGGGTGGAGGAAGCCGGCGTACCCGGAGAGAACCACCGAGCATCGACGAGCAACTGTCAGCGCCTCAACATTCTAACTCTATTCAAGCTCCGCTCAAGCAGGGCTAGAGACATGTGCACCATCGACGTGCAGTACGCATTAGTACACGGCGTCATTGTGCCCCCATGTAGGAAACCGGGATAAAGTGCCTTGCCTAAGGACACAATGCGGGTCGTTCCAGACGGGGATCGAACTCTGGACCTCCAGCATAGAAATCCAACAGTCTTCCACTGAGCCACGGCAGAAGGTTAAAACACGATGTAATGATTATGAGATTAAGTCTCAGTTTAGCCATTTATCAACTTTCGAGTACTCCCCCGGGTCAGTATTTAGGTTTGTTTTACATCGTTTGCTTTGGCAATAGACATGCAAACATTTCTCGGGTCATTTTGTTGCCATTGATCTCATTTGTGCCAGTTTCGTTTTAACGTCACAGCTCTCCGTGGAACATCAACACGGATTGATCAATGCCGTGTAATAAGCTGAAATTAAACAACGCTACATAGGTTTGCTTTCATGAACACTTACCACCTTCCGGAACTTTTCGGCCCTTCGGCGAGGACAGAATTAATTTGTTGATCTGCTTTTCAGAGTGAAAATAGATTCGCGTTGGTCTGAACTATCTCAAAAGGGGTCTCTGCCTAATGACAACATAATTACAAACCTGTTGTCTGGAGTCTTCGTTTATGTTCATTTATGTATAGCGCTAGGAGGCAACGCGCCAATAGAATTTGTGGTGAGAATAATGTAAATTTGCAGGACAATAAGATAAGAAGACTAGTACGTCGCGTTCAAACGGCGATAATTGGAAGTATTGTCCTATCCGTTAATCCTTTATCTAACTTGGGTGCGCATAACTATGAGAAAGAGGGGGTCAGCCCCCCACAACAATTTCCAATTGGGACATTTTCATCTGGAGTGGGGGCATGGATATCGATTCGCTCTTGCTGGTAATCATGCACTACCTGATGAGAGGAAATTTGTTTCTTGAACTGATGTCACACATGCAGTCGGTCTCATGCAAATGGAGGTCTGTGGCTCACTGAGGATGAAGGGGTCTCAGCATCACCAATTTTGAGGCTGGTACGAGCATCAAGACTATATGCCTTTAATTTCCTGAATTTCTTTTATAACTATAATCCCCAACGACAAAATACTACATAATCAAGGCATGCCTTCGACGAAGACATGCCTTGATGGTATAGGTGGTAAAGTTCTTCAATTAGGACTTAACTCACGACATATGAAACAAATTTGGTTTACACCCCACCCCCACTAATCGGCCATCATCGCCCCTCCCCCGACCTAACGAAACAGCCAACAACCTACTAGCGTTATTCACAAATCACCTTTCAAATTTTATTATTTTTTTTAATGTTTGCTTCAAAACCAAAGCTTTTGATAATCCATCATTCCAATTGTGTTCAATAATCTATGTTCTTATACAGAGGAAAAGTATGAACATTTTTAAATGTTCGAGAAGGGTTTTAGCAAGTGACGTCTGTATTCGTGTTAGATAAAGGATGAACATAGGCTCCAAGAGCTCTCCAACAGAAAAAATAAACTACACAAACGAAATGAAGTCACCTCATAACATTAACCCTTTACCTAACATGAAAAGCAGACGACACTTGCAAAAAAAATTCTTGAATAACTAATTTTTTTCATTTTTTGTCTCAAAAACATAGGTTATGACCCCTCGTTGGAACGAGCTCGGCGAGCTCGTTCCAACGAGGGGTCATAACCTATGTTTTTGAGACAAAAAATGAAAATATTTTAAAAATTAATTGGCGATTTTTGAGAATAAGGCTGGCCGGTTTTGGCCGTTACGTTGGGTAAAGGGTTAACGTTATTGTAGCATCCTGAGAAATGGCATCTTCCCCTTACTTAGTACACTTGACTTTTATAATTATTTGACAATCAGGATATATGGTATACATATTGTAAATAAATAATTATATGTCTCTCCTACGAAAGGGGGTTGCAAGAATATTTATTATATGCGAACCTGTGAATTATCGCAAATTGTCTAAAAGATATTTCTCGATATCAATCGACTCGATAGATGTCGATAAATAATCCTCGGTAGTTTCGTAAATGGCGTCACGCTTTGGCGCATGACGTCGCCTTGAAGGAACAATCAGCTATTTTTTTTATTGTTTTCAAACGTACGCATATAGGGTGGGATTCGGCTGAATATTGTGCAATAAAATGTCTCGTAGCATAATATAATAAAAAAAGAAAATGTTCTCTATTTTAGTCAATGTCGGGAATTATCTTAGGAGTGTGGACCTGAAAGTTTTAATTTTCGCGAGCGCTTGCGCGAGTGAAAAATAATACTTTCAGGTTCACACGATGAATTTTTTCAGTAGCTTCCTAAATGACGTTACGCTTCGACGCATGACGTCACCTTGAACGTCGCCTTGAAGGAACTATCAGCAGCTTTTTGTTATTGTCTTGAAAGTGTTGGCAGTTGAATTGGGAAGAATATTGCGTAATAAAATGTCACGTAGAATAAAATAAAAAGAAAATTCTTGTGGACCTGAAAGTATTGTATTTCACTCATGCAAGCGCTCGGGAAAAATAAAACTTTCAGGTCCACACTCATGAGATAGTTCCCGATATTCACTAAAACAGCGAAGATATCCTCTATATCTCTTCTACGAAAGGCGGTTGCAAGAATATTTATGAAGTCTCTCGGGTGTAATATAGAAAGCAGGGATATAACTAGATGGACTTCAATGAGAAGATGTAATCAGTTAGATTTCTCACTGAGGTTGAGGTCTCAGGAAGACATGCCGTAGACATGTCCCAAGGGCCGCAGAGACGTGTTGGGGAGAGTTCGGTTTGGGAGGGGGTAGGGGTATCTCCCTTTCGATTGTGACTGTCCTGAGGGCCTTCCCCGCGGAAATTTGCATTTCCTCTGGGAAGTCCACTAGTTTTCCACTGACCAAGCTACACGGGGACTATAGACTGACAGATATTCAGGTATGCCAGGCAGTTGGAAGGAATAAGTATTAGCCAAATATCTGTCTGTCTATAGTCCTTGTGCTTGTGTAGCTTTGTCAGCGTGAGGGAAACGGAACGGTGTATTCGAAAAAGGGCCGGTCACAAATTCGAGTCGGAATTTCAGAAAATTCTGTCGGTTAATTGGAAAAGTCGGAGAATTTGATCGAAAACTGGAAGATCACTTTGGCTCTGACCTAAAAAAACATGACAAGAGCAAATTAAATGGATATTATTGAATTTCAAACTTTTGAAATTTGCAGCACCGAAATTTCAACCTCCGCGCTACGTCCCTGGCAGACAATTAGTCTCCGCACATAATTATATGCATAAAGAGGGCGACCATTGAGGAGTCATGAACCACAATAGAAGAGTAAAGACAACACAGATCCATGACCATTTTGGCCTGACATTTATTTGAATGCATGAACTATTATAACTAAAATCCTATTCATCTTCGAAAAATTGTCTGTCATCTTCGAATTTGCCCTCTAACATTTTTGCCACCCGAAACTTGAGGTATAGTCATTTGTATTGTCTTTTAAACCCCTAAAAATCTTTAAAAATGCATTCATGCAAATGTCAGGCGTTGTGTTTACTCAACTATAGATACCATGACATTGATGTTATGAATACTTCCGTGCATGCGTTGTCCGAAGTGATGCATTAGCTAGCGAGTATGAGCACATGTAGCCTTTGCAGGATTTCCCAAACCCTTGCATTTCCCATTCTTTGCAGTGGAGGTGAACTCCCCATCTGACATGAGTTGCAATAGGCACATATAATGTTTTTTTCTTAAATAACTAAACCTATCTTCATTTTCTGCTTCAAAAATGGCCACTTATTGGAAAGGGCATGCCGAGCCCATTTCAACGATGGGCCATGTTATGAAAGCAAAAACTGATTGGTTGGCACAGGTTATTTTCATTTCATATCTTCTTTGGATTCCCAAAATGTACGGCGCCTAAAACCGTTTTAACTGTCGGTCTGTATTAGCCATTTGTTCTGTATCTTTAGTTCAGAATATCACTCTCTCCTCTCTCTCCATTCATATCTCAAAACGTCCCCAATGAAAGTAACCCGTAGAGTCGCTGATATCACAGAACCATCCGATACGATGTAACCCTGGATGTTGAACGTGTCATTAAAAGCCCAGTAATAAAACAAACAAACCATAAAACCGAGATGTGTCCCCGTACCAACCCAACTTTACGACTGAAACATGTGATACAAGATAAACCACATACAATACATGCGCAGTTTCACCATAACAACCGATGACTTCGTTGATGACGTTACTCACTTGCCTGTACCATAACAACCGATAACATCACTAGCCTTATGGCCTATGATGTTACTTCGTAGGTTGTGCTAGATACACCAAACATAGCAAGATACCGGCATGCTATAATACTGACGTGAACGTTTGGCCATAAATGCAATAACAAATGATCACAAACAGATAATTGGTCACAGACCAACGGATGAACTCAAGTACTTCCGGTTAGAGGTAAAGACGATATGTCAGGAAAACTAAGCCATGCTTCTAACATACAGTACGTGGAGAGTGTATTATCATTAAATCACCCGCAGAGTGGAGATTCCACCAGAGCAATAATTGCAAATTTGTTGCAAAGCATAACCATCACAAGCAAAGTTCCAGCCAATGGACCTCCGGGTTAAACCCGGAGGTCCATTGGCTGAAACTTTGCTTGTGTTTTTTGTCCATATGTGCACAGAATTTGAAAGTGATACTTTGGGTGATACTCCACTCCGCGGGTGTTTTAGTTACAATCCACTCTCCACGTACTGTACTAGATGGTTTTGAAATCGGAAAGCGATTTTCCCGAATTCATCCAACGAAGCACAGCCAACGCCGACTCGCCAACGAGAAGGAGGTTTCTGTCACTTATTAACTTACCAAGCCTAACTTAGCAGACCGCCCAATAACGCCCAAAGCGTTTCTCGCTGCTGCTAAAGAATGTTGAAATAGGCTAAAGTTCAAAGTGACGTAAAATGGCGTTAAATAAGAAACAAAACCCAAAACACGTGTCTTCTAATTTTTGCAGCTGCACAACATACAAACATTTAATTAAAATAAAGTTTAAGTTTTTTGACGTCCCACTTGTGACGTCATTACAAAGTTCGTAATTTATAGTTAGGATGTTCCTAGAACGGTGAGACGTTTTAAATATGTTTTTTAATGGAGATTACATTCCCAAAACGTTCGCCAGGCTCAGGCTCAAAATGAGGTTGATAATAAAAGGTGCAGGTAAAACGTAAAATTGGCGTCGCGTGCATCGATGTCGAAATCTGAAAGGAAAATATGGAGGTGCGCCACTTAAAATGACCAGAAATGGGTGTGTGAAGTTTCATAACCGTATTCCCTCCCAAGACGGAGCTCCTGGACCCACAATGAAGAGTATAAAAATAGGCAAAACGTCAAAATGCCGTAAAACGTCAAAATGGCGTTAAATCGAAAAGCCCCTTTAAACAGCTATCTTCCATTTTTGTTAGCTTTAAAATATATTACAAATATATTACAAATTCAGGAAAATCGGACACACTTTAATTTTTTTGACGACGACATGACGTCACGAGATAGCTTAACATTACGGGTTAGAATTTCCATGGACGGCAAGATATTTTCAGATATGGTTTTTGTTGAGATTATACTCCCACAATTTTGAAAACTTGAGGCCAAAATGAGGTTGTGAAAATAAAAGTTATAGAAAAATAACCCTTAACCCTTTACCTAACATGAAAAGCAGACGACACTTGCAAAAAAAATTCTTGAATAACAAATTGTTTTCATTTTATTGTCGCAAAAACATAGGTTATGACCCCTCTTTGGAACGTCCTCGTCGAGTTCGTTCCACAGAGGGATCATAATCTATGTTTTTGAGACAAAAAATGAAAAAAATAATGATAATTAATTGGCGATTTTTGTGAATAGCCTTGGCCGGCTTTGGCCGTTACGTTGGGTAAAGGGTTAAAATTAGCATCGCAGGCATCGGAAAACAATGACCCCCCAAGTGTGTGTGTGTGTGTGTGTGTGTGTGTGTGTGTGTGTGTGTGAAGTTTTATAGCTGTATAAATACATATAAATACTGGATACTGGAATTCTAGAAGTGGTTTTTAATAAAATATGTAAAAATGGACGAACTTTGAAGTGACATAGAAACGTCAAAGGCGATAAATCAAAAAATTAAAAAAACAGCTGTCTCCTAATTTTTTTAACTTTTCAATATACTAAAACGTCATGAAAATCGGCCGAAATTTAATTTTTTGGTGACGTTGACGTCAATGACGTCACCCGAAAATTTGGCCATAACCGTTTAGAATTTCTCAGGTCGTTGCGACATTTTGAGGCGTGATTTTGTAGGAGATATTTCCAAAATTTAAAAAAGGAAGGCCTGGTAAAAAAGTTTTGGAGTTGTTTTGGAGAGAGGTGGGAAATATAAAAAAAATCGTGATCAATGACTTTTAAGCCTGGTTAACATTTATACCAAGTTTCGAAAGTGTAGGCTGAAAACTGTAGCCTTGATTTTCTGTTGGAGAAAATAGGCTAACAATCACGAAGATTGTTTCAAGTTCGTTGAATGATTTAATTACAAAAAGAAAAGACAAAAGCCCCGGTTTAGGTCGTTACCAGGATTTTTCATCCTTCGCGCGATGTGGAAACATGCTGCTTTGCGTTAATTCTTTTGCACAAATTCGAACAAATCCCACACAATAACATTCTGAGACGTGCGCACAAGATTGGAGAAGTATCTGGAATGGACTTTCGCCTTCATATTCTGGTTTAACCACTACGTTACGTGTGTGTAAATGGTTAATAAAATTACTGTATCGCGTGATATACGTTCAGCGGCGCATGAACTAATACCGGCATGCGTCGTAGATTATTCGTGATGATATGTTTAAAATACCAATAAATATACTGGGACGTATCAGAGTATTGACGGGTGTGAGATGCGTGTCCGAGAGAAGGCGGTCCTATCCTGTTATTTGTTCGGAGAATAGTCTGTTGTTGATGACTAGAAAAAAATCAGTAATTTTAATCTCCATTTACATATTATATTTTTTCACTGCCAAATCTGGCCAAATCCATAAATATGCAGTAAACAGTGAACGTATTGTAATACCATATTATGCAACCCCACGGAAATTAAAAATAATACTTACACAACCAAACATTAAAATGAGAAAAACTGTTCAATGTCCAATAATATAAAGCTTTGATAAACAGCGTGACTGGAGTGATGAGACAAATATAATCCAACATGACACAGGCCCCTCGAAATTGCACGAGCGTTCGTCGCGCAAAGTTTGTGCAAATCAATAAACATTTCCTGTTCATGGAAAGTTTGTGGTATAACCGAAGCCCAGAACAAACCAGTTACTCACCCAACAAATGGGCGGGTATCCGTAAATAGCTTTACTTTGCGGAACAAGAGTAAACAATTAACCGTCCAGTTAATGACAATGAGGTGGACAACCCGGTGATACCCCAGCAGGGAAATTGCTTCTTGGATTCTCCAGTTTCTTCTGAACTGGGCATTGCATTGGCGAGTACACCTGTTTAAATTCCTGCACATCTCAGTTTCGGATCAAATTTCGAATATAATCGAATATCGAAGCGAATCTCACTGCATTTCAAGTTGCAGATACTGGACATCCTTGCAGTCGAATCGAATCTTCGCTGGGCCCAAGGGCTGCTAGATAAGAAAGAATCAAATAACCTCTTCATAGCACCTGCAAGATCGATGACACAGTTTCAGTCCAATTCTACACTGCAAAAAATATAGGTTCTCTTTAGAACCAAAACTGGTTCTAATCTTGTCCCTGAGATGGAACCAGTTCTGTTTAAACAGTATTTATTTCAAATCAAATAAATTTATAAAGATTAACATTAAATATTAACAGAATTAAACATAAATTGATGGGGTTTCAGCCGTAAGTTTAAAGCTTATACGAGGTTGTCTCAAATCATTATTAAGCAAAGGAGATATGAACAGTTGACATATCGAACCAGTTTTGGTTCTCTACAGACATGCCAACTGTTCATATCTCCTTTGTTTCAAAATGTTTGGCGACTGCGTTGAATAAGCTCCAAGTTTACTGCTGAATCTACTTCAGTTCATGTAATATTCTGTTAAAATTGAATGCTAATCTTGGTAAATTTATTTGATTTGAAATAAATACTGTTTAAACAGAACTGGTTCCATCTCAGGGACAAGATTCGAACCAGTTTTGGTTCTAAAGAGAACCTATATTTTTTGCAGTGTACTTGCTATAAACATTGAAAACCACATTCGAAAAAATGCCACGCAAACTTAAAAAGGTTTCGAATTTGTTTGGGGCTGCCCATACTTTCAGTTTCAATTTTTCTCTTTTTCTTCTATTCTTTTGATATGGATATTTAAAATATAATTTTTCTTGTGTAATAATAATTTATTCCCAGCATCGTGAATGATTCTTTGCGATTTAAAGTAATATTATTGTTGTTTAGGTCGAATTTCTTTCCAACCACTGTTTTTTGTCAAACCCATATAGCTTGTGATTTTTTCCAAAGTTAACTTTTATGTCTGCAACGCCAAAAAACATGTCCACAAGGATGGAATCGTTTCTGTCAATTTAATTATATAAGTTGGAAGAGTCCATTTTAGCAACTTAGAGGTAAACTAGTATTTTAACGTGCAGCCTTCAAGGCTTATAACGATTGATAACCAGGGATTGATCCTCGGCCGGAGAAAGTTCTCGACGTGTCCGAACACTCTCTATCAGCATCGATTGGGGGTTAATGCTTGCACAGCGTACCGTCCTATCGGGTGGGGTCGTAGAATGGCTGTCCTCTGTGTGGGGAGAGACACACTTCGTTCAGGCTGAAGATCCATCCCTTCGTAGTAATCGAGAAGAGCGAGGCCACGAAGTTGCCGCTGCGAAGGTCATCCCATACACCTGCGTCATTGGGCTAAGGAGAAGCGTTAATTCAAGTTGCACAACTTGCACGTTAATCCTTGTAAAACAAATAAGCTTAAAACATATTGATTGAAAACCACATAATTCACTGCGGAATTGGTGCATTGTGAAATTACGACATATCATGATCCTCGTCTGGAAAAGGTGGATTTCATTTTCGAAGGGTTAACATTCTTTTTCATATTCATTCTCCGATAAGGCGACAGATAATTTCATTTTAATTTATAGTAGTTGCTTGTACTATCTTGTACCATGAGGTGGTCGAAGCTTCCTTCATTTATACTATTGGAATACGGGGGCGCGGTGGCGTTGCGGTGACTCGTCAGATCACCGAAGTTAAGAAACGTCGAGTCCTGTTAGTCCTTGGATGGGTGACCATCTGAGCGATCAATTCGGACTCTCGCGTTATGTTCTTGGGCAAGACACTTAACTCTGATTGTCCACATGGGGGCACGACGACGCCGTGTACTAAGGCGTACTGCTCGTCGATGGTGCACATGTCTTCAACCAATCTAACCCTGCCTGTGCTGCAGTACGGAATTACAATGTTGGGGAGCTGGCAGCTGCTCGTCGTTGCTCGGTGGTTCTCTCTGGGTACTCCGGCTTCCTCCACCCGTAAAACTGTCACCGACACGATATGACCTTGGCTGTTAAAGTATCGTTAAACCATAATAAATAAATAAATAACCATTGGAATATCAAACGATGATGAAGTTACAGACTCTGAATCTCTCGTATATGGTTTGTATGCAGATGACCGTTTCACAGTTTTCAGCATTGGCCAATACACGCAGTCTCAAATTCTCAAGAGGAAGACCCGTGTGAATAACCCACGTAAAAACTCTTTGAAAATTAATTTATCTGTATTACGAAGTCTTGTTCAGTTTCAACACTGATTTCCTGTTCAGTGTACAATTATGAATGATTGTTTCAGTGTAACACACTCTAAATCAGCTGAGTTAAAAAGCAAACCAAATCAACTGGGTTGAGTGAAGATGAACCCAAATGTGTTCATCCTCACCCACGTTTTCGACAGACTGGCGAGAAAAAGTAACAACATTCATACGATAGCAACAACATCCGACCAACTCATTTCGGCATATCATATGCAAACATGCAAACAAATCGGACATCATTGAAGAAAATTATTTTATTTGAAGGTCATTGAAAATAAAGTCGTGTGTTCATGGATCGTCATTATTTTTTACATTCAAATTTGGTTAATTCAGATTAAATCCGCTCCTTCAACATAGTTGCTGAAAGTGTATTCGAGGCGCGGTGGGCCTCACCTTCTGATCTTGGATTAAACGTTTGCGAAAAACGTTTAGTAGGCCGACTTTACATCGATCGAAACCACACATTTTCTTTTCTATCGAAAGATAGATTGAAGCAAAAGTATTAACACCTGTAACTGGATACTTAATACAACTCGCAAGTTACACTTTCAATATGGAGCGCATTGGAGTATTTTTCTATTTTTGTTTTGTGTGTGTGAGGGGGTGGGGGCGGAGATACTGCAATATTCGGTATGCAGACTATAATAGACTTATCCAGTAGGCATGTTTCAGTTAGCTTTGGGTGGACATAACATACTTCTTTATAAATATTGCACGGCATGGAGTCGACAACACCAAAATAGTAATCCTTGAGGGAGAATAGTCCACACGCCGGAGGTGCAAAAATGATTATAAACCGAAGAGGAATCTTGCTATCCATAAGGATTCCAATCCTTAGTACATTGCCACTTGTAAAGGACCTTGCACAAGACATGCATTTTCATTTTTGAATTTATAAATAACGAAGATATATAGAATATTGCACGGCTATTTTTGGTATCACAGGACTAAATATTTTCCCATAGGCGACCATTATAACGTTCAATCGAAAAAAATATGATCGCATCATTTTAATTTTAGCATTCAAATATCTTTGTCAAGTATAGCCCTCCAGAGAACTTTTTCTTGTCTGAAAACAGGAGGTCATGCAACAAATAAGAGAGAAAAGCTTATAGAAAGGGAAGTACCGGTCACGTGCACATATTTTTCAGGGAATTCCCAACATTTCAAGGCAGCTAACTCTAATTCAAATATTTACTGCCGCGATACCAATAATCATGTCCAACCAAACCAACGTTACATTTTACCACTTTCACGAGATAAAAAAACTATTTTTGCATTAGAATTTAACTTTTGGCTCCTGTTGAGTCAAAAACAAGCAAAATTTATTCTTTTAAAGAAAAGCGACCAAACTATGTCAAATGAGCTTAAAACCTGGCACTGAGCCCAATAGATTATTTTAATCTGTAACCTAATAAGTATGCTGAGAGGGATAAAAATTCACAGCTTTCTTTGAAAACTACCCTGATACCAAAATAAAAGTAAAATCTGCATCAGTACATCATATTTCGAGAATAATTTGACTCAATTAACCATACGGTAAGTGAAATAGTGTTATAATACCTCAAAACAATATGAATAGCATTTTTTGTTTAAAAAATTGGGTTTCAAACTGTATATTTCACTAATATCAAAGGGCTGTGCTTTTTATTCCAACAATTGATGTCAAATTTTCTTCTTCCTACTGATGTGGTAAAATATAGCCCTGAATGCGCCCCCCCCCCGGTATGCCCCTTTTCATCAAAATTATGATATGATTCATAAATTAATTGATTTTGACACAAAACAAGCCTCTTGTGATATTGAATTTCCCATTAGTGATAGTTTATAAATTACATTATGTCTTCTGGAGGCATTTCACATTGTGTTTGATGAAAATTCTTCAATTTTACTCAGAAAAAGGCTCAGATTTCTCAGTTACAGCTCCTAGAGTCATTGGTATGGCACTGACAAAATCTAAAACACTGCTTTTTTCCACAGTATGACCAGTACTGCTACTGTGGTATTTCACAACACTGTTAACCCTTTACCTAACGTAACGGCCAAAACCGGCCAGCGCTATTCTCAAAAATCGCCAATTAATTTTCATTATTTTTTTCATTTTTTGTCTCAAAAACATAGGTTATGACCCCTCGTTGGAACGAGCTCGTCGAACTCGTTCCAACGAGGGGTCATAACCTATGTTTTTGAGACAAAAAATGAAAAAAATTAGTTATTCAAGAATTATTTTTGCAAGTGTCGTCTGCTTTTCAGGTTGGGTAAAGGGTTAAAATGCCTAAAACCATCAATTATTGATTCTATAGAGCAATACTTGTACTGCAAGTACCCATAAGTGTGCTTTCACTAATTTAGTTTTAAGCCCCCAGACATCCATTCTGACAAAAGGAGTGAAATTGTAGAAAATATGTTTCCAAAGAGGATGAATCAGATATTTACTTGTATAATAGAGTGGTTTTTGAAGTTTAATATATTTGTGTGTGTCTTGAGGGGAGGGGGTGAGGCTGAAATATAGTCAATTTCCAATTGTTGAAAATGTTCAGCCAGGAAAATGAAAAGCAGAAAAACACCTTGTTTGATATAGAGACAGACAGACAGACAGACAGACAGACAGACAGACAGACAAAGAGACTTGCAGTCACACATTTCGGAAGTCTACATGAGAGTACTGAATGACATACAGTACGTTGAGAGTGTATTATCACTAAATCACCCACAGAGTGGAGATTCCACCAGAGGAATAATTGCAAATTTGTTGCAAAGCATAACCAGCACAAGCAAAGTTTCAACCAATGGACCTCCGGGTTAAACCCAGAGGTCCATTGGCTGAAACATTGCTTGTGTTTTTTTTTGTCCATATGTACAGAATTTGAAAGTTATAGCTTGGGTGATAACTCCACTCTGCAGATGATTTAGTTACAATCCACTGTCCACGTACTGTACAATGAAAAATATAATGAGAACAGCCAGGACAAGGTTGTTAAATAGAAAAATCACAGTGGACCATAAGTGCTACAGTCCCAAAGCAAAGCATAAGAAAATGAAAACATATGATATTAAATTCAACCCCCCCAAAACATACTGTACAGTCTTTCCAAATGTTTCCCATCAGCTGAGAGATTCAGTATGGGTGCAAGGGGGTTTGGTTCAAGCAGTGAATAATATTTCACAACTGTCATTGTCTGTGCTGCAACATAGCAACCATGGCAGCATTAGTACTAGACTAGTATATTGGTATCTATGCCATCCATTCATCTTTGCTACTTTATCGTGTTTATTTTCCCAATGTAGCCTCCCCACCCCCACCCCCACCCCCACCCCAAATTTCTATTCCAAGATACTCTTTCAATGAGGGAATTGTTTTCTAACATATTTAAGAGCATAATATAGAGAAAAACTTCCAAATACCAGTTAATTGAAGCACAGTATAGTTTTTCAGGTTGTGTGTTTGAATGGTGGTTTGGGAGGGGTTTGGAAGATTTGAATCCCTCCTGTCCTTACTACTATGAGGAGGAACCTTGGTTTAAATAAATACGTAAATATGGTAACATAGGCTGTTAGTTGGCAGTTGACAGAGGTTATAGTGTGCTCCTTGCTCAAGATGTGACTTTTGCAAAAATAATTCTTGAATAACTAATTTTTTTTTCATTTTTTGTCTCAAAAACATAGGTTATGACCCCTCGTTGGAACGAGTTCGACGAGCTCGTTCCAACGAGGTGTCATAACCTATGTTTTTGAGACAAAAAATGAAAAAAATAATGAAAATTAATTGGCGATTTTTGAGAATAGCGCTGGCAGGTTTTGGCCGTTACATTAGGTAAAGGGTTAACAACCTTATTTTGGTAATATATAGCCTTTATTGCTGACTGTGTCAACAATATAACTTTTCAAAACAATCAAACAATGTTGTATGGCGTGTGCCTCCCCAATGAACATTTAAATGTGAAATAAGCTAAAAAATAATAATTAAATCAAGTTTGGAAGCTCAAAAATTGCAAAAAATACATAATTCCTATAGGTATCACAGCACTAAATATTTTCCCACAGGCGACCATTATAACGTTCAAGCGAAAAAGAATATGATCGCATCATTTTAATGTTGGCATTCAACTACCTTTGTCAAGTATAGCCCTTCAGACAACTTGTTCTGAAAACAGTAGGTTATGCAACAAATAAGAGAGAAAAGCTTATAGAAAGGGACGTACCGGTCACGTGCACATATTTTTCAGGGAATTTCCAACAAAACCACACCAAAAGTCGTTATATGTTTTAGATCCAAAAGTCATCAAATCGCCCTCTTTATTTATCTGGAATATTCAACATTAATGCAAGATTTCATTAGAATGTTTCAAATGTTTAATGAAATAATATATTTTCCTAAGGCTGCCTATTTTTTGAGATTGCAACACTTCCGATCAAGGCAGCTAACTCTAATACAAATATCTACTGCCGCGATACATTGTAGAAAGTGTATAGTGCACTGGAATAGTTCACTATTATATTTAAATCACTAGATAGGCAAAACTATAGAAAACAGTACAGTGCCTCTCGGAGAATCAGTGGAAGGACAAGTCACGTCGGATGTAATATACCAGTATAATATAGCAAATTAGTGTGTAAAAATAATACCATTTTGCAACATATGTTCTGTATTTGGCCTTGCAGTCTAAAAAATACACTTTCAACACTGGCTTTATTGTCTCATGTGGCACATTAGGGGAATCCACACTCCATTTATCGGGAGGCTGCCCCACAGAGCTGTGAGATTCAATTATTACTGATCCACACTTTCGATTTATTTTCACTGTGTCGTCTGTTCATTCACCGACACTCGTTTCTTCACAAAAAGCATCTTCGCATATCGCCTCAAAGGGTTAATAAATACTGAAAATATCAAATGACAAATGGGAACCCGAACCAAATGGGACGTCCTGCATGAGGAATGTAACAACTGTAGACTCGTAACCATCTTCAGATACTGGAATGGATGGAGTGACCCAGTTGTGCCCGACGTTGACCTGAATCACCCAAGCAGTTCTTATATATACGCGCGTATACTTCTCGTCAAGCTATTCAGAAAAGCAGTCTACAAATACCGGAATTAGCCACGGCAATCGGCATGTCGTGGTAAAAGACGTAGGCGGGTTCAACCACACATTTGACAACTTTATTACGCCCATGCGGAGTTCTTTGAGTAAGCCAAACTGCAATGCTGGTTTAAATAATAATGAACACCCTGGTCAGCTCGGCTTTCCGTGTGACTCTCAAGGATCATGCTTTCTAAATTTGGGCAGGACTTTGCGAACATTCGAAATTCAGTTTAATTCGAAATCGTTCGGATTATTCGATTGACTTCAATATGTGTCATGCGGATTCGGAAATTTTTGTGTCGCCGAAATGTTGTCAATGTCCTACCAATTAAGGTGTCTCCGCTTGAATGCTCCTATCATCAGGAGACCAGATGACAGAAGAAGAGGTTAATGAGGTTCCGCTTCCGAAACTACTTGACCTCGTTCTGGGAAATTCCACATTTTTCAATTAATTTTCTCAAATGTACGAGTCGGCGTTGCATACTATACCTGAGTGGAGAAGGAAAATATTTATGGATGTAAGAAGGAGTATTATCTAGAACTGGAAAAGCGTTGAGATTCGATTCGATTCGAAATCTTCTGCCTGATTCGATTCGAAACTCGACTCGATCCGAAATTCGAGATTCGGATGACCCCAGCTTCGCATCAACTCATTGCTCATACGGAGAGTTGTGACAGTAGATAAGCAGGGCATCATTTTGGAGACTACTTTTCCATATAATAATCTGCACAATTGCGATTTCGCATGACAAATATAAAAAAAGTGAAGTTTTTGTCTATCTGTTCCAGTAAAGATAAGATTACCGCTTGAGCAGGTCGTCAGATTCTGCCGAGTTGAGGAGACCAGATCAGCCAAATCAATCAAGACGCCATAGGCGTCTTGTTTGATGTGGCTGGTCTGGTATCGTCAACGAGACGGAATATGACAGTCCAGGTTAACTGGCTGTTGTAATAATTTGTTTAATATATGACAGCGGGTCTTTAACCCTTTACCCAACGCAGACGATTTCAAAATTTATTATTTTAAATATCATTTTTTCAAATTTTTCAAAAAAATTCAACAAAACCATATGATATGACCCCTCGTTAAGACGAGCTCGACGAGCTCGTTCCAACGAGGGGTCACATGATATGGTGTTGTTGAAATTTTTTGAAAAATAATATTTTTTCAACTGCTGAATTTTCATATTACGCGGGCGGATGCGGCCGATTCGTTGGGTAAAGGGTTAAAATGGAATACGACACCTAAAATGTAAACAAAAAAGTATAGATGTTTGTTTGGAGTGTTCAAAGCACTAGCAGTTTTATTACGTGTTTCTAAAGTTATCCGTTCGAAAATCTCCGAACTTCACAGACGTTAACCACGTGATGAGAGCTCGTTGAGTGAAACAGGCTTCATACGGATTTGGAAAAGTTGAGACACTCATTTTCTGGGGAGCCATAATTGATGGGAAAACCACTGCGTTATTAAAGTGATATTCATGGTAGTAATTGTCGCAGGATTACGGGGGTTAAATTCATGTTCAAAATGATGGAGGAAAATTTATGTTCTTGTCAGTGCTCAGCCGACAGCCTGTGACTGTCGACTGAACCCCAATTCGAACGTAAACCTTGCCGCCCTACCAATGCCCTATCCGCTTGGGACTCTTAGGATACCTGAAGGTGCCTGTGACTTACAACGCCAAAGGGTGATCAACGATAATTCACTGAAAAGATTATTTATTTACATGTACGAAGAAATATAATATGAAACAGATTACTCACAAAATCATCCATAAGAATGCACTAATTACGCGGATAAAAGTTTATTCTTTAGGGCCCTCGACGTCTCCCACAGCTCGCTGTGTCCGCTGGATCGACCTCACCTCATCTTTATCTTCTCATGATTTGTGATAAATACAAAGTGTTTTTTCACTTCTCGTTGCTTCCTCCTCGCAGGGTTAACTTCACCGTCAGTCGGGCTTAGCACATATAATGTTCTGCTTGTGCGACTCTATCAGCGTTCTCACAGTTCAACTACAATTCAATCGGCGTCTACCACAGTTCACGATCACTTTGCACCTTGTCTGGCTCACACGGGGTTAAGTTATTCTTCGCCCCAAGTAATATACTTAACAAAGCTTACATAAAAATATTCTACAAAGTGTTCTCAACATCACCAATTCTCGCACCGGGTAAAACTATCTTATCTCGCGAACTATTCCAGCGCTTACTCAAGCTCTTAATACGGTCTCTAGACCTCAACGTTAGAACTTTTACTTCTTTGGCTACTATGCCACTACGGTTCGCAACCGTTAACAAACTACTATCGGTTCCTTACAACCCTCACAAGCTTACGACGATACGCGGACTTTCAATCTCGGTGCCTATGACCCTCGACGGCCAAGGCTAAATTCGGACCTTTTCTGAGTGCACTCAGGCCAACTGCCTCTCAGAATTCTGCTTCACTCTTTATACAGTCGGGACGCAAAGTTTAAACATATTAATTTTGATTTAACGAGTGCTTTGTAATTAGATATGGATAGAGATATAAATGCGAATTTTCGTTTGAGGTGAACCCTTTCGACATTTCGGAGACAAAATAGATGCGTAATATGGGTGTGTGTCCAGACCATATGTGCTGCACTCCTTCCAACAATTAGATTTTAACTGGCTTTAATTACCTAGATAATGATAACCGGAGAGAATACTGTCTCTCTCAGTACTGATCTGTCATCAGATAGTCCATGTGCGTTCAACACGTGCGCCATAATGGACATTAAATTTCATGCCTAATTAAGAAGCTCTCGAATTAACGTTAGTTTGACAAATCTATTTTCAGGGTCCGTCACATACCTATCTTTACGCTTTACATTTAACCCAGGCAGAAATATTATCGAAAAATATTTACACTTTTATACAACAAAATCGCCACTTTTAGCTATCACCTTGACAGTAATGTAATAAACTACATTATTTTATTTCCATGTGTTTTTCTTCCCCAATACAAAGCGTATTCCCACTCGCCGAAAACGGTATTCCACTCCCGGCATCGTATTCCATGCACGCTCAGCGATAACGAACTATTTTTTTTATTGTTTACTAATTGGTTGAGTTGAATCAATTATAAAGGGTTGTTTTAGGAAAACAAATATGGATAAAATAAAATAAATACAAAAGTTCACTGTTCGGATTCGAGCACTATTTGATTCTCTCTTGGGCTAACGCCTCGTGAAATAATCCTCCGCGCGCCCCACTCGAGGATAAAAATCATACTCGAATCCGAGAAGTGAACTATTGTTTATATTCCATAACTATAATAATCTAGAAAATTTCGATTTCGCCTGGCCACTTTCTAAAAAGAGTGACTCTTTGAATCCTACCGTTTCAATTAAGATACACGTGGAGAGTGTATTATCACTAAATCACTCGCAGAGTGGAGATTCCACCTAAGCAATAATTGCAAATTTGTTGCAAAGCATAACCAGCACAAGCAAAGTTTCAGCCAATGGACCTCCGGGTTAAACCCGGAGGTCCATTGGCTGAAACATTGCTTGTGTTTTTTTGCCGATATGTACAGAATTTTAAAGTTATAGCTTGGGTGATAACTCCACTCCGCGGGTGATTTAGTTACAATCTACTCTCCACGTACTGTAGGCGTACCGACAGGGAAGAGAAAAATATCGTTCAACAGTACGTCGGCTGAATGTTAGAATGTTCTGTGTCCCATAGGGGACATAGAACATTCTAGCACTCATGCGACGAGTTCTCTACCGACGAGAAAGAGATTTATCACACTCCCGAACAACCGACATCAGTTCCATCAGTGAAGCCAATGACAAAAAATATAATTTAATCTAATGTCTCATAATCTAGTATATCACACTATCTAAATCGTTGTTACATTACATGGATTGCGAATAAATCATTTCTGACTGCTTGGCAAATGAAGTTCGTACGAACGGAAGTTTGTAATCTTTTATATCACAGACTGCGTAATAGGTTGGTGAAAAACAAGAATCAATGCACAAAGAACTCAACCGCGTCACTTATTGTAATTGACGTATTGATTGACAACGGGTTAAAACGACCCACCCATTATCGATAACAGTTATCTAAATTAGACATATCCAATCGTTATATCTCAGGTGATTTAAAATATTGAAAGTATCATATTCAGGACATCATACCATGTTGCTCAGATTTGTTCCGGAGTCGATAGCGAAAACACAGTTACAACTTTCGCTTTTTCCCAAGATCCATGTCGATGGTCAAGACAACCGAAACATCGCTTGTATTCTTAAACAGAAGAATAGATTAACTCCTCAAGAATATTTCAGCAGATGAACGGTAAGATTTTATGATAACATCTATTTTCTCTTTATCAACTTCAGCAGCAGATACAATATGATATATAACATCTCATTTTTTGGTAAATTATTTTATGAAGTACCCATGAAAATTTAATCTCAGGGCATCACTTAGAGAGATTTTGTAGTGTGTGATCCGCTCCCCAAAACCTTTTCCTGTCAGGACACTTTCATCTAAATTGGAGACTTAAATATCGATTCTCTCTTGCTTGTAATCATAAACCGTCTTGCGAAATTAGATTTGGTGCCTGGACTTATATCACACACACGGTCGGTCATGCAAATGGGTGTCGGTGGTACCTATTTCGGGCAACTGTGGACCCGGCACGACCAATGGGATGCAACTGTACGTATTTAATTATTTAAGATGTGGCTTCACGACAACTACATGGAAGTTTTGTGAATCCAAAGATAAATTCCATAGAAGTCTTGAGTTTTTTTTAAACTAAAATCCCGACTGACTGATATTCCAACCACATCATCAAGGCATGCCTTCAACGAAGGCATGCCTTGATGATGTAGTTGAAATATTCGATCAGTTGGGACTTGAGACATCAATACAATGTATGTGAATTCTTTTTAAACAATATTTGTATTTCCTATAAGTCGCTGAATGGGGTTTGGCGAACAGGTAATGTCTACACTAACGCTGTGCCCTACAAAAACACACATTACAATGGTGCAAGTGTAACTGCACATGGAACAGAAACGGATCCAATAAAATAGAAAGAAAGTAGCGCACTATATCTCGTCATCTCTTGTATATCTATCATCTATCGGGCATAGAGGCATTTTGTACAATGCATGACAAAGTATAATAGGTCCATGATACGTAGGGGTGGGATGGGGCTGCACTATCAAAAATTAGGAGTTTACTCCTTGACGAAAAAAAACCCTAACAAATCTCCGAGTGCAGAACATAGGAATCATCTGCAGGACCGCAGGCCATAGACAACTAACTGCCTTACACTCAGTGGTCATGGCGCTGAAAAGTCTGAAAGCGCTCCTCACGTCCCATTAGAAATTTTAAGTCAAATACCCATTGGAAGTTCGACCTCCACATCGACCAAACAAAAAACCCCACTCTCCCACCATAATTTCTTGAATAACTAAATGACTTCTCTGGTTTTATTCTCCAACCTCGACACCTATCTTGTTTTTCTTTATGTTTTGGTTCTTTTTCCTCGTTCTCCTCAGCTGCATTTGTTCGACCTCTCACCCTTGACACGTCTACTAACTTGTATTTGACGCGATTTAGTCCGTTTATTTCGTGAGCAATCAAGACACTCCATCAACGCAAATCGAAATGGAAGACATTTGCGTGTTATTATTCAGTAAGTAAACACTTAATCCTTTCTGCCAATTTTGTTGATTTTTTTTTCTGTTGAATAATAGAATCAAATAATTTCTTGACAGCTGAAGAAATTAGCACTATTAAATGGATTGAAATTATTCTCCAACAATATACTGAAAATTGTTAATGATAGAATTAATGAGTGTGGTAAGCAAGTTAACGTTTATTATTGAAAAAAATGTTTTGATTGTCTTTCGTCGATTTCAAAAGAGAGACTTTTTATTTAAAAAAACATACGGAAAAAACAAAATGAAAACCATTAATTTAAAACACTTCCATGTGAAAAATTGGATGAATAACAAAACTTTTTTAGTTTAGTCTCAAACATCATTTTAATGAACCTTCATCGGAACGGTCTGAACGAACTCTTTCTGATCAAGTGTTATAAAAATGAAAGCATATTAATATTTTACTAGCGACTTGGAAGAATAAAGCTCGCCGGTTTGGGCGTGGTGTAAATGTCCTCTATAATGGACCGTTTTTGTTAACTATTAGCCCCAATTCGCTAAGAGGGAACGATGTGGGCATACACCACGCTATAGTTTGAAAGAAAAGACAGAGATAATGAAATTTTGAACACGCGTTGGGTGAATGTGCTGGATAGAGGGTTTTCTGTCATATGCTCCTGGAATATTTCAATTTAAATGTACCACTATATACTAGCGGAAAAAAAAGAAACGCAAGTTTTTGTCTGTGGTAAATACTTCAAATGTGTTATGGATGATTATTTCATTGTTTGGATTATGATGTTATTTCTTCATTACTGATTAAATCTTGACGAGTTTTGTTGTCTTAAACAGGCGGCGTTTGCATGGACAACGTTCAAACGTCGGTACCCCCACTCCACTTTCAGAGCAAACGCAATAGCGGGTGTGCCCACCCCGAGCTTCAGTCCCTATTCTAACTCTCCTTACCATTGACCTCATCAAGTTGTTTATGGTCCTTTGTGGGATGTTATTGTAGACCAACTATTCCACTCCCGAAGAATGGCCTATGTGAGCTGAGAGACGTTGTTTTGGACGTTGACGCGCTACCGGACCCTCCTGTCCACACAAATGCTCGATCGGGGACAAATCAGGACTATAGGGAGGCCAATCGAGAACTCGGACATTGTTTTAGTTGAGGAAGTTATGACAAACCCTAGCAACGTGCGGCCTTGCATTATCCTGATGCAACGTAAGGTTACGCGCATGGATAAGAGGCATGAGGACCTGATCCCGATACCTTACGGCTATAACAGCCCCTCCCCCGAATCTGTCTTGTTCCTTAACGTGCGCGTCAGAATATCGCTCACCTCGACGTCAATAGCAATGTTGTCGTCCATCTGACCTGTAAAGTGTGAACCGAGACTCGTCAGTGAATAACAGACGTCTCCAGTAGGCCAAGTGAAACAGAATTGGTGCATGTGCCCGCAGCCATTGCAATCAACGTTGAGGTCGGCTGAGTGTACGTTGCGGACCAACGTAAAGGCGTGGTGGCGTTAAATTGAACTGCTGCAACCGATCCCTAACTGTTCGTGGACACACTCGGCAACCATGCGTGCAAACAACCTGACTCGTCGCCTGAAATCAGTTACCGAGGTGTGAGAGACGTATGCCTCTATCTTGACGTGACTGCGTAAAGCGTGGAACATCCGCTCCTCGGACGGTCAGTTAATCTTTCCGTGGCTCTGAGACCCCCAACTAAACGAGCTTTCGTTTACGCATGGACCGCCCCCCCAGGCTTTGAGTTGAATATACTGATTGCTATATGGTGTCTCACAAATTCGTTCAATTTCAGGTTTGTGAAAAATTGACACTGGTTAGCAGAAAGCATATACACAGAACGACACACGTGTGTGAATGGGGTAATCGATATGGCACCAGTGGCAGCGCGAAAAGATAAAACGAGAGGCCGCAGGCCTAGAGTTTTATCCTTCCGCGATGGCACAAGAAAAGAACACAAAAAGAACACATTTTATCGCCAACCACGTTTGCGAGGAGAACCTGTGTTGCTGTTTCGTCCCCTGAGTTCCAATGTATTCTATGTGCCCACTGTCACATGGAAAACATTGGAATGCAGGGGACAATTTTCAGCTATCGCTACCCATTCAAATTGTAATTACTTTGCACGATTTGTAGAAAATTCCAGTGAAATTTCGCTTGTTTAAAAGTAGTCCATCAGACAACCCCAAGTGGCAATCATATGGCTGTCAATATATTGCTGAGTATATACTAAATACAAAAGTCGGTCCTATACGTTTCCACGTCGCATTTATTGCGTTCAGTGTATAATAGTTTTAAAAAAACCCATTCACTGAATGTCAAATGGTCTCAACGGAAATAAATTTTGTCTTCATTTAGACCACTGATATTAGTGTTCGCATCGCTCGCATCACGCATATGTAGTGGTTTTCAAAACAGTCATCACGATGCATCTTAAGTTGTTACAAGTGAAATCACCATTTGTTTTTGCTCAGAACATTAATATTATTGTTTCCACGGCGATCACATCGCATCCAGTGGGTGATAGTCCTTACAAAGGGTGCATGAATGAGAAAGTGAAATTTCTTACCAACAAAGCAAAGCTGCCTTAACCCTAGGGCTATGAAAGGTATCATTTCAGTCAATACTGTCAACGGCGAAATGAGCGAAACCATCAGAGTTTGTTGGGCGGTTCTGTAATAATTTAATCCAACAGCTCTGTCGAGCTGTTGGATAAAATTATTACCAACACTCGATTGAGATTTTCTGCTCTTTATATCGTCTGCTCATACGCTACCAATTTTTAGTCACACAAATATTTATGCACACCGGGTTGAAAGAATTAAAAGCATTCGGCAGTGAGAGTGTGCAGCCAACATATTGATAATTATCTGTTTATATATATTGCCCAATTTTCTGAGCGAACGGTAAAATTCTTCAACAAAACCATTTCGAAATACGTGATCCCGTTATAACACAGTCAGTTACTGGCTGGCTCAGACGTGGGCTGGGCCTACGTTATGTTTAAAGTTTTCGGCTGATACAAAAATGTATGCAAGAGGGGGTTGGGAGGTTAGACTTAGGTCACAAACTTTCGTCGGATAGAAATTTAAAATCAAACATTATTTCAGCAAATGTAAAAAGTATATGAAACAAAACGAGTTAACTGCTCCCCGGGGAGTGGCACCTGAATCCTTTCCACCAACTTTAAGACTTTCCCACCCCACCACACTGAATGGCAAAGGCGAAATTTTCAAGACAGATATTGGGGACGTGGTTTAGGGCTGGCCAAAATGCGTTTTTTTCGGTTCATGGTGTTCTGAAAAGAAAAAAATAAATTTTTTAGCCAATCATTTTGCCTGAAAATACATGAACAGAAAAAAAGTTAGGTTTTATGAGCCTATAACCCCTCGTACTACTCTTACAACGATGATTCCGGGGAACTAAATGTCCGTTCCCTTTACCCAACGAATTGCCCGCATCCGCCCGCGTAAGATACAAATTCAGCATTTGAAAAATTATTATTTTTCAAAAAATTTCAACAAAACCATATCATGTGACCCCTCGTCAACGAGGGGTCACATGGTATGGTTTTGTTGAAATTTTTTGAAAAATTAAAAAAAAAATGATATTTAAAATAATAAATTTTGATATCGTCTGCGTTGAGTAAAGGGTTATGTGATTTGGGGAAATTGTCATGTCCATATGGTTAATTAGACATCTTCCCATTCATTTTCCAACATACCTTTTAGAGGCCTCTAGGTCCTATTAGACGATCTCCACAGCTGCTACTTTTGCTGAGGGGATGCGGGTGTCAGTCTTCTAAACCCCCTTCGCTGCACCCCTGGTTATAAATTATTCATATTCATGTATAGTAATTGTTTGCGATGCCAACACTGAGTAAACGCCTTAAAATAATTCTATTGTTTGAAACAGTCACATCGTTCCTTTCCTCTACATCCCTAGTTACAAATTATTCCTGTAGATGTATTATTGGGGGCGCGGTGGCTCAGTAGGTAGAGGTGCAGGCTGCAAGCCGAGAGGTCCTCGGTTCGAATCCCACCTGCGGCAATCGCGTTGTGTCCTTGGGCAAGACACTTCACTCCCATTGCCCATGTGGGGACACGATGACGCTGTGTACTAAGCCGTACTGCACGTCGATGGTGCACCTGTCTTCAACCAATGCTAACCCTGCTTGTGTGGAGTTAGTATGTTGGGGAGCTGACAGTTGCTCGCCGTTTCTGGGTGGTTCTCTCCGGGTACTCCGGCTTCGTCCACCCGTTAAACTGTCGAGGTCATGATTAGCCATTGTGCAGAATGTGACCTTAAACACCAATAAATTAATAAATATAGATGTATTATTGCGTTGCCAACATTAAATGAACGCTTCCTTTTAACATAATACTGTTGTCTGAGATCCCTTGTGCAGGAAGCCTGATAACGGACGAGGATTTCATGGGGAGATATTGGTTTATATATATACATGTTTTGTCTGTACTCGGTAAATTCACCGCTCCTATTGGAATGTGCATTTGAATTCCACTCCACGTTGAGTACTGAATGCGGAACGAATTAAGAAGAAGATTATTGCAGCTGATACAATTTTAAGAGCATTCTCAGCGATTCTAAAATGGCCGAACCACCCCGACGCAACTGGAATCGAATCATCGAGACGAATTCGAACTGAATCGAACTGCATTAAATGAAATCCCGACGCTTTGCATGGCCGCATTTATGACAATGTTTCAAATTATAGAGTTTCTGCTATTCTCTGAAGATTAATAAGTTTGTGTTTGTGAGAAAATAGGATTGCGTAGTTTGCGACGTTGTGTTGTAAATAGATGCTGATCTCATTCAGAAATTAACGTGTTAATGTGTTAGGGCTAAACAATAATAACTCTTATCTTTTTTTATCTTGCTGTAGCAGGTTGGTATATTGCTACTGCAAGGTTAGTTATACAGTACGTGGAGAGTGTATTGTCACTAAATCACCCACAGAGTGGAGATTCCACCCAACAATAATTGCAAATTTGTTGCAAAGCATAACCAGCACAAGCAAAGTTTCAGCCAATGGACCTCCGGGTTAGACCCGGAGGTCCATTGGCTGAAACATTGCTTGTGTTTTTTGTCGATATGTACACAATGTGAAAGTTATAGCCTGAGTGATAACTCCACTCCGCGGGTGATTTAGTTACAATCCACTCTCCACGTACTGTAGCTAAGTCAGTATAGTGATGGGAGATCTGGTATCCTAAGAGAATACAGACGAGAACAGTGTTGTGAACACCAAGATATCATTTGAAATAAGGGACTTTAAAAAACAACAAAAAAAATCCGTTTTGGCACATCATTCATTCCATCTTTAAACATATTTTATCCTCAATCAACGACATATTTTGTTTGACTCTCTGTCAATATTTAAAAAATTCTTCTCTTCGCTTGAAAAAATGTTAAGCCAATATTAATATTTCATGCTGGATTCGATTTTTTTGTTTTGCGTAGCATTGTTATTCAATCTCTTTGCTGATTTGTCACGCAGTAGAACAATAAAAGCTGTTAAACCCTTCCAGAAGTAACGCTCTCGAAAAGTGCAATAAATCCATAACTTTGGTCAATCGGGATTTAACCCCCTACACACTGAAGTCGAAATATCAAGGTAAACATTTCTCCCACAATACAATACAAGAAATTCAGCCTGTTCAATCGTTTCTGATAGAACGTGGTAAACGTTACCAGCCGCTATCACGGGCGGTGGCGACTGAAACGTGTAGTCGCGGAGGCCATGTCTGGCCTTTCCAATTCACATATTTTACTCCAGCCCTTGATGAATAAGAAATAAAAAAAGAAAAAAAATCGCTAAAGGTTTTAATTCTAATAATGACAATATTGTAGGAACAGCATACTCATTCGTATTAAATCAATTTTCATATTTGGCAATATCAGTAATAATGCATGAACTCTAAGATGAGGTCTCCTTTTTGTGAGGCGAAGATCACCATAATTATAATTATGATGTACTCATCACTAAGTACAGAATATAATTTTATGGTATGTGTCTGTATCACGGTGTTTCAAAATGCTCTCTACAAACACAAGATTTGTGCAAGAATCCCAGTGCAAATTTATTCACAGTAACAAAATTTTCAAGAAAATCTAAATTTGCTTCTCACAACTGCACTGATCCTAGAGGTTTTGGGGCCACTGTGGTTAGTTCAGTCCCACCACCCCTACACACACGCGCGCGCCTAAAACGCATACATTTTCATTTTGTTCCGTCGCCGTGGTCGTTCAGTCTCCCCCCCCCCCCCTCCCCGGAGCAAATATCTGACTATTCCAGTGAGAGTTGTCTCTTACTCATGAGAAGTTATGAGGAAATTATTTTTGCATCTACCATATCCTCACTATTTTGTATCTCGACGTGCACTCAAAGTTTAAACGCTTCCTCTTTGAGAACAAATTAGGAGAACAACTAGAGAAACAGAATTTACTGCATCCAGTAAATCCAAGTCGGTGTGAAAAGGGTTAAAGTATCAGGAAAAAAATATTTAGAAAGTGAATTTATGTAGACTTATTTTCGGGAGTAAAATATTTTTAAACAAATCAAAAATGGCTTTTCGTTAACAGTATTTACAGATATTCATACAGGAATCAGAACAATGTTTCTTAGAAACCAGAAAAGGCTTACATGTGCACAGCATTTAATGGGTTCGATCAAGGAATAAGAAATTGACATTACTGGCTCTGTCACGTATTTGAATGATGAGATACATGCATAATATTTAGAATTGCATTCGTTGTTATAAAATGCAATTCCTAATAGTTCTGATAGTTCTGAAAAATATGCACTTAATGACCTCTGTTGATCGCATTGAGGTGCACAACATTTTGAACCTGAAGCAAGTTTCAACTCATTCGGTGTAGGTCCCATATCTATAGGTCATACCAAGCCTGAAGTATGAGCATAAACCACTTTAAAAATAATGGCTTCACCATCTCCGGATTTGCCATATTTATAAATGAGAGCAAATATTCATATTAGTTTGAAAGTGTTACGGTACATGGTACCTCTGGAAAATATATTGCGAGTAAAAGAATTCAATGATGTTCGAATATAGACGTAAAAAGGCCTTAAACTCCCCCAAGAGCCTATCTGAAGACTTACTGTCATTGGCAAGATTCCGAGGTCCCATCGATGCCCATGTGGGTTTAGAACAACATTGTGAGAACGGAAATGTTTTTCATTATTCTTGCTTTGCATGAAATAAATTTTTGGGGACCTATATTAAGATCTTGAGAGGGTTAAAATACGCCCTTTAAATACTCCATATTAACCCTTTAAAAACGAGCTCGTTTCAATAAGGGGTCATAAGCTATGTTTTTCAAGCCAAAATGAAAAAAATAATGAAAACCGAATAGAAATTCCTTTGAACAACGCTGGCCGGTTTTCGCCGTTGTGTTGAGCAAAGGGTTAAGAATGCCTTACTTCGGAAGATACACTAAAAAGGTGTCCCACCCCACATAGAATTAAATGTTACAGAGAATGAAGCGCAAAAACATTCTGTAGCCTTAGTTTGCAAAGTCTGCCTGTCAAGAGAGCTAATGTAAACACTGAGGACCATCTCAATACATTCCTCAATCATATCCACCAAAAATATCGCAAATATGTCACAAGCAAATTTCACAATGATCTGTCAAATATTTGGTGCTTAGCAAACTTTGAGTAGTATAGTTATAAACACGCAGATTCCAAAAAGGAAAAAGACAACTTAAAATAAAATAAAAAAGAAGTGTAAATTATCCTAAAAGCAATACCAGTGGGACAGCAAAGCCATAAGTCACACTTAAAATGACTTCACGATGAGTTGCCAATGATATAAAAAGCTTATTGGATTTCAAATCAATTCACTATCATTGATTAAATGTCTGAGAACTTCTGAAAATGCTGTGACGCGCTGTCCCAACTCAGTATTTTAAATTATTTTAGGACCATCGCATTGCCCTTGCGAGAGTAGGAAGGTATCCTAATAGTTATATTAATTACAGAATTGCTTGCATGAATGGGTTGGGTGTTGGTACCAGAAGGCAGGAGGCTATAGAGCAACACCTTTCATAGATACGCCAAACCTCTATCCTAACCCCTTTCCACATCACCTTAACTGATAGAGTGCTAAATTATTTTTGGGCTTCAAAATTTGTTCACATATTCTTGCCTTGTTACAATTTATGGGAGAGTGCCTGTAGGCACTCTCCCATAAATTGTAACAAGACAAGTCCTTACAGACTAAATAATACCACTTCAAAGATAATACAGAACACATCTGCCGAGTATGAAGCCTTCAAGTTGTAGTAACTTCACCTCAGAATAAAGCTCAAATATGGGCTTCCAGCACTTTACCAGTTAAGAATTGAGCTGTAAAAACCGAAATCAATGGACTTGGTTATCGAGTAATGCAATCAATTAGAATTTTAACATTTATCACACACCTATTAATGTCAAACACAGGATTTCCACTGTTCTGCTTGTACGATAAAAATAAAGTTGTATCGCACATGTGGTGATACAAAACACATTCGAATTCGTTTCCAACCTAAACAGAGAAGGAACCCGTCTAAATAAACCACGTCAATCATTGGTCGTATGCATCGGAGTTGAGATGGCTGGGAAATTCCAAGTTCCCCATTTAGATTTGTTTACCCGGGATATTTGAACAACCAGATTCGAGTAAAAAAATTTCAAAATAAAAATAACTTTCTAACATTGCTCCTTGACAATAACTTTCCACAACTGGTCATATGATGATGGAGTGTGCGAAACTCGTTAGCTATTTAAACACTTTTTGTTGTGTTATTCGCCGCAGTTTAGTCAATAATTGAAGTTCAATCATCGTGACCGTGACACTGATCGTTGTAAATTGGTTTCGGCCAATTGAATGTCGTAAAAAGTAAAAAGCAAATTTGGGTTCGTACCCCGCCAACTAACAGTGATGTCTTGTTGGAAACGAAGGGAACTCTGCAATTATCCAGTTGATATGTGCTATTAGTTCAATTTTCTCGTAGACTGGTTGTTGCATGGGAGGTGTGTGATAAGTACAGAACCACACATACGTTTGAATGGGATAGGAATTATCGCACTCAATTGCTTTGGCCCAGGATATCACGAGAGCCTTCGGCTCTCGTGATATCCTGGGCCTGTGCAATCTCGTGCGATGATTCTCAACCCATTCAAACGTATGTGCGGTTCTGTATATTTATCATATTAGGTGTGGGTGATAGAATGAGGTTGAATTACAGATATTATCACTCCAGTCCGATAGATTTACCAATGGAGGGTTATAACTAGTGACTGAGGAAGGAGGAATACACAAACAATAATGGTCAACGGTGACCGCGTATGCATTTAATGTACCGACAATGGTGGTATATAAGTGTCACTGTCCGCGTTTTTTGTTGCAAAAATCGCCGTCTAAATTCGGATAATTGGTATTTTAGAAAGTTTATTTTAGTTCAAAACATCGGAAATCAAGCAAAAATGTAAATGTGGTAAAAAATGTCTAACGTAATAAATCAATAATTTTTTGGCCATTAATAAGATATTGAATTGCTTCACTGCTCGTCGCATTTTGTTAACAAATGAATGCCGAAAGAAAACAATTAATGAAAACATGTTGCTGTTTATTTATTGGTGTTTAAGGTCACATACTTATGCACAAGGGCTAATCATGACCGTGACAGTTTTACGGCTGGAGGAAGCCGGAGTACCCGGAGAGAACCACCGAGCAACGACGAGCAGCTGCCAGCTCCCCAACATCGTAACTCCGCACAGTAGCACAGTAGCACAGGCAGGGTTAGATTGGTTGAAGATATGCGCACCAGCAACGTGCAGTGTGCCGTAGTACAGGGCGTCATCGTGCCCCCACCCCTATAGACAATCAGGGTTGAGTGCCTTGCCCAAGGACACAATGCGGGAGTCCGAATCGATCGCTCAGAAGGTCACCCATCCGAGGGTTAACTGGGCTCGACGCTGCTTAACCTCGGTGATCTGACGAGAACCGGTTACCGTAACGCCACCCATGTTGCGGTTTACAAACACAACTGATGATATCGGAGAAATTAATAATAAGTTAAGTACAGAGTAATTTTCAAAACTTTATTATTAGTTTTTAAGACACAAAACAATATGTCACCAGCCTACTTAGAAGAACTCCTTAATACCAAGAATGTGTGTCAATACAACCTGAGGTCCGATGGTAAAATGCAGCTACATGTTCCAAAACATAGGTGTAAGACATTTGAAGATAGGTCATTCTCATTTGCTGGCCCTCACTTCTGGAATAATTTACCAGAACACCCAAAAAGGCTGTCAAATGTCAACCTTTTCAAGAAAGATCTCAAAACATACCTGTTTCAAAAAGCCTATAAGTGATGTTCTGGGCTGTAAGATACTGTATATATTCCGTTTGTATATTTGCACGAGCTCAGTAACATGTACAGCGCCTTAGAATATGGTTCGGTATCTTCTAAACTATAATTTTGGCGCTATATAAATGTGTATATTATTATTATTATTATTATTATAAAGGCAGGCCTTCTTACTTCACCTCATGTCACAGCGTATTCGCTAACGAAGCTTCCCATAACTTATATTATTGTGCCAGCTTATGAAATTCGCCAATCACAGCCCCCGAATAGTGGGACGGTACTGAGCCGTATTGGGTCACCTGCAGCCCGAGGTGACCAAATACTAAACTCGTATTAGGTCAGTACCGCCCTTTTGTTTCGACGTTGAAATTCCTCACCTCGCGGTGCTTTTATATCCATATTGAAGAAATTGCAGTACAATCAAACGTCCCTCCGTGTCTATATGTCTCATTTTCTCTCGTTTTATAATAAATTTATTGTGAAATTTATTTTCTAAATGTAAATTTAATTATTTGAAGTGAGAAATACTACAGTATTCGATCTACCGATAACGGATAAGTCGGCCTGGCCCTAACTTGACGTAGGGTCTAAGCTTATTGAGGCTAACACACAACAGTTTGGGTACGGTGTTCGCCTCGATATTTTAAAAGCTTTAGAAAAAATATATAACCCATAAATGCGTTGTTAGAAAGTTGAAAAATATATATAGTGTGAATAAATAAACTGAGAAAAAAATTGTCTTATCCCGGGAATAGATTAATTTCATTTTTTCTCGTTGAGCTCATTCTGTAGTCTCTGTTGTGGTAAATGGATAACGTCGCTTCGAAAATGGATTTAATTTCATTGAATAATTATAAGATTGCACAATGATGAAATTGTAGGAAAATGAATGAAAGTCAATTGGAAAAGATGCGAGATACATTTATTTTGTTCGAATTCTATAAAATCGGACGTTTCGGACATTTTCTGCACACTCAAGACAAAGTGACAGTACGAAGAAAAGCGTCTATCGCTGTTGTCTGTGTTATCAAGGAAATTATACACAAACAGGGAGACAACTGTGCACGTTTGTTACAACTTACATAGCGTTTTGCACCAGTTTTGAAAATGTGCCGGCGTTCAAATTTGATTGTTATTTTGTTTTCGCTGGCATAATAAATACGTTACAGGACGTTCAGGTGGTGGATACGGTGCCATATGAGGCTCGCCAAAAACAATATTGGACTCGGCGTACCGCCTCGTCCAATATTGTTTTCACCTCGCCTCATATGATACCGTATCCGCCACCTGAACGTCCTGTAACTTATATTATTATGTCAGCTCTTGGGATCAACCAATCAGCGTGGATAAATTGTGGCGGCCTGTGAAGCCATATCAGGTCGATGATAACGTCATCGATGACCCCATAAAAATCATTATTATGCCAGCTAATGAAATTCGCCAATCACAGCCCCCGAATAGTGGGACGGTACCGAGCCGTATTGGGTCACCTGCAGCCCGAGGTGACCTAATACGAACCTCGTATTAGGTCAGTATCGCCATTTTGTTTCGACGTGGAAATTCCTCACCTCGCGGTGCTTTTATATCCATATTGAAGAAATTGCAGTACAATCAAACGTCCCTCCGTGTCTATATGTCTCATTTTCTCTTGTTTTATAATAAATTTATTGTGAAATTTATTTTCTAAATGTAAATTTAATTATTTGAAGTGAGAAATACTACTGTATTCGATCTACCGATAACGGACAAGTCGGCCTGGCCCTAACTTGACATAGGGTCTAAGCTTATTGAGGCTAACACACAACCGTTTGGGTACGGTGTTCGCCTCGATATTTTAAAAGCTTTAGAAAAAATATATATAACCCATAAATGCGTTGTTAGAAAGTTGAAAAATATATATAGTGTGAATAAATAAACTGAGAAAAAAATGGTCTTATCCCTGGAATAGATTAATTTCATTTTTTCTCGTTGAGCTCATTCTGTAGTCTCTGTTGTGGTAAATGGATAACGTCGCTTCGAAAATGGATATAATTTCATTGAATAATTATAAGATTGCACAATGGTGAAACTGTAGGAAAATGAATGAAAGTCAATGGGAAAAGATGCAAGATACATTTATTTTGTTCGAATTCTATAAAATCGGATGTTTCGGACATTTTCTGCACACTCAAGACAAAGTGACAGTACGAAGAAAAACGTCTATCGCTGTTGTCTGTGTTGTCAAGGAAATTATACACAAACAGGGAGACATCTGTGCACGTTTGTTACAACTTACATAGCGTTTTGCACCAGTTTTGAAAATGTGCCGGCGTTGCCGAGCCTCATACGGTATCATATGAGGCTCGGCAAAAACAATATTGGACTCGGCGTACCGCCTCGTCCAATATTGTTTTCACCTCGCCTCATATGATACCGTATCCGCCACCTGAACGTCCTGTAACTTATAACATTAGGTGTGTGTCCACCATATTGAGTTTAGAAATAAAATACAACCGCCCTGTCTCAATACAGCAAATGTTCTGAATTGTCCGTTGAATGTGATTAAAGTTTCATTGAAGTCACTTGTACAAAAAAGAAATAGTCCGTTTGTAATATGTGTCCCAAATTAAGAAACTTATTTCGACCGATAAACCCAACCGATAGCTCAGTATAAATCGACACACTCCGAACACTCACAACTAAGTTAATCGTTCCGATCGATGATCACTTCCGCACAAAACGATTGGTAGATAGAGTTACTCCCCTTACATTGTAAACTTTCATCTGCTTGTTTACATTTTCACAAGTAAGAAATAAACCACCAAAAAATAAACTACCTGGCCGATCATTTAATGTGACATGCTGAATTTTGTCCACTGACATGATGAATACGTTACGGGATGTTTAGTGGTCGGATATGGTGTCATGTGAGGCTCAGTGTTATCAATATTAAGCTCGGTTAACGCCTTGCCTAATATTGATCTCACTTCACCTCACATGACACCGTATCCGACCACTAAACATACCGTAACTTATAAAACACGACAACTTCAGGCACCGGACAGTCACGACCTCATTAAAGAATTGTTAAATCCACAGTCACTCGCGAAATGAAAATTGTCAACACATTCACATCGTATAACCTGTAAAGGAATGCAGACTGCAAGCCGGCTGCTGATGCTTCTACCGTAAATGTCACGGTAAAAATCGCATATTTTATGCAACTTCAACCATTTTCGTTCGACCAAGAAACAAAACCTTGGAAGTAATGTTTTGTCTGGATGTAGCTAAAAAGTGCAGGTTTCGACACAAGGGCTGTGTGATAAAAATATATCCCAATAATATAACGCCTTGTTGTTCATTTTGTCCTCTGGTCGTCGACCACTATGTCTCCCTTTGTGCAAGAAATTATGCACAGCTCTTTGACTAGGTTTATCACGGCTAATGCATTATTTTGGGAGTGAAATCAATACAACATTTTTTAAAAAGAGGACAGTTCAAACATTGCCTATCGGTAAATGTTAACATCTCAAAATCTTGGAAATTCTACAACAGTAGTCTTTTTGATCAGGCACGCGTTCACACTGCCATATGATGAAGTTAGCAATATAGGCTTCGCGGGCTGTGTTTTCTAGAAGGGGACGAAAACAAATTAGCTTTCCAAAGCTGTTTGTTTACAATTTTCGCATGTCGTTCGTGTAGTACTAAGGACTGTCAGTAATCGAAGTGTACATTCCAAGACGTAACTATATAATGATGTTAAAGTTCACAAATTAAGATCGGTTTCCCCTTATTATTTATCCATTCATAATTCTTTCATCCCCCCCTGTCTCCTTTCGTTTCACTCATTTCATCTCAACATCTTCAAATGTCCCCACCTTCCACTTCTTTTCTTTTCTGTCTACTTGTTTCCATTGATTCTTCAACCTCGTCTTTTACTAATTCACTCACCCGTTCTCTACACTCATTCAATCCATTGTTTTACCGTAAAGTCCTTTATCCATAAATTTATTTGTGCAATCATCCATCCAAGATACCATATCACTTCACGTTTAGGTAGGATGATGTTGCACCCAACGTACTTGTATATAAACTGCAGTGTTTTATCCTGCATAATATTCCAGATATGTCGTTCAGTCTGAATGGCTATGCCCCGATTATTAAACGTATGGGACCCGAGAATGATGATGGTCGATGAGGGGTGGTCTATATATTAAAGAAGGAATACCATTTAGAGTTCGCAATGATATTTCTTTCTTCATTCCCCATGTTTGCGAATCTCAGTTTATTGAAGTTAAAGATAAATACCAAGCCAGAATTATTGGCGTCATCTATAGACCAAACACACCTCCTAAAGCCGACATCAACCTCTTCTTAACAAAATTAAATGAAATAACGAATGCTCTAAATGCCGAAAATAAAAAAGTTTATATTGTGGGGGATCTTAACCTAGACCTTCTAAAAGCAACTACGCACGCAAAAACGGAAGAATTTGTTGATTTCATGTTCAGTCAGGGCTTTCTGCCTAATATCACCAAGCCAACGAGAGTAACCTGTCGTTCTGCTAGTCTGATAGATCATATTTTCTCTAATAAGGTTTCACGAACAACAATACCTGGAATAGTCATATCTGAGGTGTCAGATCATTTTGGTGTTTTTTTTATATTGAAGAAAAACCCAAACCAAAAGATACACCACACTTAACACTGTAAAGAATTATAAACGCAGAAAGAATTGTTGAATTTAAAACACTTATCTCGCAAAGTGATTTTAACCCTGTAATGCGTGGTCATGATTAGCCATTGTGCAAACGTATGTGACCTTAAACACCAATAAATAAATAAATAAATAACCCTGTAATACAATCGAATTGTCCCAATGAGTCATATGAAACCTTTCTAAGCATCAATATGAAAGCTGATGAAATAGCATTCCCTCTCAAACATGTTCGCAGAACAAAAACAATTATTAAAAAACAACCCTGGATGACAAGGGGACTTGTAATATCCTCCAACAATAAAGAAAATTCTACAAGAAAAAACTCAAAGCTCTAACCGAAAGAAACTCATAAAACTATAAAAACTACTGTTGAATTTTCAACAAGGTGAAAAAAACAATATAAAGCTACCTATTATAAAGATATCCTAAACGCAAACAAAAACAATATGCGAAGAACGTGGCAGATTTGAAACGAAGCCATCAATAAAGGAAAAAAGTGAAGCCAGATTACCCTCGTTCTTCATCCACGACAACATCGAGTTGAGCGAGCCCCATGACATCGCAGAAGAATTCAACAATTTCTTTATCGACATTGGAAAAAAACACACCCGAACAGATTCAGAAACCTAATAAGTCCTACTCAGACCACATGGACAACAATGTCTCCAATAATCTTTATTTAATACCCACAAATCCTCCAGAAGTCAACCGAGTAGTAAATATAATGAAGCCAAAATTATCTAAAGACTGTGATGATATCCCAACCTGTCTGCTTAAGCATACGATAAATAAAGTGAATTATTGGACCCTCCGACACATATAATTAACAGCTCTTTCCTAAACGGCAAAGTACCAGATAGGATGAAGATCGCGAAGGTGATACCCATATTTATAGCTTGTGACGAGCACAGCTTTACAAATTACAGACCTATCAGTATACTTCCGGTATTCTCAAAAGTAATGGAAAAACTCATGGAAGTGAGACTAACTAGTTTCCTCAATAGGTTTAATATTTTACACCCTCACCAATACGGTTCCGAAAACGATATGGCACCATTCATCCAGTTTTACAGCTCCTTAAAGGTATCGCAATAGAAAATAGTAAACAGGAAAAAAACAGCACCATAGCACTCTTCCTGGATTTGTCAAAGGCCTTTGACACCATAAATCACGAAATACTATTAGGTAAACCAGGGTAAACTGGAAAAATATGGCATCCGAGGTGTAGCCAACAATAGGTTTAGAAGTTACTTGTCCAACAGGTCTCAATATGTTATGTACGGAGAACACAAATCGGACTTCAACATCACTCAATCTTATATCATTTGTCGATGACACTACTGCACACTGCCTGGGCTCCGACAATAATCCCACAACACCGTATTTCAATGACGAGCTCCAGAAACTATTCGAACGGTGCTCTGTGAACCAGTTAAAGCTGAATGCTAGAAACCCTCTTATATCATACTTAATCCAAATAAAGACAGGGACAATAATCTCTGTCAAGAGGTAAAAGTAAATAACCAAAACATTTACAAGTTTGGGGCCACTGAAACAGGAAAATCTGTGAAATTCTTTGGAATTAGCATTGATGAACACTTATCCTACAAGGCTCACATATCAAGATTATGCTCGAAAATAGCACGCGCAAACTATAGTCCCAACAAAGTTAAAAATATCCCCCCCTCACTGAGCTCTGAAAACATTGTATTACGCCCTCATAGCCATTTGGTATACGGAATCCAGACATGGGGCAACTCAAGGTCTATCAAAAAAACTAGCTGTCATGCAAAAGCGATCATTACGAATAATTAATAACAAAAAGTACAATTCTCATACAGATCCCCTGTTTAAAGAAAACCAAATACTCAAGGTTGATGATTTGTTTAAGCTATATGCGCTACTGTTCGTGTTTGACTGGCAGAACGGCAGATTACCGGTTTCGTTCAATGATATATTTAAAATTATTGACAATCCATCTGGTAGGACAACCAGACAGTCTGGCCTCCTATACATAGAAAAAACACGGACCCAAACTCTGGATAAACTTCCGTTATACACTTTATCGAAACTATGGATGCTCTGGATGACACAACTCGCAATATTAGCGACAGAATCATGCTTAAGAACAACTTAACTTCCACATTCATTTTCTCATATTCCAGTTATCTCCGCATGAATAATCCCCACTGTCCTGATTGCACTTCGTAAACTTGGAAATTGTCAAAGTCATGCTCTGCGTCTTCATCTGGAATCCGCGTCTTGTGCAACCTGTTGTGCTTCCTCCCTACAGTTGTGCTTTAAAAAATACTATATGTACGCAGTTAAGACCTTGCAAACAATAATTCACCATATTCGCCATCCTGCGATGATGATGCAGCTAACGTAGACTCCACGGCCAAACATCATGGCCCACCTCTTTGTCGCAAACTAAACAATACGAATTTCACGATGTGACTTGTTACCACCCTAGGGTGTTATGATGAGTAGTGGAGGGAGTACTATAAGCAGGTTGCTTCTTGCAAACCTTGAAGCACCATGTTTCCGCCGGCGTATATGAAGCTCCAAACCTCCAGCCCCCCAAAAAGAAATGATTCGACCGCCATTCTCCATCATGTGTCACATAACTGGTTCTAACTTCATTCATTTAGTCACAGTCTGTTTGCAATCACCCCATCTTCAAGGGGGTGGCAGGTAGACAGCCAATCTGACTATGCCACTTCCCACGGTATACTACTCATTACATTTGTGCAATATGTTTATTTGTAACCATTTGAAATGTATGTGTACCGTGAATAAAAAATCCGAATCTGAATCTAGGCTTCTTTCTCAATGAGATGGGACGTGACTGTTTTCGTTGTGCTTCAACTGTTAAAACGTTTGATGAGTGACACATGAACCCTTTGTTACTTGTGTACGTGTTATTACGTACGAAATCAAACAGCACGTTGATACTTTGTGGTCATTTGCTTTGTTATTGTTTTTCGATTTTTCAAAGTTATGATCTTAAATTCCTATTTTCTCCCGAATAGTGCTCAATGACAGCCGTTGAGCCAAATGTTATTGCTGCTTAAAATACTAATATAATCCTGCTGACAAGACGTATTAACAGGTTGAGTGCTAGAAACTACTATCAGGGCTTTCAAAAAATGAGGATACCAGAGCAAAGGCCAACACCCTCCTTGTCTATATTTCATATTCAGTCAAACACAAATAATATTTTGTTTATATAAATTTGTTTTATTACAAATTATTGGAGAGTGCCTGTGGGCACTCTCCAATAATTTGTAATAAAACAAGTTTTGAATAACAAATTCAGACCGCCAAATATAATCTAGCCTCAACCAGATAAACACTTATGTGAAAAATATCTTGTTATTTGTGCTAACCGGCGTTTGAGGTCGTATTTAAAAAAAAAACGTTTAAAAAACTGAATTCCCAGTGACGTTTGATCGTCAGGATAATTAAAGTCTCAAAGGATTAAAGGCAGTTCGCCTTGTATAGCAACGTATGATCGGATGATTTGACCCCTTTTCTGACCATTAACATTCTACTTCAAAATGATAAATGGAGGATATCTACTCTTTTTTGTGAATATAGAGAATTACCTCGTGCGTGTGGATCTGAAAGTTTTATTTTATAAATATACTTTCAGGTCTACACGAATGAGATAATTCCCAATATTCACTAAAATAGCGTAGATTTTCTTTTTATTACATGCTACGTGACATTTTACTGCACATTATTCAGCCCAATTCGACTGCAAACAGTTTCAAGACAATAACAAAGATCTGTTGATTGTTCCTTCTAGGTGTCGTTCAACGCGACGTCATACGCCGAAGCGTAACGTCATTTAGGAAGCTACTGAAGAAAATTCATCATATGAACCCGAAAATATTATTTTTCACACGCACAAGCGCTCGTGAAAAATAAAACTTTCAGGTCTACACTCATGAGATAATTCCAGATACTTAATAAAATAGAGTAGATTTTCTTTTTTATTATATGCTACGAGACATTTTATTGCACAATATTCAGCCCAATTCGACCACAAATGCGTACGTTTCAAAACAATAACAAAACATCAGCTGATCGTTCCTTCAAGGCGATGTGATGCGGCGTAGCGTGACGTCATGTAGGAAGCAACTGAGGGATATTCCTCGATATCTATCGAGTCGATGGATATCGAGAAATATCTTTTAGATAATTTGCGATAATTCACAGGCTAGCATGTAATAAAGAAGAATAAACATTGATGTCTGTGAAAAATAAGTATGCTGATGATGTGCACAATTTTCAAAATGACTAAGTATCTACAACATAGTCATTATTTACGCAAAACAAGTGCTGAGATTGGAACGTTGATAGAGTGTTACTAATTTTCGTACTTGGTAAACACTATTGCGTTTGATGAAGCGAAAGCTGTTACACTCTTACTACAGTCACAGCGTAACAGTTTCGCGTCATCTAACGTCATCAACTGGGAGGAGTTGCCTGAATGAATTGACGCCATTTTGAGAAGGGCTTGTTGGGTTGCGCCGTTTTTCGCTGACGATCCAGGAATTGTATTAAGCCCAGTGGTTGTTATAATTTGTAGGAGAGGGATGAAACATGCCTCGCGTGAGTGGCCATCTTGTTACGTCTTCCCCAGATACCTGGTCTTAGTGCTGATAGGGTGTTACGTGTTTCCGTCAGCCATTTTCTATAATGAAGGCTGCCATCTTGGTTTCTATGGTAGCAGATGGTTGCTATGAGCCTGGAAGGTTTCTTACAGGACAAGGATATGTTCAGACTGTATGTTCGATTGAATAGGAGTAATTCCCCGATTCGTAGAATTACCAAAAACATCCTGACAATTCCCCCAAATCACAAAAAATGAGCCTTAAACTATCAAAAGGAACTTGACAGAGCCAAAATGCGCCCTAAGCTACCGAAACGGCCTTGGCGATGCCTCAGATTGGGCCCTTGTTTCCCCAATAACAGGCGCGTTCCTTTGTATAAGAGTAGTTTTACTTCGTAGAATTACCCAAATCGATTTATAATCGCTCATCATCACAGTATCGGTATGGCTCCCGTAACCGTGAGCTTGAGAAATCAAGAACAAGTTTGGCATCGAGCTGTTTGAGTGATTCAACCAACAGAGAATTACAGTAGTCAAGCAGATTTGCCACATAATCATGTACAAACTATTTTGCTCTCTTTTTTGTCCATTAAAGTCTTAAGTTTACTTATGTCCATCAAGTAGGAGTATAGTTTTCTAATTTGCTATAGCTTTTGTTCACCTGCCATGTTCATTTGTCCTGAAGTATACTCCAATAGAGTGAAAGAGCCCATCACTTGTTACTATGTTTAGCTTTTTCTAGTTCTTCGGAGTCATCTGACCACGTCCCGTTACTCCTCAATTCCAGCGCCCCTAAATAACGAACGACTGGCCTTCGGCTCCCCCTTACTATCGAATGAGGCCATAAGGGCAATGAGAAAATTCTTCAATGAGGTCTAATTTACCATCCCTCTTAGCCTCATCTGCCCACGTCCCCTGACGCCCCAATTCCAGCGCCCCTAAATAACGAACAACTGTCCTTCAGCACCCCTTTTCTATCGAATGAGCCCATTAAGGCCATGAGAAAATCCCCGAATGAGGTCTAATTTACCATCCCTCTTAGCCTCATGTGATCACGTCCTGTTTCGCCACAATTCCAGCGCCCCTAAATAACGAAAGACTGGCCTTCGCTTCCCCTTTCTATCGAATGAAGCCATGAGGGCCATGCGAAAATTCTTCAATGAGGTCTAATTTACCATCCCTCTTAGCCTCATCTGACCACGCCCTCTCACGTCCCAATTTTCAGCGCTTCTAAATAACGAACGACTGGCCTTCGGGTCCCCTTTTCTATCGAATAAAGCCGTGAGGGCTCTGAGAAAATCCCCAAATGAGGTCTAATTTACCATCCCCCTTAGCCTCGTTTGACAACGTCCCGTGGCGCCCCAATTCCAGCGCCCCTAAATAACGAACGACTAGCCTTCGGCTCCTTTTTTCTATCGAATGAGGTCATGGGGCCATGAGAAAATCCCCCAATGAGGTCTAATTTACCATCCCTCTTAGCCTCATCTGACCACGTCCCCTGACGCCCCAGTTCCAGCGCCCTTAAATAACGAACGACTGGCCTTCGGTTCTTCTTTTCTATCGAATGAGTCCATGAGGGCCATTCGAAACTCCTCCAGTGAGGTCTGATTTACTATCCCTCTTAACCTCATTTCGGAAAAGGGGATTCTTCGATCACAGGCGTTTTTTTTTAAAATGGGATTTCATAAAAAAAGGATTCCGTAAATTAGATTACTAACCAACTCCGTAGAATGTGATTCCATTATTTTGTGAGAACTTTCTGGGGTATAAAGAGGATGAAACATTCGAATGTCATCATTCTATTTCTGTCCAGCAATGGGTGAACTCATTATCTGCGACGAGTGCCAGAAATCCTTCTGTCAACAGAAAAAACTATTGCGTCATAGAATATCCATCCCCGGACCTAAACGCTTCCAATGCATCAGGTGTGCAAAGATGTTCAAAAGAAGAGACCATTTGAGAAGACACATGATGATACACTTAACGAATAGACCAAAGGATCATCAGAGAGAATATGTTGAACAATTCGTAAACCCATGAAGAAGAACGAAATGGTCAAAGAGAAGAACACAAAAGAATGTACCCATTGGAATCAACGGAACAACCGTACCAACGACAGAATGTGGAACCAGCCCGAAACCCGTGTATACCAATGGCTCCAGCAGAAATTCTTAGTACAGTGATGACCGGAACCGGCAATAAACCAGAACCAGAGCATAATTCAACAATTGAAGAGAAGAACCACGTATTGGTCGAACCCATTTTACTACAAGAACGACAGCATTCCGTGCGTAGAGAACAAAACGAGCTTGCCGCGATGAACCTGTACTTACACAAGTACATTCCTTCACCTATCAGTCCCACCTTCCTTGTAATCCCTTTCTTGTGTCCGACTATGCTTATAAAATACCCTTTTTATCGTATGTGCTGAATGTTTGTGCGCACATTGTCGACCAACACACAAACATGTGCTCGTGTGCTGTGTGTTTTGTGCGCAGATTGTGTACCAATACAAGCACACTCCAACACATCTGTCTCTCAAGCATGTGTGCATTTACTGTATTGCGTGTTATTTCTTACACTGTTAACAAACACATAAACACCTCTCATTACGATGAACATAGGTCTCTTATAGATAAGGTACTCTAGCAAGTACTAGGTCAAGGAACTGTATAGACCAGTTCAAGCGAAGATGGATGAAATGTTTTGATTCAGCCTACTAAGGCTTGTCCGAGGTCAGAGATCGAGACATGGTCTGAGATAGATAGCAAGCTTGCAGTAGTGGTAGAAGTCAGTGGAAATAATAACTCTTTAGCCACGCAGTGGTTTGTTGCGATTTTAATGCGAGATGGTCTTGATAACCCCTGTGCTCCCAACTGTTTTTCACTCTTCCCGATTCTTCTCTCCTTCCAAGAAAGGAACTATTTAGTCTATTTCCTGTTTTTTGTTTCTAATTTCAGTGATCAAACATACTAACTGTCTCCTTTGTGTCACCCAATAACAACTACCTGTCCTTCATTCCATATGCCATTTTCTCATTATACGCCTAGTCAATATTTCGAACATTCTCACAGACGTGCTCCAGGGTGTCCATTATCCCGAATTACACATTTGACACTCATTTCCATCGTCTTTCCCAATTTCCCCTTAAAGCTCCAGCGACCTCGACATCATTTGAATAACAGTACCCCACCCCCACCCCCCTTTCCACCTTTAAAGGTGCCATCCAGGTACTCCTCGAATATTGGTTTCTCCCTGTCACGTAGACCGTCCAAAAACCTTTTTCCTCGAACCTCTTCGCGCCAATTTCGGTTACATTTTCTCTCCATCCAGGTAAGAGATCGCTATTGAATAGAGCTCTGTCAACTCCCTCACTTGCCCAATCTACCCTGTCAGAATATTAGAACACCAGTTATATTGCAACATTAGTTTCCACCATCGGCGGTCAGCGAGGTTTACCAAATAGTTACGATAACATAGCCTCATCAAGGCCATCCTCTCCTTGATCCACATCCGCTCAAGCCAACCCTGATTGCCTCTAATGCTGAGGGTCGAGCCTGTTATACTTTGACCCGCATCGTCCCAATAGTCTTAATTGGTTAAACAGTCCGCCACAATTGAGTCTAATATGATAAAAGAGAACCGTTACTCTACGAGCTCGTTCCAAAAAGGGGTCATAACCTATGTTTTTGAGACAAAAATGAAAAAAATAATGAAAATTAATTGGTGATTTTGTGAATAGCGCTGGCCGGTTTTGACCGTTACGTTGGTAAAGGGTTAAAAAACCTATGATTATTTTTAACCTTGCTTCTTTCAAAAATATCTGAAACAAATTCGTTGCAGTTTTAGCAGAAATATGCTAAAATAAAGTCCAAGTGTAGTGCATATAAAAGGATCTGTCTAAAGCTGGTTACAAAGTATCATCAGCTGTTGTTACTGGTGATCACTTCCGCTCAGTCAGAATACCAAATAAAAGTTTTATTTCTAAGACTGAGGTCAAAGCTTTACACCTACCGCGTGAACACGCCAAGAATGTATAGGGAAGGAAGTCTTTATCTTATCCAGCTCTCTTTCCTCTTTAAAAGCTTTACCAAACCCCATATTGAAGAACCCTCTCATTTTGGAACTTGGTGAGAAGGTGAATATTCTCATGTCTAACCAATATAACATCGTGTTTTGCTTGTTACCTGGACATGCTGGTATCTTTAGCAATGCAGACAGTGGAGAAAAACAGACTTTAAACAAGTCTTCCACTGATTTTAAAATTCCTTTCAGTGATTTTATACCATATTTCAATAAGTACATCAAATTTGTGTGGCAGGCGGAATGGGATGGAGCACCAAATAACAAGCCCATCGCTTCCGAACTACTGTTACTGATAAGTGTCCGTCTAGTAACCTTTTGTTGAAAAGATAAAGTCATTCTAACACGATGTCATATTGGTCAATCACGACTTACACATTTCCTTCTGTCAGAGGGTAATTAATGCGACAAGAATGTGGTTCCCTGTCAATATAAGTTGACAATCGATAAGATTGTACCAATTTTATTGGCGATTTTAAAGTGTACCGACTGTAAGAGAATTATTTGATTCAGTCTCTTCTCACCAGATTCCAGAAATCAACCTTTTTAAATAGAGAGTAATCGCGTGACTAGACTGGTTACGTGAAATAATTCATGAGAGGTGAGGAACCTTGTACAAACACGAATGCGCAAATGCGCGCGAGTGTTTTACAATATAGTCCCTCGCCTCGAATGCATTATTTCACTTAACCAGTCCAGTCAATCGATTACTCTGTGTATTACTGTTCATTATTAACGATAATTATATTATTTAACCCTTTATCTAACGTAACGCCCAGCGCTATTCTCAAAAATCGCCAAATAATTTTCATTATTTTTTCATTTTTTGTCTCTAAAACATAGGTTATGACCCCTCATTGGAACGAGCTCGTCGAGCTCGTTCCAATGAGGGGTCATAACCTATGTCTTTGAGATAAAAAATGAAAATAATAGCTATTCAAGAATTTTTTTTGCAAGTGTCGTCTGCTTTTCATATTTGGTGAAGGGTTAAAAAAACAATAAAGTCCCCATTACATCCACAGCAAAACGTCTTAGTTTGCGCACACGGATACATGACACAATTGTTGATTGCATAATTCACTTGTGAAGTTATCGTTTATAATCAAACCCGGAAATCCCAGTAAATCACACTTTGGAAAGTAATGATAAGTTTTAAATGTTTTTAATCTTCTCTCTACATCTTATCTTTCCAAAAGTTTTCCTATCATCGAGTTGACTTACGCTGTATTTGTTCGGCTTTTTGTCATTATCCTCTACTCTCCTCGCTATTTGTTTCACTGTAACGATCATGTACATTTGTCATATTTTCGCACAGGGCCCACAGAACTGTTCCAGCCCATATAACATCTCAACCAGCCCTCAATAGCAAAGAGCTCACGCCCCATACGCAAATAATGTCCCCTGCTCGTCTTCAACTTGGGGGAGGGGGGCAGAACTCGAAGTTAATCAACAAGTTATAGAGAGATAGAACCCAACTATATGCCACAGAATCGTGTCGGCTATGGGTGATCTCTTCGACGAGATTCTTACAGCATCTCGTCGCTTGCGAAGGAAGTATGGAAGTAAACGGAAAGTTGTTTCGGAATAGAGAATTCCATAATTATTCCATGAGCAGGTAAAATATAAATTTTCAACGAGCGACCTGCGGCCGCTCGTTAAAAATATCCATTTCACCTGCTAACTACCCATGAACTATACTACTCAAAGTAAACCCCTGTGATTTAATGATTGAATATGGCAAATGCAAATGTAAGAAGACATTTGTCCGAAGCAGAAATGTGGCGGGCTGTAGGCATGGTGGAGCAAGGGGCTACCCATCGTCAGGTTGGTAAAGCCATCGGTGTGAACCATACGGTTATCACTAGAGCCTGGGCAAGATTTCAGCAGTATGGCACACCAGTAAGACGGCATGGTGATGGCAGAGACAGGGCAGCAACTGCAGCTGAAGACCGGTTTTTGATCATTCAGGTCCGTAAGAACCGCTTTGCCACAGCAACACAGCTTCGCAGTGATCTTCAGAATGCATCGGGGGCAAATGTTTCGATGCAGCCTATCCGGGCAAGGTTGCACGAAGGTGGTCTCCGATCGAGAAGACCATATATACGCATTCCGCTGTCCCAGAACCATCGCCAGGCACGATATGAATGGGCCAAGGGCCACGTTGGATGGACCAGAGAAGATTGGCGACCTGTCCTTTTTACAGATGAGTCAAGGTACTCCCTAGACCACACAGATAAGGCGTTCTAGGGTATGGAGAAGACCAGGAGAGCGATTCCATGCAGCCAACATTGCTGAGCATGACCGCTATGGTGGAGGGTCAATCATGGTCTGTGGCGGAATCAACTGGGATAGATGTACAGAGCTCCGTGTCCTTGAACGTGGTACAATGACGGCACAACGGTATATTGATGAGATCCTGGATGTCCACGTCAGATTGAATGCAGGTGCAGTTGGTGATAGATTCATTCTGATGCACGATAATTCCCGTCCTCATGTTGCTCATGCTGTCGGGGAGTACAGACAGAGGGAGGGGATTGAGCGTATGGACTGGCCAGCAAGATCCCCTGACCTCAATCCAATCGAACATATCTGGAATGAGTTGCAGCTGACAATTTCAGCCCGTCCAGTCCAGCCAAGAAGTGTCTAGGAGCTTGGTGCCATGCTGGTCCAAGAATGGAACAACAAAGGACCACCAGGAACCTGATTGGGAGCATGAGAAGGCGTTGTCAAGCTGTAATTAACAGTAATGGGTCTCATACTCGATATTGAACCCATACCAGTTCGCTCCGTCAACTTTTTGGCAAATTGAAAAAGTTCCTCTTTTACCAATAATGTCAATTTTCCATGGTTATCGTATTCAAAAGCTAAAAAATAATGTCAAACACAAATAAAATCTTAATTTCTGAACTTAAATCATTAAAGATATAATTAAATAAAAAATATATACACTTTTCATTACAATATTTCAACTAAAACGTAAAACAGGTAGTTGGATATACTTGGTGCTTAGCACACTTTGAGTAGTATATTTATGGTATGCACTCAAAACCATAGGTATCTCATATATCTCGAATATACCGTTCTTAATGTCAATATTGCATTGTAATTTGAAGGATAAAGCCCAAAAAGATAAGGCCTAAGTTATATTCTTGTGAATAGTAGAATCTGTCGAAGCAAAACAAAAACTGAAATTTTAATATCAACTTTTGTGTAAATCTGGTTGCATATGGAAACATTAAAACAACAGTTGTATTGGTACATTTGAAATGAAAGAGCGACCTTTCCCGTCCCAGTTCTGCGCCCGGATGCTAATGCATGCCACAAAGGAACTACAAGCTATTTGGACAGATCAAGAACGTAACCGCATATATACACATGTGAGCATACTACTATGACCAGAAATGGACATCTCCAATCAACATGTTTATATGCATTTGCATACATACAGAAATATCTCGGGGTTATTGACTAATAACCGAGGAGGGGGTGGGGTGGGTGGGGGTGGGTGGGATTTGGGTGTTGTTCGTTTTCAGCTTTACGACAGGGGGAGCATTTGCAGTACAACTTCACATCCAACGAGAAAACTCCGTGGTTCCGATTTTTGTCACCTTTAGGCTCATAGCTAACTCAGTTTCTAAGAGGTTAACCCTTTACCTAACGAATCGCCCGCATCCGCCCGCGTAATATGCAAATTCAGCAGTTGAAAAAAATATCATTTTTAAAAAAAATGTTGACAAAACCATATCACGTGACCCCTCGTTGGAACGAGCTCGTCGAGCTTGTTCCAACGAGGGGTCACATGATATGGTTTTGTTGACATTTTTTGAAAAATTTAAAAAATTATATTTAAAATAATAAATTTTGATATCGTGTGCGTTGGGTAAAGGGTTAAAATGGTAAGAACATTTATAGAGCCCTGACTGATTTGTTTTACTATTTTAGGGAAATTGCTCTGCTTCACAAGGTAACTTTTCAAAATAATTTGTTAATGATATGATGTGAGTTTTTTGGTTAAGGCCCTGTGAGTCTCTATTTTTTGATCGAAACGAACCCTGAATCAAAACTAGCAGAGGATATTGAATCCAGTCCAATCTCGAATCTAATCTCACGGCTCTTCCAAGTTGTATATATTGCCAGTCGCCACCAACTTGTGACTCAAGTATTGTATTCCAAAGCGAATATGTTGGTACAAATCAATCAAAATGTCGGAATGTACTTCAACAGAATCAAATTAGTTTCGGAAGCGGAACCTCCTGGAACTCTTCTATTATCAGGTCCTAGTGATAGAAGAAGGGTTCAAGAGGAACCGCGTGATATAATTTTGAAAACATCTCGTCGATTCGAAACTTTCGATTAGCACGACTCAACTCGAATCGAATTGAATCAACGGGACGATTCAGAATCGAACAAAATTTCGAAGTTTCTCGGAGCCTTTTTGTAGAGTACTTTAAGTTGCACCAGTATCACCCTTTTTGAAGCTACAGTACGTGGAGAGTGGATTGTAACAAAATCACCCGCGGAGTGAAGTTATCACCCAAAGTATTACTTTCAATTTCTGTACATATGGGCAAAAACACAAGCAATGTTTCAGCCAATGGACCTCCGGGTTTAACCTGGAACAAACTGGAACTTTGCTTGTGCTTGTTACGCTTTGCAACAAATTTGCAATTATTGCTTGGGTGGAATCTCCACTTCGCGGGTGATTTAGTGATAATACACTCTACACGTACTGTATTAAGTACCATGAACCGTAACACTCGCACTACGTCACCAGCCGTCTTTGTGTCTAAAACTTCTTTGAGCGCATAATGATGGGAATGTCCTTCACTTACTCACCTTTGTTTCTTCGTCTGGTGTTGACATGTTGTCGTTCGTCTCGAGCCCTTGAATCAGAATTTCTATAATTGAATTCAGTCTCGAATAGAATCGGTGTTCAATGTCGACGTCGACATTGACATCAAATCCGAATCGAAGTGGACAATTCTCAAAACAGTTTTCGAGAAAACACTTGTTATTTCAAGAAATTACCCATTTAGCAGGCACATCCTCGCGGGCTGCGCGGGCAGTAGGTACAGTACGGCCGCCGTGGACTGATCACTTTCCACAGGTGGGCAATATATCCACACGCTAAAAACTAAAGTGTTAAAAACTATACTAGAAGTGCTGTATTTAACACTTACTAAGTGCTGAACTAGCACTTTGTTCAAGTGTAGATATCCCAGAACTTGACAGAAGTTACAATAATACCACTTGACAAGTGTAATGTCGCGACACTTAAAAGGAAACAACGCAGATGACGCGGATCAGGCTCGAACTCTCGAGCCTGATCCGCGTCATCTGCGTTGTGTCCTTTTAATTATGTACCCACCAAGCGCAAATCAAATTATGGACGATTCTGGAAGAACCACCAATGGTAGACACATGGGAAGTGCCATCCATTCAAGTTTCAGATGTCTGACGATTGTAATGTCTAAGTGCTTGAATCATTGCGCTTTGAATGTTAAAATCAAACACTAAGAGTTAGAATGGGTTTAACACCTTGAACGTGTCAATTTTAACACTTTAGTTTTTAGTGTGCACGGACGCAATAAAACTGGATTCTAAACACTAATTTTAGGAATAATTATCAAAACCTTATATAACCTTGTATAACCCGATGCTTCATTAATTACAATTTTGATGAGGATGATTTTTATTACCTGATAAACACATCAGTGGACATTACCGCCCACGCGTGGATTACGACCAGTCCACGGCAACTGTTCTGTAGCACGAGCACCTGAGAGCAGAGGGCATAAGTTACATTGCCACAACTCTACTTATAAATTGGGGTGCCGGATTCCCGCGCCCCACTTTATAAGTACTATCCTAATAATATTACACTACGTGGAGAGTGTATTATCATTAAATCACCCGCAGAGTGGAGAATCCACCTGAGCAATAATTGCAAATTTGTTGCAAAACATAACCACCACAAGCAAAGTTCCAGTCAATGAACCTCCGGGTTAAACCCGGAGGTCCGTTGGCTGAAACTTTGCTTTTGTTTTTTGTCCATATGTATAGAATTTGAAAGTGATACTTTGGGTGATACTCCACTCCGCGAGTGTTTTAGTTACAATCCACTCTCCACGTACTGCACTTGTAAGACAGGCAAGTCTGTTGATAAGCCGATTGACGGAAAACGCAACAGACAACTGATTGATTGATTTATAGGTGTTCAACGTCACATACGTCTGCACAATGGCTAATCATCACCACAGTATAGAGATAAAGTCAAGGTCAGCCAATCGTTTATACCCTATGTTGCCTATTATAGAGGACTCGCAACCCAAGCATTAGTGACTGGGTCCTATTTTTACCAGTGAACAGAGCTTTTTTACCATAGAAAAGAAGCACGGCTTTACTTTCCGGGGTTACCGTGGGGGCAACAGGCAACTATTCCTTTATTTGTGCGGCATCATTCCGCCCGAAGGAGACATTTATTTGCCGACATCCCTTCGCGACATAAGTTACCTGATTCGAAAAGATACGAATCTGTAAGTCGATCTGATGTCGATTCCGAATAAGGCCATTTATTACATATCCATTCAACTTTAAACCCTTGTATCTAACGGAATGGCCGTTATGACATAAATGATTCTGTATTCAATGGGTAATGTGCAAGCCGGAATTGTTTTCCCATGACCGTTCTACTAGTTCCTTTCCCATCGAGTCATTAGTTACGCTTCGAAAAGTTCCCAAATTTTGTTACACAATTATCGACCGTCTGTCACATAGTGTGAAAATGAAAACGTCCAAAGCAAAATAAAGTCGGTTCACAAAAAATTGGTTAACCAAAAATGAGATAATATTTAAAAAAAACGAATCATTTTCAAACCAAACATTAACCCAGTCTTATTTTGTGGATCCTGTTATATCTAAATTGGTCAACTTTATTTCGGTAAATCTTTGTACATCTTGCCATGCTTCGAACTTCTTTTAAAAATGTTTCTCTCAGTTTTGCAAATCTGCACCAATTTGTACTTATATTTTTACTAACAGTAATAGTCACCAAATTGTTAGGCGTGAATGGGCACCAGCCGAAGAAAAACAGCGATACGAATTTCAACAAACACTGGTTCCGAAAATGTTGTTTTGATCTTTTATCGATCCATTTGATCAGTACAGCTTCAGTCAAAACAAACACACTCTTCTCCTTTGGGTTTAAACATCGGAATTAAAATTTGTTTATTTAAACTAATTTTAATACATGGGTTGTGTAATAAACACAGAACGCGATGTGTGTTTGAATCGGTGGGTGTTTTACATAACTCGTTGGAATGTTGTAATCATATTTCGCTCGAGCCCACGGCGCTCGCGAAATATGACTATGTCATTCCAACTCGTTATGTAAAACACCCACCGATTCAAACACACATCGCGTCCTGTCTATTTATGTCGACATCGTATCGAATCTGAGAAGCTTCGCAGGGCCCTACGCTCTCCACTGCACAAGAGAAACCCTCTTCTACCATTGCATAAATACACAGAACGACACGCGTTTGTGGATGGGTTAATCCTTTACCTAACATGAAAAGCAGACGACACTTGCAAAAAAAATTCTTGAATAACTAATTTTTTTCATTTTTTGTCTCAAAAACATAGGTTATGACCCCTCGTTGGAACGAGCTCGACGAACTCGTTCCAACGAGGGGTCATAACCTATGTTTTTGAGACAAAAAATGAAAAAAATAATGAAAATTAATTGGCGATTTTTGAGAATAGCGCTGGCCGGTTTTGGCCGTTACGTTGGGTAAAGGGTTAATCGATATGACACGAGTGAAATTGCGGAAGGATAGAACGAGAGGCCGCATCACACACGCGTGTCGTTCTGTCTTTATTACACTCCTTCACGTCTATAAAAACAATTATAGCAATTCATTTGACAACTATCAACAAAAAACCTACATTTTATCACAAGACGATTTTTGGCTACCGTATGGGATTCAAATTGTAATTGCGGCGCACAATTTGTAGAAAAATTCCAGTTAAATTTCCCTTCTATTTAAAAATAGTCCGTCAACGATTTCCGTTCCACACATGATTTTCATTTTCCGCATGGTTCAGTGTTGATGCAGATGGGGATTTCATAGAACAGGCGTGTAATGCAGCTTGTTTCCTTTACAAGTTTGATACATTACATTTTTGTTTTCATTTCAGTTTGATCTAGTACGGAGATTATGAACAGCATGACTTCCACACAGGCAACATTATCAACTGAAGTACAAAGCAGTCCCAGTGTCCAAGAATGGGGCGAGAACTCAACATACAGTACTAGTACGCTATATAGCAACGAAACCATGCAGGAAAATGTTACGTCCAGGCTAAACACCAGCATTTTGACAACAACGGGGTACTTTATTCCCACAGATATACCTTGGCAATTCTTAGTTGGTCAATCAATTCAAATGTACGCCATTTATTTTGTTGCAGGTATTGGAATCCCAGGGAGTATTTTATCAATTATCACAATCACTTTACTAAAGCCTCTAACGTCTTCATCATTCTACATCGGTGCATTGGGAGTTGCAGATTTGTTGAGTCTTTTAGTAAAGCTAATAATACGTGTGATCCTCAACGAGGGAATTCCACTATATCAATTCGGTTGCGGCCTTAGACTGTATTTGCTCAATAGTTTTCCAATGCATGCGAACTGGATCCTTGTAGCAATGACCGCCGAACGTTTCATTGCCATATGGTTCCCATTCCAAGTAAATCGTTACTGCACCAAGAAGAATGCAATAATAATTATTTCAGTCGAAGGAATATTAGTTTATAGTATAGGGTTATATACTTTCTGGAAGATGTCATTTCTAGACCATCCTCAGTATGGGAAAATGTGTATCAAAGAGGTTAATTTTTCACACTTGCATGAAGTGTTTTCGATTTTTGATGCTGCCTTTTTTGCCATCATTCCATGTATTCTGATTTTCATTTTCAATTCTCTTATTGTCACGGGGATGTTAAAGTCTCGAAAGGTGCAGGAGAATATGGCAAATACGAATCCAGAACAGATGAAAGAGAAAGTAGCACAACAAAAACAGCTTACGAAGATGCTTTTCGCAATCTCAACTGTGTTTCTTGTTCTTACATTACCAAATGCTGGGTATTTTGTTGCTGCTGAAATAATAGAGGCGCCCGTACAGTTATCCACACGTCATGCTAATTTATATCTTTTGGAGAAGTGCATAGAGACGATAACTAACTCAAACCACGCAGTGAACTTCTTTCTGTACTTCATCACCGGTAGAAGGTTCCGAAACAAATTCTTGGAAATGTTGCATTTGAAGAGGCCTGGACCACCAACATCTGTTTACGCGAGCACCCACGTCACGGGCATGTCTCAGTCAAGAGAAACAAAAATTTCGACAATTTCAACTGGAACGGCCGACGACGAACTGTAACTCTGTAGCGGAGTAGCATGCAGAGATCAGATGTGTCACAAACGACAAAGTGAACTTCGTTCTGTACGTCATAACTGGTAGAAGGTTCCGAAACAAAGTCTTGGAACATTTCCATCACAAGAATCCCGAATTGAAAACACCTGTTTACTTCAGTACTTGTATATCTCAGTCTGGCGGATTAGACAGTTTCAAAGAGACAGGCCAACGGCGAAGCATAACTCACCGGTGGACATATTTATTACGTGCGAACAAAACATACTCAGTTACTAAGGGGATATAGGAGTTTGTTTCATGAAAGTGGATCAAAAATAATATATTTTTCAAAAATATGCTACTGTCCGCCTTCGCGAGCGAACTAATTCCTGTATTCACTCGAACGGTGTTGATTTTCTTTTTATACGCCCGTTTGAAAAACGGGACGTATTATAGTATGGCGTTGTCCGTCCATCTGTCTGTCTGTCCGTCCGTCCGTCCGTCCGTCCGTCCGTCCGTCCGTTTGGTTTCCGAACAATAACTTTAGTATTTGTTTTCCGATCGGCTCCAAATGTGGTATGTGGTTTAATCACAACAAAATACAGGTCAGGTTCGAATATGGGGTCGGTCCGAACATTTTTCGCCTGAATTATGGCCCCAGTTGGACTTAGAATTTGTCAAATATTTGGTTTCCGGATGATAACTTTAGTATTTGTTTTCCGATCGGCTCCAAATGTGGTATGTGGTTTAATCACAACAAAATACAGGTCAAGTTCGAATATGGGGTCGGTCCGAACATTTTTCGCCGGAATTATGGCCCCAGTTGGACTTAGAATTCGTCAAATATTTGGTTTCCGGATGATAACTTTAGTATTTGTTTTCCGATCGGCTCCAAATGTGGTATGTGGTTTAATCACAACAAAATACAGGTCAAGTTCGAATATGGGGTCGGTCCAAACATTTTTCGCCGGAATTATGGCCCCAGTTGGACTTAGAATTCGTCAAATATTTGCTTTCCGGATGATAACTTTAGTATTTGTTTTCCGATCGGCTCCAAATTTGGTATGTGGTTTAATCACAACAAAATACAGGTCAAGTTCGAATATGGGGTCGGTCTGAACAATTTATGCCTGAATTATGGCCCCTGTTGGACTTAGAATTCTTCGTCAAATATTTGGTTTCCGGATGATAACTTTAGTATTTGTTTTTCGATTGGCTTCAAACTTGTTAGTCTTTTTCTCAAATGACTGAAAAATTTAGTCATTTCACAAAATCACTGATTTCAAAGTCTGACCGTAACATATATATATATGCCAGTATAAATTTCTCGCACTCTAAAAAAATTGCAAATGTGTTAAAATGGTACAATTTGAACAGTTCACGGGCGTATGATGCAATGCCCAGCGGTGCTCTTGTTATCGTTTTACCACGCTCAAATAAAATTGGCTCACCACGGACAAATGGTCCTCAAGACGTCTAATAAACTTGTGACATCAGAAACCAGGGCCTGGGGAGAGGAACTTCGAGCCTCAGGGTTAATTCTGTGACGGGCCCCTTTTCGAAAGTGTCGGGACACTCATACAGATACCTAAGTTCTTGAAGTGAAGAATTCTGGAAGTGATAACCCCGGGTCTGGTGCATATGTGTATAAAGACGTCTATTAACCGATTATTGACCCCAAACAGGCCAGCGCTATTCACAAAAACTGTCATTAGATTTTCATTATTTTTTTGCCTAAAAAACATAGCATATGACACCTAATTGAAACGAGCTCGTTCAGTTCGTTGCAGTGAGGGCTCATAGCCTAACTTTTTGGACGCAAAACATGAATGAATAGATATTCAATAAGCCGCTAATTTGAAAAATGTCGACTCCCAAATTTTGCTTGCATGTGTGCAAGTGTCAGACTGAGAAGCAACACGATATTACTGTAATCTGCAATTATTACTTGAATGAAGACGAATTTTCCGAAGACACGACAATGCGAAGAGATAAACAAAGTTGCATGAAAGTGATGAGAAGTAAACACAATAGTGTAATCTAATTTAGGTTATTAGTTTCCAAAGTGTGATTTACTGGGATTTCCGGGTTTGATTATAAACGATAACCTCACATGTGAATTATGCAATCAACAATTGTGTCATGTATCCGTGAGCGCAAACGAAGACGCTTTGCCGTGGGTATAACGGGGACTTCATTGGGTTTTGTTGCTTTTTTAGCGCTTTGCCTAACACGAAAAGTAATTCGGACTCCCGCGTTGTGTCCTTGGGCAAGGCATTTACCCCGATTGTCCACATGGGGGCACGATGACTCCGTGTACTAAGGCGTACTACACGTCGACGATACGCATGTCTTCAGCCAATCTAAACCCGCCTGTGCAGCAGTGCGGAGTTACGATGTTGGGGAGTTGGCAGCTGCTCTTTGTTGCTCGGTAGTTCTCACCAGGTTCTCCGGCTTCCCCCACTCTTAAAACTGTCACGGTTCTGATTAGCCATTGCGCATAAGTATATGACCTTAAACACGAATAAATAAATAAATAAATAAATAAATAAATAAATAAATAAATAAATAAATAAATAACATGAAAAGCAGACGACACTTGCAAACAAAATTCTTGAATAACTATTATTTTCATTTTTTGTCTCACCTATGTTTTAGAGACAAAAATGAAAAATAATGAAAATTAATTGGCGAGTATTGAGAATGGCACTGGCCGATTTGGGCCGTTACGTTAGGTAAAGGGTTAAATAAAATAATTATCGTTAATAATGAAAAATAATAAACAGAGTAATCGCTTGACTGTACTGGTTACGTAAAATAATTCATTCGAGGCGAGGGACTATATTAGTGAGTGAGCGGGTAATCAGGTCAGAATGAAAAAAACATTCAGTGCCCTCGGCCTATTCCAATTCTCGTCATTTCACATCGAGTGCATGAAAGGAAGTATGTACAGTATAGTCGCCTTGTCTGATCGTAATCCACGCGTGGGAGCGGTGTCTACGCATGCGTTTAGCGGGTTACAAAAATCCTCATCAGCAAAAATGTAATTAATGAATTTTTGATGATTATTTCTATAATTAGTGTTTGGGATCTAATACTATTTCTCCGGTGGAAATATTGCCCACCCGTGGAAAATAACCAGTTCACGGCGGCTGTGATGTACCCAGTTATTCGCTGGAATGTATTTTACCAATCAGTTTAAAATATAAAAACAATCCTTGAAAAAGAAAGAAGCTCTTAAAAAATAAATGTGCTCCTTAACAAATATGCCAAATAGGACTATTTGACATGCTTGAAACCAAAAATTTGAAACAAAACTCCATAAAATTGTGTATATAAGGCACAGAAAGTAGATCTTCTGTTTCTCAGGCCATTTTCGTAAAACTGCATTTGGGCGGGCGTTTTTCATTTTATTTTTTATTTTTGTAATTACGTCTTTGCCATCAAAAGTTCGTGTTCTTGGTTTGTTTTATGTTTCAGCCCTCATAATCTACAGAATAGCATGGATGATGGTGTATTTCGTCCTTTGAGTGCAAGAAGGCTTTGCAATGCTAAAGCATTGCAAAGCCTTGTTGCACTCAAGGGACAAATTTATCAATTTTATTAACATTTTATTAATTTATCAATTTTATTAACTTTTTATTAATTTTTATTTATATTGTATTTCAAAGTTTGCACTGGTTATAAAAAAGTGAGCGTGCGGCAGCCAAAGGGACCATGCTTGAGGGCCTGAGAAACAGATTTTAATTTTTTTAGGCCCAAAAGGGAAACGTTTATGAAAAAAAATGCTTGTTATCGGGGTAGTCTAACTTTGTGTAAAGAAACTTTCCTCCAGTTCCGATTCCTTCAACCTTGGTTAGCGTTGGTTTTATATTTGTTGTCATGAAAACGTGACAAATGAAATTCAACTTTTTGAAAGTTTCTTCAATGTGGTAACGAATACAGTATTTTAACCCTTTACCCAACGTAACGGCAAAAACCGCCCAGCGCGATTCTAAAAAATCGCCAATTAATTTTCATTATTTTTTCATTTTTTGTCTCAAAAACATAGGTTATGAGCCCTCGTTGGAACGAGCCCATCGAGCTCGTTCCAACGTGGGATCATAACCTATGTTTTTGAGACAAAAAATGAAAAAAAATAGTTATTCAAGAATTTTTTTTGCAAGTGTCGTCTGCTTTTCATGTAATTAAAGGGTTAATTCAGTTTTCCGCGGGAATTTATAATGACGCAGGTAATATACTTTTTTATCCGTAGACCAAATATAAAATTTGACACAAAGTTGCCTCAGTGTACTGTCTAAAGAGGCTTAGGTTAAAATTCAGTCAACCATGACCAGGCAAGACGTTGTATGCTTTCAACAGATTTTTCGACACAGCTTGCATCCGGGGCACTCCCACGTGCTATTGGCTTGAAACCATACCAAATCGACATTTTGAACAGTACACATCGATTGCACAACATTTAATTTCAACTCGTTTGGGGTCCATGAGTCAACGATAGCTCATATAGTCGGGCGTCTCAGAGCCACAGGCAGATTAGCTGACCGTCTCATGAGCGGACGTCCGCGCATTACGTCGTAACGTCAAGGTAGAGGCACACGTGTCTCACACCTCAGTAACCGATTTCAGACGCCGACGGAGACGACGAGTCAAGATGTAAGCACTCATGGTCGCCGAGTGTGTCGAAGAACAGTTAGAAATCGGTTGCGGGAGTTCAAGTTTAGGCCACGACGCTCCTAAGTTGATCCGCAACTTACACCCAGGCGGCGACAACGTCGATTGCAATGGCTGCACGCATATGCACCAAATCGGTTTCACTTGGTCCACTGGCGAGACTCAGATCACGTTTTACATGTCAGATGGACGACCACGTTGCTATCGTGCGTTATGGAAAGTGACAGATTCGGGGGAGGGTCTGTTGTTGGTTGTTTGTTTTTTTTTGGGGGGGGGGGCCTCAGGGCTCAGGCGTGAATACACCTCTCGTGGTCACTCAGGGCAATCTTTCAGCCGTAAGATATCGGGATCAGGTCCTCATGCCACACGTCTATCTTCTTAAACATGTTCGTAACCCTGCGTTGCAGAAGGATGATGTGAGGCGACACGTTGCTAGGGTTTGTCGTGACTTCCTCTACCAAAACAAGGTCCCAATCGATTGGTCACCCTACAGTCCAAATTTGTCCCCGTTTGAGCTGGACAGGAAGGGCAGAAAGCACGTCAACGTCTCAAACAACGTTGCTTAGCTCACACAAGCCCTTCTTCAGGAGTGGAATATCATCCACAAAGGACCATAAATAATTTGATGGGGCAATGTCAAAGGGACTTAGAGCAGTGACTGAAGCCCGGGGTGGGCACACCCACTATTGATTTTGATCAGGAAATGGCGTAGGGTACCCATGCTTTAACGTTATCCAAGAAAACCGCTGTCTGTGTTAAGACAAGAAAACTCGCCAAAATGTAATCAGTAATGAAGAAATGACATCAAACTCCAAACAATGAAATAATCATCCATAACGCATTTAAAATATACTATTAAAAAAGGTAGGGGATATCCAAACTGATGTTAATATTTTCGGAAAATGGTATTGGATACGCATGATTGGACACATCAATACGTTACTGAGTTTAGTGTAAATCATGAATGTCACCGGCCCACGAAAATTTCGTGCAGGTTTTTCGCCGCGTTAATGTCTGTTGTGTACGTTTTGAAATTTTCATTTGTAATGGACGGGCTTTTCGGAGGTCTCATCGTTCCTTTCTTGGTATAAACTCGTTCATCAATAGTTTCTGGCCGAAACCTAACTTTCGAGGTATGCGAAGGCTGACATGTGACGGACGTTTACGTGCCGTTGGCATGATGGAAGCTGGCAACATAAGACTGCAGTGGCTTAAATTCTCAACTTTACTCAATCGGTGATAAGCAGATTGTGGTCACGCTATCGTCAGACAGGCAATGTTGATGACAGACGTCGGCCAGGTCGTCCAAGGGCGACAACTTCTAACCAGGATCGTTTCATCCGAACCACAGCATTACGTAACCGCCATCAAAGTGCCTCAGAAATGGAAAGCAGCTGCACCGAGCGACAGATGTGCTGTGGGAGTCAGTGGTCAGACTATCCGAAATCGCCTACATATCTGGAATTTGTACGCTCGACGACCTCGAATAATTCCACGTTTGACTAAACGTCACATCGCAGCAAAGTGTAATTGGTGTAGATCACGACAGCGCTGGGACAATCGTCGGTGGGGCAACGTCATGTTTTCCGATGAATCGAGATTCACTCTCGACTTCCACGACAGGCGAAACAAAGTGTGACGGCGGAGGAACGAACGATACCACGACGTAACCGTTATGCAGTATGCTCGTTTTGGTGGTGGATCGGTTATGGTGAGGGGGAGGCATAACCATGACAAGCAGAATAGCATTACATGTCATCCAAGGACGTGTCACAGGGCAGTACTACCGTAACAACATGATAGCATGTGGTGCCATTTGCGCGACGTTACGGCCGTCGATTCATTTTCCAAGATGACAACGCAAGAGCACACAGGGCTCGTGTCGCTACAAAGTTCCTCCAGGACAGAACACCACTACACTGGCTTGACCAGCACTAAGTCCAGACCTTTCACCAATCGAGCACGTCTGGGATATGCTTGGCCTACGACAACACCAAAAGCCCCCTATTAATGTCCAGGAACTCGCCCCTGCACTGCAGGAATAATGGAATGACATCAGTCAAGCTGATATTGGGCGTTTGATGAGGAGTATGCCACGTCGGATCCGCGCTTGTCTCGCGAACCGAGGAGGATTTACATGGTATTGAGGTCTTGGACTGAATGTGGTAAATTCTCTGACTGACCGCCCATGTCTTACAGCTCCGTGCGTGGAAAGTGCGCTTGTAGGCACCCAGCTATCGCTGAAATCATTCACCAGATGTCACAGTGCAATGTCTCAACTATGCTTTTGATGGAAATGTAAATATATTTCTTCATATATCTCACTTTTATCAAATATCCCCTACTTTTTTGGAATAGTATATTTACCACAGAGAAAAACTGTCTTTTTCCGCTAGTATATATTCAGAGTCAGTGTAGCGGCGACAGTTAACGCAGTCTTTGGTGAAACAGAATTTAAACGTCCGGGTATTACAAAGTTGCCACTTGAACAGAATGGCGAAGTGAAAACGCTATCGTCTGCATCGTCTCGAATTTACTATTGTAAATTTAACCCTTTACCTAACGTAACGGCCAAAGCGGGCCAGCACTATTCACAAAAAAGGCCAATGAATTTTCATTATTGTTTTCATTTTGTGTCTCAAAAACATAGGTTATGACTCCTCATTGGTACGAGCTCGTCGAGCTCGTTCCAATGAAGGGTCATAACCTATGTTTTTGAGACAAAAAATGAAAAAAAATTAGTTATTCAAGAATTTTGTTTTGGCAAGTGTCGTCTGCTTTTCATGATATGTAAAGGGTTAAGCGTTATTTTGGGTGGGTTCTCCTTCTTTTACCAAGTTTGGAGCTTCAGTTTTCTTTTGACTCACCCGAAGAATTAATACTTGTTCGCGCCATTTACAAAGCAGTTTATTTATTATTTTGTTTTGTTAATGAAAGCTAGAACAGAAACTGAGATCTGTTTGACAAAATGGCGACGGCCGTCATAGAGACGAGATAATGTCGGAGGAACGGAATCATCCGAATAGCGACGTGTAGATGAAAAAAGTAGTACTCCCTGTCCTTTTTGAAAACGCACATTAGGCTAAACAAAATTAATCTTTTCATTCTCAGGCAGCGGCGCATTCCTTTTTTGGGCTCGCGTTCGTCATATTTATTTCGGAAGCAAAACTCAAAATGGAAAAAAAACAATCATAGAGTGTGATTTTGGCGGTATCACATCGCGATGCAATATGTCGTACACATCGATCGATGCATTATTATTAGTCTCATCGCGGAATGCGACATGAGTAGTATGTCATGTACCCAGACAGGGAACATTTGGATGACCTCGGTGGATAGACCTCGGAAGTGACGTCATGTCACGTGACGTAGTGGCGCCATGTTGTGTTGTCATGGTAACCCGCATGAGCGGCCATGTTGTGACGTCATCTGGTGTTAGTGCGCATGCGCAGCGCGTGTTGTTAGGGTGATACGTGTTTCCGTCGTCCATTTTGTATACTGGAGGCCGCCATCTTGGTTTCTATGGTAGCACGTGGTTGCTATGTTACCCAATTGTTCTGCAATAAGACGGGGTATGTTCGGAGGGTGTGTTCGATTGTAGAAGAGTAAATCTAATTACAACAAACAACTGGACAATCCTTCCAAATCACCAAAATCCACCCAACTTTTACTATTTCGAATTCTTTCAGAATTCTCTGCTTCTATCTATATATGCAATATTTTCCCTCTACCTGGTCATGTTTCTTTGTTCTGGAGTATACTCCAGTAGCATAGAAGAGCCTATTAGTTGGAACAGCTTTACTTATTATTACTATAATTAGCTATTCTGGTCTATTCTTGTTAGTTCTGACCCTATTCCAAGTACTCTTGTTGTTTCATATATCTAGATCATTTATAACCAATCAGATTGCTTGATTTCCCATAACCTGTATGCAGAGTTATCTCCCCTTATTACAACGAAGTCGTATCCGATTCTCATCACCTCTATATCCAATGGCCATATCCCATGGAATCCCATTTTTGGGAAACACCCGTGGCTATGAAATCCCTTTTTTGTAGTATGAGGGCTATGTCAAGGACCTCAATGAGTCCTCATTTATTATCGCCATAGCCTCATTGAATTTTGAGGTTATGAGGACCATTAAAAATCCCTCAATGAGGTATAATTTACTACGACTCTTAGCCTCATTTCGGTATTTGAGGATACCTATGGCCTGGTATTGTATTATTCGAGGATACCTATCGAGGATACCTTTTGGAGAATCCCTTTTTTGTCGTATGAGGCCATGAGGGCTATGTAAAAGCCCTCAATGAGTCCTCATTGATTATCCATCATAGCCTCATTGAATTTTGATGTTATGAGGACCATTAAAAATCCCTCAATGAGGTATAATTTACTACGACTCTTAGCCTCATTTCAGTAGTTGTGGATACCTATGGCCTGGTATTGTATTATTTGAGGATACCTATTGAGGATACCTATCGAGGATACCTTTTGGAGAATCCCTTTTTTGTCGCATTAGGCTATGTAAAAGCCCTCAATGGGTCTAATGTAGTTTACCAACCGCTTCCATCTTGTCGCCAAAGCTCCAAGGCCATTACAGGTCTATGGCCTATCTGTCCTATCATTAGCTTCTACAGCAGTCTTGTTCTATTGCAGCCTTGTACCAGTACTATTGGCCCGACGAATCGGCCGCATCCGCCCGCGTAATATGCAAATTCAGCAGTTGAAAAAATATTATTTTTCAAAAAATTTCAACAAAACCATATCATGTGAACCCTCGTCGAGCTCGTTCCAACGAGGGGTCACATGATATGGTTTTGTTGATATTTTTTGAAAAATAAAAAAAAATAATATTTAAAATAATATCGTCTGCGTTGGGTAATCGATACGAATACGAATGTTTGTTATGAAACATAAGGGTAGTTTTGCATAACAAAAATTGTAGTTTTGTCTAATGGTCAACTTATTTTTTTCATCTTCGCGGCTTATTTTTGTCACTTTAAAATTTGAGATAATCCTCGCACGCCCCACTCGAGAATAGAAATCGTACTCGACTCCGAGCAGTGAATTATTGTCTTCGTTTTGTTCAAGGGAAATGTTTTCGCTTCGTGTTGTTATGTCTTGAGGCTACCAGTGATACCTATTTGGACAATCAACAAACCTCATTCAAAAATCTAAACATGAAATCACTGAAGGAATCATCAAGTAAATTTTAACCACTGACACAAAAATTGCATAGAGTTTGTTGTTTGATAAAAAGTTTCGCTTTTCGTGATATTTTTTGAGAATTTCAACGTTAAAATTTTTCAACAAACAGTTTATCTTGTGATCATCACATTCAAGTGTCCTTGACATGTCTTCAATGTGTTTTGATGATTTCGCTTTGCAGCCATTTCCAAAGTTCAAAAAGCATGGGAGTGGAGATGTTGTAGTCGCGTAATGTGCCAACACATGTCCTATGAATGTAATACTTATTCCCTCTTCTCAATTAGCTGACTGTTCAGAAATAGGCAACAAAGAAATAGAAACGGTTCTCCCAAAGTTGCAAAACTTATTCAAATTCAACAGAAAAATCATTTTATACCATGCTCACCTCTGTTACTACATGTGAAAAGCCCGTATGATATATTTTAGCTTTTAACCCCACTACTGGTGTAAAGCTTCTGCTGCGGTTAAAACGTTTTCAATGGAAATTGCCGACTTCGGTGCATTCACACTGCGCGATGTTTCATTCAAAACAAACGGCGTTTTGTGGTACTATCTACAAAGTACAATGCCTCATTAAAGTTAAAATATGTACAATTAAATATTTAAAATAAAATTTAGGAATTGTTAATAATACTGACTGAAAAAGCAAGGTAAATTCTATCCACTTTGACGATCTATCTGGCTACAAATCAATACTCTGGTGCTTTACATCTTTTTCTCAATATCATTCAACGTGAAGGTTTTCTGGATATGGCCTTCATAACAACTCTCACCGACAGGTGCCTAATTCTTGTACAACGCCACTCCATGAGCCAATGTTATAAACCTTTTACAGTTGTACTTTCTAGAACTAGGTCCTTCAAAATGCTAATTGTTCAATGCATCTAGTTTTAGTCAAAGACTGAAAAAATAATTCTGAAAAATAAAATTGTGTAAAATTTATAGCAATGACTACCGGTGAAAACATTTTCACATTTTTATTACAGTAGGATAAACAAGTATCCCTAAAATAAACACTGAAAACAAGAGCAAAATTTTTAATTGAAAAATACAAAACAAGCCCACGACAATTGCTCCACATTAAGGGGTAGTCCAACAAAACATTGAATTCCAGGTAATCTTCTCCAAAGTTCAAAAAGTCCAGAAAGAAGTAACCCCTAATATTACGTACCAAGATGTATGAAACGAGACACAGATCACTGCTCGAAAGTCTACTATGGCATAAGTAAGGTAAGAGACCAAAATGTTTAAAATAAAATACCATTAGAATTACTGAATTACTATATTTTGGTATCTTTCAAGTACAACATTGGAGAAATCTTTTTCTCCTTCATGAAAGGAATGGGTGGTAAGATGAATTCTAAGAGAGAGTGCCTAAATTTCAGAAAGGCTTCCATTTCGTAAACAAATGTTAGAATTTTATAATATTCCTGATAATAACTTTAGCTCAGGGCATTAAAATAAGAATGAAATACTGACCACACGAACAAGGATTTTATGAATCGATTACTAATGGAAAAATACGACAGAACTCCGTCGAAATCCTCCATAGGGGAACAGAGTGGTCTCCTAAATTATATCTACACCACTGATTCAATAAATGATCAGTACCTACAATTGATGTTGCCCAAATACTATTTCGAATACTTTATTGCTGGGTTTGGTTGTGTTTCGTGAAAATCATTTATTGTTTCCGCCTTTATTGCCAGCTGACCATTTCCTTATACAAAAGTTATGAGATAATTTTGCTTGTTTGTTTCATCACCGATCGAGCTCTTCACTGTTGCTTTCCTTCACAAATGAAAGGAAATCGTTTTTTTTGCCAAACTTTTACTCAACGAAGAGTATTTGGTACCAAATCAAACTTTTTATTGGAACTGTCTAACTTACCTGAACATGATATTTATAGAGGATATGGGAGGAGTGTTTTTCTCATATAATATTTATGAAACAAGAATTTTCCGTTTTGGCGAGCCTCTGACGAACCCAAACGGAAAATTCGAACGAGTTTCATAAATATTATATGAGAAAAACACTCATTTCATATTCTATTTATCATATGACACACACACACACACACACACACACACACACACACACACACACACACACACACACACACACACACACACACACGCACAAATTAGCCACTTAGTATGACTTTTTAACCCATCACCTAACTTGAGTTGCAGACGGCACTTGGAAAAAACATCCTCGTATAACTAAAAATTTTAATTTTTTTCTTCCGAAACATAGGTTATGACCCCTCATTGAAACGAGCTCGTTGAGCTCGTTCCAATGAGGGGTCATAACCTATGTTTCGGAAGCAAAAAGTGAAAATATAAAAAAATGAATGGCGTCTTTGTTGGAGGTAAAATATTAATTCAATATAACCGACCCAAGATAGGACAGATAACGTAAATTCTCCCTACTGAAATTATGCAAATGTGACCCAGTTGTATTTTGTTTAGCCAATCAAATTGTCTAGTTTTGAAATTGACCAATGAAATTGACGGAAGGCTTTATTTATCACTGATTAATATGAAAACAAAATATCAAATGTTTTAAAGTGAACAAAACGAACGAGTCATATGATAAATTTGTTTATTGATTGATGTTTGACCCTTTGAACCCAAAAGAACGATATTCGGACCAGAAAAGTGATACGCCATAAATCCATTACGAAGGATGGGCGCTAAGTACGTGTGTGGGGTAGACGAATCAATATTTTCAACGTACAGACCCAAGGCTGCACGTTGAACATATTAATTAGCCTACTCCCAAATAATGAAAATGCACTCTTCCAATTGCTGTCATTGAACTGGCATGGAAGATGCCACCAGGGTTCAAAGGGTTAAGGACACATTTCTGCACAATGGCTAATTATGACCACAAAACACTAATTTTGGGGTTTTCAATCTCTGGTTGAGTATGACCCTCAAACACATATTTTGAAAATCTATCCGTTGCTTAAATGCATCTATGTCTTGATTCGGGGCCATAGCTTATGATCCTTCATTGAAAGGAGCTTAACGAGGTCGTTCCAATAAGGAATCATAAGAACAGAAATTAAAATCACACGATTTGAATGGCGAGTTTTGTAAGTAGTTTTGACCGGTTAAAAGCGCAAACAAAATTTTGGTTTGTGATAGATTCCCGGTTCAACCATGAGGTTCATAAGCTGAAATTTCTTTTGTGCTTTTAATCTGTTTTTTTTTATCAGGATTCGTTTCCTCTTAGTAAAACCCCACTATATATTTGTTCTGTCGGCAAAGTACTCCATCTATATCAAACGACTCCTATTTAGATCTGCAACACACCAGAAAATTCAACTGTAAAATACACACTTCAACTGGAGAATTGTAATTTGTTGGACAAATTACGGGCTTTCCTAACTTTTAATTGTGAAACGACAGACTGTATTGCACACGAAACTATTAATCATTTTGATTATCTTTACACCCGATAACAAGAGCTTTGTTACGGAAACAACGCCCTCGGAGCCTGACAGGTAGAATCCTGAGTTAAAGGCAATATAGAAACAGAGATCCAGCAAATAATGAGAGAGAGAGAGAGATAAAGGCAATATAGAAACAGAGATCCAGCAAATAATGAGAGAGAGAGAGAGAGAGAGAGAGAGAGAGAGAGAGATAAAGGCAATATAGAAACAGAGATCCAGCAAATAATGAGAGAGAGAGAGATAAAGGCAATATAGAAACAGAGATCCAGCAAATAATGAGAGAGAGAGAGAGAAAGAGAGAGAGAGAGAGAGAGAGAGAGAGAGAGAGAGAGAGGGGGGGAGAGAGAGAGGTGGGGGGGGGGCAGAGAAGCAAAATATGGATTGAAAGCCAATTTAAAAAACAACGGGATACTGAATTTATTCTTCTTCATTATATTGTAGTACAACAGGACCTGCCAGCCAGCCAACGCCTGGGGAGGAAGTCGTCTGATGTATGCAGCTCAGATGTCAACGATTAGCTAAACTTGAATAAATGCCTATGTGGTGGTCATGATATAGTCATAGATGCTGAAAGTGACCTTAACCCTTTACTCAACGCAGACGATATAAAAATTTATTATGTTAAATATCATTTTTTCAAATTTTTCAAACAATTTCAACAAAACCATATCATGTGACCCCTCGTTGGAACGAGCTCGACGAGCTCGTTCCAACGAGGGGGTCACATGATATGGTTTTGTTGAAATTTCTTGAGAAATAATATTTTTCAACTGCTGAATTTCAATATTACGTGGGCGGATGCGGTCGATTCGTTGGGTAAAGGGTTAAATACAAATAATTAATTTATTCATACCATTTTGTCGGTTTGTGAATGTGTGGGACATACCAACAAATCAGGGTGTGCTGCAAGTGTCAACGAGCACCAAAACTTGTATAAATACCTATGTTATGGTCCTGATATAGCCATAGATGCTGAAAGCAATTAATTTATTTTGTTCCACTCCGTCTATTTGTGAATGTGTGGGACATGGCAGCAAAAGAGTGTAAGCTTCCTACTCCAACGATTTCACAATTTTTCCAACATTTCTGTTTCAGATAAAATGAAATACATGCAATACAAATTACTGTCACACATAAATTGTTGAAATGTGTTGGATTGTGTATTTGATGGCATTGTTTACTTTATCTAGAAAGCTAGTATTCAGAGTGAGCAATAAAGTTCAAGTCAAAGTGAGTTGATTAAAGGGATGTTGAACTGTTTGTCAATATTTCTTGCAATACATTGCTAACTTCGCTATTTATTGGCAGAAGGCTTTCACGGAGGGATTTCCGTCAAAACCAAACGTTTTTGAAATTAACCCTTTACAAAACGATGGAAAAAAGCAACAAAAGTTGGCTAATGTTGGCATTTTTAAACGGTAATCTTATTCTCGCGCTGTTTCTGCTTGGGGGTTAAATCTGAGATTAAAACGTAATCAGCAACTTTCTTCTGCAATCATTGTTGCGTCTCTCCATACCAAATACCAAACGAATGTTACAAAAACCCTTCAAGTAGTTAAATTTGCCCTTAAAGTTCGTCAGGTTTGAAAAAAAAAATCTATATTCATGTCCTTTTTAGTCACTAGGGGTTAATTTTGAAATATTTGTGTGGTGATTTTGGTGTATGATATTATGCTCTAAGTGTCTAGAATAAAGCGGACACCAAAACATATAACACAAAATGTATTCCTCATTGATTTTGGAATGCAGTTATGGAAAACACAGCGAGCTCTTTCATTTTTGTTTTTGGACAAATGAGTACAGATATTTGCAAAATTCACTAAAAATACATTTTTTTCAGACTGTGCTATTTTTAAGTGGCCAAAGCACATGTTCGGTTAAGACCCAGAGCATAACTTACAACAATAGATTTGTTCACTAAACATCTCTACATATAGTAAAGCAAAGTGTTTGAAATTAACCGTTTCCAAATTGATAGAAAAAAACAAATGGTAACTTCCTTCTGCAATCGTTGTTACATCTATACATACCAAAATAATTGTTACAACAGCCTTGCAATTAGACATTTGCCATTGAAGTTGGTCAATTTTGAAGAAAATATGCAATATTCATGTCATTTTGGGGGAATAGGGGTTAATTTTGAAATATTTGTGTGGTGATTTTGGTGTATCATATTATGCTTTAAATGTGTGGAAAATTGGAGCTAAGTAACTGATCACAATTTTGAGACTTTTAAAAAATGGTGAAATTTCAATGGTTTTGGCAGAATATTTTGAAAATAAGTTTTTTCACGAATATGACGATACCTCATTTCACTTTCCAGAGATCTGTCACCAATCACAGCTTGAGGTTCTGATAAGAGACATGGCGGAATCTTGAATCTTGGTATTGGAATGAACATGTACAATTTGAGGGTACTCCAATTCAAGGCCCGACAACTGGGTGAGGGTTAAAACCTTGAATAAAACATATAACGGCAAAATTGTTCTTGGATGAATGCCCTATCTTCTCATGGGAAACATTTTGAGAAAATATGGCTTCAGTGCTGAGAAATCGCATGTAAAAGTTGGCGAAAATAACAATCATTCCGACAGTACCCTTATGGAAAGTTTCAAATCTGCCATGGGTTAAACTTTTAATAATAACATATAAAACAAAATTTGCCATGCGTTGACTGATGCATGCAGCCATAGAAAACATTCAGTGCTCAATCAATTAGAAATGGAGTAAACTGTCACTTAAACTTACCAAATCCTGAAAAATGGGAGGGTTTTTGGACGGTATCTACTTTTATGCAACCAGAATTGGCATAGTGTTAAACTTTACAACCAAACTTTCAACAGCAAATATGCTCGCTAGTCACTTGTGAATACGGACATACAAAGTGTTTTTGAATTTAACCTATTCCATAATGATAGAAAGAGCAACCAAATTTGTTTCATTTTGGCATTTTCAAATGGTACTCTTATTCACACCCTTATTGTGCTTGAGGGTTAAATCTAAAATTAAAAAATAACATTAACTTTCTGCTGCAATCATTGTTGCATCCATCCATACCAAAAAAACAAAATTGTTTCAACAACCTTGTAATTAGGGAAATTTGCCCTTGAAGTTGGTCAATTTTGAAGACAAAAATTCTGTATCCATATCATTTTTGGCCAATAGGGATTAATTTTGAAATATTTGTGTGACGATTTTAATGCATCATATTATGCTCTAAATATTTGGAAAATTTGAGCTAAATGACTGTAAGCAATTCTGAGACGTCTGAAAAATGGTGAAATTTTGATGGTTTTGGCAGAAAATTTTGAAAATAAGCGTTTTCACGAATATGACGATACCTCATGTCACTAGATTCTGTGACAATACATAAGTTTGTCAAATTTGGTTGAATTCGTACAGCTTGTTTTTGAGCTATTGTTGAAAAATAGTGAAATTTTGATGGTTTTGGCAGTTTATTTTGAAAATAAGCGTTTTCACAGAGATGATGATACCTCAAGTCACTAGATTTTGTAGCATTACATAAGTATGTCAAATTTGGTGAAAATCGTTCGGCTTGTTTTTGAGCAGTACAACAGACAAAATTGATGGTGGAAAAACGAATGAAGAAAAATATTTGAAAGAGAAGAATATACACAGAACGACACACGCGTGTGAATGGGTTAACCGATATGACACGAGTGCCAGCGCGGAAGGATAAATCGAGAGGCCGCGGGTTTATTACACGCCTTCACGTCTATAAAAAACAATTATTAGAAGGACTCTCAGCAATTCATTTGACAGCTGTTAAGAAAAAGAATGTATTTTATTGCCAATCAAAATTTGCGAGGGGAACCCGGTTTACTATTTCGTCCCATAAGTTTCTGCTGGCACATAGAACACATTGGAACTCTGGGGACGATTTTAAGCTATCGCCAGCGATTCAAATTGGAATTGCGTTGCGCGATTTGTTGGAAAATTCCTGTGAGATTTCGCTTCTATTTAAAAATAGTCCGTCAAAGATTTTCGTTTTCCGCAGATTTTCATTTTCCGCATGGTTTAGTGTTGCTGGGGATGAGGATTAAATAGAGCAGGCGTGTACTAAAACAAGAGTCTTTTCCAAACTGAGTTTGGGAAAGACTAAAAAAATAATGAAAACACATCTTTGAAAAAGAAGAATGATAAGAGTCTTTCCCAAACCGGGTCTGGGAAAGCCTGATAATATTAGTCGCCGACCACTTGCAACGATTCTGATTTCCAGGGAGGCAGAATAAATTAAAATTGAGTACTGAAACATAATTAATGTTTTCTTTGAAACGATTCAATTGTTCCAACTATTTCTTCCATAAAAAGCAACCCCCAAGCCTGCTTCATACAGGGGTAGATAACCTATTCTCTAAAAGTACCAGAATTCAAGGGTACTAATAACCAAGAATGTTAGAAGCTTCGAGAAGCAACAGTTATCCCTTCCTGGGGACACATTGATCAATTCACACTTCTCTGTGGTCCAGAATTCTCAAGTAATGGGGAGAACCGAGTTGGTTTGGGAGTGGTACATACACAGAACGACACACGCGTGTGAATGAGTTAATCGATTTGGAACGAATGCCAGTGCAGAAGAATAAAATAAGAGGAAGCAGGCCGCGCGTTTTATTCTTTCGCGATAACACATGTGCCATATCGATTAACCCATTCAAACGTGCGTGTCGTTCTTTGTTTATTACACACCTTCCCGTCTATAAAACAATTATAAGGACACTCAGCAATTCATTTGACAACTGTCAACAAAAAGAACACATTTTATCGCCAACCAAATTTGCGAGGAGAACTCTGTGTTACTCTGTCGTCCCCTGAGTTCCAATGTTGTCTATATGCCCACTCACACATAGAAAGCATTGCTTCTCAGGGGGACGATTTTTAGCGATCGCTAGTGATTCAAATTGTAATTGCGGTGCACTATTTGTAGAAAATTCCATTGGAATTTTGCTTCTATTTAAAAATAATCCGTCAACGATTTACGTTCCACACAAGTGTGCGGAACGGATTTTTATTTTCCGCATGGTTTAGTGTTGCTGTAGATGCGGATTTCAAAGAACCGGCGTGTAATAAATTTTTATCTGAGGTGCAGCGCCTAATTAACAGAATACGATTACGAAACATGTTTAATAGGACGAACTTACCCCCATTTCCACTTTCAGCTTTCCTTTCTTTTGCATTCTTTTTAGACTTTTAGCCATCAAGGCTGTATCTGTCATAGTCCTAATTTAATGCTTACTTCCAGTTAAAACTAGAAGTCCTGTCACGAACTATGCTCTTATTTTAACATAATGTGGCGTAGGAATCGCGCGAAATTCGAATGACATCTAAAGCATGACCGATTCTCCCGGTTATCAATAAAAAGCACAAGCACCGTTTCTGCCAATGAACCTTCGGCTGACACAGTGTATATAAATAGGGTGTATGTACAGAATTTAATAGCCTCACTATCGTCATAGCACGCAGCTCGAAGCGCAGGGCGACGTGCTATTTTCGGGCAATTTATCGCGGGATTTCTCGTTTTAACTGCATGATTTTCTGGAATGTGAAGGTAACGCAGCATGTTTTCAAGCTGGCGTCTCTCGTTTTTTTTCACTTCTTTACTTTTCTTCTCCTTATTCCCCGTCCGATTCCTCAATCATTCACATGCAATGTTAAACAATTTCTGATATCGTTGTCTGGTGGTATGGCTCACCATGCTCCTTTTTCTATAGTTAAGTTAGGATCGGTCGTCTCCCCGTTGTTATTTCCCAATATATCATGTGTATAATCATTGTTCGTTCCTTCTTTTCATTTGTATATTGATTTTATACGCATGTGTTACGTTTCTAATTCTTTAACCTCACATTTTCAGGAGAAGAGGGAAACACGCCTTTCAGCAGCCAGATGAACATCACGCCAGACAGTTTTACGGGAGGGGGTGGGGGACTTCCCGGATAGAACCACTGTGCAGGGGTGAGCAACTGTCAGAATCTACAACATACTAACTCAACACAAGTAGTGTTAGCAGCAGTTGAAGACAAGTGCACCATCGACGTGCAGTACACTTTACCACATGGCGCCACCGCGTCCCCACGTTGGTAATCGACGGTGTCTTGCCCAAGGACGCAACTCAGTTACTACTGGACAGGATGGACTTTTTGGTTCATAGTCCAATGCTCTACCCACTTAGTCCCCACGCTCTTGTAAACAGAAAATAAATACTGTGCTATATGTATATTTTTAAACCATCACGCCCCGAATGACATCGCCTTATATACTACTGCTTACAGAGAAACGAGAGAATGCATCTTGTATTTGTGGGGAGGTACATTTATAATTTAATCCTCCAGCCATAGAGGAATATAGGATTAACCCTTTACCCAACGAATCGACCACATCCGCCCGCGTAATATGCAAATTCAGCAGTTGAAAAAATATCATTTTTAAAAAAAATTCAACAAAACCTTATCATGTGACCCCTCGCTGGAACGAGCTCGACGAGCTCGTTCCAACGAGGGATCACATGATATGGTTTTGTTGAAATTTTTTGAAAAATTTGAAAAAATGATATTTAAAATAATAAATTTTGATATCGTCTGCGTAAGGTAAAGGGTTAAATTATCACTGTTCTCTCTTTCCACTTTTGTGTTCATTGTGCTGTCTACCCATGGACTACTAATTTTCATTTTACTCAAAAAAGTATGCTCACCGAAAGGGTTCATGAAACAGACATGTCTTTCAACGTACACTAATAGTTAAATTTGGGACACCCTTCACACCCGCGTCAATTTAATAACAACAACAACAACAACAACAACAACAACAACAATAATAATAATAATAATAATAATAATAATAATAATAATAATAATAATAATAATAATAATAACTCCGGCCAGCCGCTGGTTTGCCGCGTTCATCAAGTAAGAAAGACTTGGGCTCCCTCCCCGCCCCTCTCCTCCCAACAGACAGAAACAAACAGTTTAATGCTATTTCGTACTTCTTTGTTCCCAATTTCACTCATCAACAAACTAGCCTCACCCTTTCTATCACCCATTAACCACCTTTCCTCCGTTTCTCCATCTCATTCCTCATTATACTCCAAGTGAATGCTATTCTGTCAGACTAATATTTTGGTCATTCTAAGAGAAAGTGCTCGTGGGTGTCCATTACTCCCAAATTACGCATTTTCCACTCCTTATCACCGTCTTTCTCAACTTCCCCAAGCTTCAGCGACCTCGACCTCAGCTACGGATTTGAGGAGATATTGAATCTTTTGGCAGGTGGTGAATCGACAGATAACTCATTTTGATGAATTTGTGTATTTCATAATGTAACGCAATCATACTTAAATATCCAAATTTTATCACTCATTATTTGTTACTTATGCGAATATTACAATTTGTATGGTTTTGTCGTTATAATAGATTTTTAGAGCTTTCTGTTGAATTCTGCACTTGTTCACATTCCCCTTCCTTATTTTGTTCTGAGGGTTTATTTTAATGGAAACTCATGGCGTTCCCCTGGTACTGTGTTTACAATCTAATTTGTAAAATTCACATCTCAGTGAAATAATAAGAAAAACAAACAAAAAAAAAAAAACCCCAAAACAACAATAGCAAAAACAAAACAAAAGAAAACTCGTCTATGTATATTCATCTGGCGGTATTTGTATTTGTTAAGTCCTTCCGCTCAACATAAATTTTGGTGGATTAAAACTGGGTTCAATCCCGGGAACAGAAATTTCACGGTTTACAGTTCTGAAAGTCAGCCCCTGTACACGAAAAATTCATAGAGCAGAACCGGGAATCAAAGGCTGTGTATGAGTTCTTGAGATTACGTCGAATATCAACTTATTCTGAGACCAACTTGGCCTTTGGAACTGCAAGACTCTTCCCGGTTCTGAACGTCAGCCTCGATACCTGGGGAATTAAAAGAACAGAACCGGGAGTCAATGGTGGCGCATTAGGTTTTGAGATTACGGCGAATATCAATTTCTTCCGAGCGATCGAACCAACTTCGCTGTTGGAGTTAGGGTTTAATCCCGAAAACGAGAATTTCCTAGTTCCTTGTTCTGAAAGTCAGTCCCGAATGGGAAATTCGTAGACAACAACCGGGAATCAAATTTGTGTATAATTCAACCACCGATTCTCGGTCCTGACGATGAATTTCCCTGGTACCGGAACTGACTTTTGGAAGCGTAACACAACCTTTGATTCCCGGTTTGTGGCCTATTAATTCCCCATGTACAGTACAGTTGTCATGGACTAGTCGTAATCCACGCGTGGGCAGTGATGTCCACGCATGCGTTTACCGTGTAATAAAAATCATCATCAGCAAAGGTTCAATTAATGAAGCACCGGCTTGTACCCCCCACCCCGCATCCGTGGAAAGTGGCCAGTCTACGGCGGCCATACTGTATCGTGACTGACTTTCCGAACTAGGATTTTCCCATTCGTTGAACCTGTTCAAATATTGGGTCATAAGCTATGACTTTAACCCTTTACGCAACGCAGACGATATCAAAATTTATTATCTTAAATATTATTTTTTTAAATTTTTCAAAAAATTTCTACAAAACCATATCATGTGACCCCTCGTTGGAACGAGCTCGACGAACTCGTTCCAACGAAGGGTCACATGATACGGTTTTGTTGAAATGTTTTGAAATATAATATTTTTTCAACTGCTGAATTTGCATATTACGCGGGCGGATGCGGGCGATTCGTTACGTAAAGGGTTAAAGCTATTAATATTATTTTTTACACTTCTTCAAGAAAATTTGAGCAAATATCGTCTGCAAATCGTATTAATAACGGGTTAAATCCTACGTATGGATACCGGTTTTTCCCTGACAGTAGACATACTATTTACGGTTCTTAACACATCCGCTTTTATTTGTGTTATTATTCACATTACACTGTATTTGCACCCGTGCACACTAGCTAAACGTTGAAGGCCAGCAAGCACGAGTTAAAACAAAGTAGAATGTGAAAAGTATGGCTCTGTAGTCCAGAAAGTAATACATTTCATTTTTTGTTTAATCCACTTTACACTTTTCACAGACAACTGATACACATCGCAGTGAGCGACAACGTGGTACAAAAGAGTTCAAAATATAAGGATTGAAGTTATTCATGCACTACTGTTATAACCTAAACTCATTCAGATTTTTTCATCTTACAGTGATATGTCAAAGGTTGCCATCTACAGTCCAAAGACCGAGTTCGAGTAAGGATCTGAAAAAAATGCTTTAACGATTTGGGCAATTGCGTACTCGGTTCATGTCAGGCCAAAAACGTTTTGAATGCCAGATTCCTGATATATAACATGGAAAGAATCGAACAACTTTGAACAAAGTTTGAATTAAAGAGATAACTGGGTTGATTGATGTGTAAATGGTTATAACTACCAAGGGCGTTTCCGAGATGTGTATTGAAGTCGAGACCTCGTCTCTGGGCATATATCGATGAGTCCTTTAGGAGGAGTCGATATATGACACAGAGACGAGGTGGAGACTTCAGTGCACCATCTCGGATGCCCACTTGATGGTAATATATTTTACAATATTCCCTCCTTTCTTGACTTGTTCGCATATATTTTGACAATCATTCAGCGACTGTGAACTGACTGTTTATGAATGAAGATCATAACTATATGATATTGCCTTCTTGCGTTGTGTACGACATAATCCCTATTCATTATTCATTTGTACTACAACCGCGGAAGTTTATAGTGGCGTTTCAGCTCTGTGGTTCTTTGTTTTTACAGTTTTAACTAATAGCAGATCTATATAAACATATTACTACCAAGGGCGTTTCCGAGATGGTGTATTGAAGTCGAGACATATCATCATGCAAAAAAATGTGTAATCAATTTTATTTCGTCGAATTGGTGATATATTTATTATTCAATTACTGTTATCAAAAATGGTGGCCTTGACATGTGTAAATATTTTTCCATGAGTTCAGATAAAATCGTTCTCTTTCTGAATCGAATGGACGACGTGCTACCCTCAATACGGATTTGTATTTTGTCCAGGCTTTTTCACTTGTATTGGTGGAAATACATTCTTGTTGTAAGCTAAATATAGGTTATTACCACCATGTGGCTTTCCAAGGTGGTGTGGTGAACACGACATCTCGTCTCTGGGCATATATCGACGAGTCCGTTAGGCAGATGCAATATATGTCCCAGAAGCGAGGTCGAGGCTTCAATACACCATCTCGGCAACCCAGTTGTTGGTTAGTTATCTAATAATATTCATCCCTTTCTTGACTTGTACGCATATATTTATATATTTTTACAATCATTCAGCGTCTATGAACTGATTCCACCATGATATTGCGTTCTTGCGCCGTTTATGACGTAATCCCCTATCATTGTTCTACTTGTTTTATAACCACTGACGTTTAAAGTAATAATAATAATATCATAATAGCAAGAAATGATCTAGTCTAAGTTATTTCGCCGAGTTGCTGATTTGTTTATCATTCAGTTTACTGTTATCAAGAAATGGTGACCTCGACATGTGTAATAACTCGATGACAATTAAGCGTAGATAAAACGCTCTCTTTCTGAATCGAATGATCGCACGTGTGGTTGCTGTTATCAGTACAGATTTGTAGTTCGTCTGCACATTTTTACTTGTATTGAGGGAAATACATTATTGTTGTAGGATAAAAACAGGTATAGAAGTTTGAACAATGAAAATGCAAATTGAAGTTTTATATATGTAAGATGTGACTGATTTGATTTTGTTAACAATGCAATGTATAATATGCACAATGTAAATACTAAAACACATAAATCGTTTCATGTTATTTCAACTTGTGTTTTTTTCTTTTTCCTTTGAATAACATATTTACTCTTAGGTCACCATGAGTGAAACACGTTGCCATCATTCTCTCTCTTTTAATAGTTTGCATATTGTCTGGTCTACATGTTTACTTGAGGACAAAATATCTTTATTGGAGTACATATCAACATTTTGCCTGCTAAACATCAACATAACTTTCGTTAGTGCTATTTCTACTTGCTGAGTTCGAACTAGTGTTGATGATTATTGTGCAGTACCATCCCAGACAAAACTGACCTAACATTGACACATGGTTATGATTTCATCTCATGAGCGGGAATTTCCATATTCTCGGTTCTAAAAGTCAGTAAGGGGACCCAGGAAATTCACAGAGCACAAACGGAAATCAAAGCTTGCGTTACGGTTCTGAATATCAGTCTCGCTACCCGAAACTGCATAATCCACATCCGGGAAACAAGGATTGCGTGGAGCAACGTTTAATTCCGGGTTCTGATGTATGAATTTCCTCCGACACGAGATGACCCTGTCTGTCGAAAGTGTCGTCAAACCCCAATTAAAGGATTTGAATTTCCGAATATGGGATCTGATATCCGGAACACGGAATCGGGAAATCCCAGTTCCCGAGATTAAACCCTAACTCAGCGGACAAGCTGGTCTTGGAAAAAACTGATATTTTCCGTAATATGAAAAATTAATTCGCAACTTTTGATTCCCGGTTTTAATCTATGAATCTCTCGGATATCGATACACATCCATATTCTCTGCTCTTGTAGTTTCCGTTAATGATCGAGCCTTTGTGTTCGTTGCAATTGGTCAATATTTTTTCTGCTATACGTCCAAGATGTTTATCCATCTTCGAGGCCGGATCTTACCAATGGGGTGTGTGCTGATTTCTTACATTTTGATGAGCTGTGTTTGAGATTTTTATAATGAAAATAGTTTGGTGAATTCTCTTTTAACCCTTTCAACCGGGTGAGCAGAAATTTTGCGTGAAAAAAACATTGGCAGTGGACGGGCAGACGATATAAAGAGCAAACAATCTGAAGCGAGGATCAATAATAATTTAAACCAACAGCTCGACAGAGTTGTTGGATTAAATTATTACGGAACCTCCCAACAAACCACGATGATTTCGCCCATTTCACCGTTGACAGTATTGACTGAAATGACACCCTCCAGGGCGCCAGTCTTCAATGGAAAACTGGCGTTTCCTATATGCGAGTTCCATCTGATAGTTTCTTGGATTTGAACTCCCAGGTTGAGGTGTGGGTTCGTTGTTACTCGTTCATTGGCATGGTTGTTTAAATTGTAATTCTGTTTCTGTTTTTTATGCTTATTTTTGGGGATGTAGCACTTTTTAGCATCAAAGCAATTGCCAATGTTTTGACCAATCGTCAAGCTTCATTAGGTCTTCTTGTAGGTCTGTTTGGTCTTTGTTGATCTTTATAGTTCTATATAGAAGAGTCATCAGCGTACTTTAGATGTGACGTTGTTGCGTTGTTGCGTAGTTCCTTTATGTAACAGATGAATAATATCAAAATTAAGGCGGTTCTTTGTGGTACAGTCTGCAGGCACGTCTTCTGTTTTACAAGTGTCGTTTGGTTAAGCATTAATAACCGAATTTCTGATGCCCTCGATTTGCAAGACATCAACAGTTTTTGTTACTGTGACAACATACCAACATACCAATTAATGCCCATCTCGTCTCGTCCAGATAGTTAAATACCCAATATAGCACTAAATAGTTTAGGAAAATTAATTTATACAGCGAACGCGAAATAAGCGGCAGGGTTAGAGATGAACGATGGACAACACGACATACTGACCAATATTGAAAATATTGCTACCAGGGATCTGAAACGAACGTTACAGGAGTATAAAGAAAATGACTGTGGGTAGATATGCATGACAAATAATAAAATTGGCTTTGACACACTTATAGTACGGCCGCCGTTGACTGGTCACTTTTCACGGGCGGACAATATTTCCATGGACGCAATAACATTAGATTCCAAACACTAATTATAGGAATAATAATAATCACCGAAAATTTAATTAATAAAGCACCGGGTTGTACCCGGTGCTTTATTAATTAAATTTTCGATGATTATTCCTATAATACCGGGTGCTTCATTACTTAAAATGTTGCTGATCATGATTTTTATTACCCGGTAAACGCATGCGTTGACATCACTGCCCACGCGTGGATTACAACCAGTCCACGGCGACTGTACTGTACGCGCTTATCAAAATACTAATTACATTCATCGTTCACGGTTTCAGCCCACTATTTTAATCCCACGAGGAATCCGTCGCTGTTATGGACTGTTTGTTTACCCACTTTTCGTGGAGTTTACGTGCAGATTACCCTTGATTCATTGTAATGCACCTTCATTCCTAAAGATCTCTAGCTATTCTTTTATGCTCCAGTTATAAATATTCCAATCAAGATGTATTTTGGTCGACTTGAAAACATCAAGATACAAACATAATTGGTGGAACTGCGTGGCATAATCATAGAACTACAGTCGTGAGTGGTGGGTCTTTATTCATAATTATTTAGTCTACAAACACGTATCATTGTATTGTTATCTTATTGAAGATTCGGTTAAATGAAGTTTCAATAGAGAAACGTGTTTTGTGTTCATCCAAAGAAAATTAATTTTGGGGTGTATTTTTAGAATCAATCGGCTGGAATTTTTCATTTGGTCAGAAAAGCTAATCGTAGGTTCAATATTTCGTCCAACTGACATATTCCAACCGAAACAAGATATTGAATATTTTTATTAATTTTTGGAAGTCACTAAAAAAACCAACAAGGGGGTCGTAAACTGTGTTTGAATAACTGGTTGGTTATGGCAATTACGCTGGTTAAAGATTTGCTTTAAAAGAGATTTACACTAAGGCTGTACAACGCAAGGGGGTTAGTTATTCAGTTAACCCTTGTTCTACAGAGAAATCTTGTGCATCTGCCAATAAGAACGGCCAATGATTTTCTTTATGGTATTCCAAACTTACCGGATTCCATCAATATTCACCTTTTTCGCAGTGTACAAAATTTCATAAAAACCACGAAGCGGTTTTAAGACTAGACCGCTAGATGCGCACAGGAGTCTAAAAGCATCCTTTTCCTATTCTGTTGATCTTTAAAGTCAGTGGTCATCTCTGTTTATCTCACACATGGCTCATTTCTATTCGCTTGTTTGTCCTGTCTGTCCTGGCAAAAGTAGTGGTGTGGACTCCGTCGGAGTAGAGGTAGTGCCGAAATGTGGCCCATAGGCTTGTTGACCCAAGCCAGCAGTGTTGTAGTGTGGCATTTCATTTCTCTTCTCCCCCTCCCCCCATCACTTCTTTGTTCTGTCTCTTGCAAAGTTGAGTACCCATCAGCTTTCTTCTCTAACTTTGTACATACACAAAATTGTTTCAATATTTACATACGTTTTGTTTCGCCATTACATATAAATTCATGTAACTACTTGTAAACATGTCATAATTTGTAATTATAAACGTATTTCAAGGAAAGGAAAAAAATCTAAGTGCTGGGCACTTGTTATCCAATCCTTTTTGTTGATTATAAACAAACAAAATATGTTTAATCTAACCCTTTACCTAACGAATCGGCGCATCCGCCTGCGTAATTTACAAATTAAGTTGTTAAAAAAAAAAAAATTCAAAACTTTTCAAAGAAACCTTATCATATGACCTCTCATTCTAACGAGCTCGTCAAGCTCGTTCCAATGAGGGGTCACATGATATAGTTTCGTTGAAATATTTTGAAAAATTTAAATATTAAAATAATAAATTGTGATATCGTCTGCGTTGGGTAAAGGGTTAAAACTGATTTATTTTATAACTAGAGAGTGTTACTAACCCTGTGCAATGCACAGGGTTAGTCGCACTTTCTGGTTATAAGAAATGCTAACTGCCATATCACCCACAATACGAAAATAAACACTGACTGACACTGTAAAAGTGCACAGGGTTAGTCGCATTCATGTTGTTACATATGGTGTAGGATTTAAGGAACTAGTGGAAATACTGATACTTGATTGTGGAAATTTTTTTTAAAGTGAATTCCAAAAAATTAAAATATATTCTATTTTCAATTAATAGCTTGTTCTGATTGAATCAAACAGCAGGCGATGGACTATTTCAGGGCTAAACTGGTTTCAGTCCATAACAACGTCAAATTCCTTACGGAATTTAAGTGAGGATTCTAGTTTTATTAACTAAAATATTTTCATTTATTTTCTACGTTATTTCAATACTATCGATTCCTTGTCTCACAAAGGCGGGTTGGACAATTAAGCCCAGCACTATTCACAAACCTTGGCAATAAAATTTGTTTTCTTCTCCGAAACTGAAGCCTATGACCCCTCAGTGCGAACATATCAAGGTAGCTCATGTTGGGATTTTAAGTTATCTCGGTCTGAAAATACATTTGCGATCGTGCGATCACACAACAGTTTGCTGGAAGAGGTCTTCGAAGACCCATTCACCGTTTTGCTCCTTTCTTGAGCCATAATTCGATTCCTGATTTTCTGTGAGTTTTTTCTGCAAATTCAAAGTTTTCGTGCACACCCAAGCTGAAGAAATGCCACTGCAACGACCTTCCCAATGAGTTCTGCGCCATCGTCTGAAGGTACAAAATACCTGATATTTTGTTAATTGTGCGGTTGCGTTTTGCATCAAATAAATTAAGAATTAATGCCAGTTGTATTTATAAAAGCTTTAGTCCTTTAAGCGACCAGTGTACCATATTTGCAGAAGAGTTTTGGAGAGCAGCTGATGACATTCCTGAGTCGTAATGTAGGCCATTTCCAGCTAAACATATCCACGAAACTGCAAGGGAAGGGTGGTAATGCGACAAACGTGATTACATTTGCCAAATCCAAGCCAAAACGCAAAACCAAATCAGTATCGGTTGTTTCTTGGAACGTACAGAAGTTTGTTCACTTTGTTAAGTTTGTTCAGTAAACTACTTGGTAAATCGTTCTACGATATACTGTGCACTTTTAGCCCTGTTGTCTACTGTAAGGATAGTGTTAGTGACCTCACCTAGAACATTTAACCCTTTCAACTCCAGAGGCCGTTTTTCCGATCGGGTTACAAGTTGCGTCATAATGCCATTAAGTGGGATGGCTACAAGGTAAATGTGTGATGTCGACCAATCAATATTCTCCTCAAGGCTGCACGTTGAGACTATGAATTGGTCTAACCCCAGATAATAAATATGTACTCTTCCAAGTACTGCCATTGCACTGACATGGAAGATACCACCAGGGTTCAAAGAGTTACGAATTGAATCATGACTGTTCAAAATCCACGAGGTGATGAAGCAAATTGATCACGTGCAGTTTCCATGAACCGAGTAGAGGTTCATGGTAACTTTACGCGTGATCAGTTTCTTTCATTTTTCGTGGATTTAAAACATCCATAATTCAATTCTTATGTTTATTTACGGGGGCGTTGTGGTAACGGGTCCTCGTCAGACCACCGAAGTTAAGCAACATCGAGCCCGGTTAGTCATCGGATGGGTGACCGTCTGAGCGATCGATTCGGACTCCCGCAATGTGTTCTTGGGCAAGGCACTTAACCCCGATTGTCCACATGGGGACACGTTGACCCCGTGTACTAAGGCGTACTGCACGTCGATGGTGCGCATGTCTTCAAACAATCTAACCCTACGTGTGCTGCAGTGCGGAGTTACGGCATTGGGGAGCTGGCAGCTGCTCGTCGTTGCTCGGTGGTTCTCTCCGGGTACTCCGGCTTCCTCCACCCGTAAAACTGTCACGGTCATGATTAGCCATTGTGCATAAGTATGTGACCTTAAAACACCAATAAATAAATAAATAAATAATATGTTTATTCACTTCTAAAAATAGAAGTATCTTATGTTCATACAGGATATCGAATTGGCTTATCTACAAGGCATTCCTTGACTGACCATATTTCGGTGAAGGGATGTTCCTAAAAAAGAAACAAAATAACGTATTTCTGATAGGGGTTGGGGGAGGCAGTAGAAAATTTGCTGACGCCATGTCCCATTTTTCGGTTTAGCACTTTTTTACACATACCCGCCACTTACCCAATGAAATTACGGATTGTTTGACAAACATCATAATAGGCTGGAAAAGACACTTCACTCCCACTGCCCACGTGGGGGCAGGGTGGTGTTGTGTACTAAGGTATACTGCACGTCGATGGTGCACTTGTGTTCAACCAATGCTAACCCTGTTTGTGTGGAGTTAGTATGCTGGGGAGCCTGCCAGTTGCTCGCCGTTGCTCGGTGGTTCCCTCCGTGTATTCCGGCTTCCTCCTCCAGTAAAACTGTTCGACAAGCGGCAACTCTGGCTGTCGAAAGTGCCGCTAAACACCATTAAATAAATAAATAAATAAATAAATAAATAAATAAATAAATAAATAAATAAATAAATAGCGCTGTTCGTAAGAGCTAAAAACTGCACCATGTTGTATATCTCAGTCACAGCTGTCACCGTGAGTTGAATATGTGGAATGATTTTCTCACAAGCTGGAATGGAGTTTCTTTAGTGTTTGAGAATAATTTCACCCACACACCAGATTTCCATCTTTAAACTTGTGCAGCCTACACCGTGCGATATGGTGGCAAGGAACATGATTTCAAGGCAAATGGTCATCATAATTTCTTTCAGTGTTCCAAGATTGTCAGGACCAGTAGTCACGCCTGGCCGAAACGGTCTGGTACCAAACTTTTAGTCATTCTGGGCATTTTTGTTCATTTATTTAATCTTATTTGTTTTACAAGGATTGCCAAACAAGTTATGCAGCTTATAGTAACGACTGTCCTATGTGGGATTACCTTCGTAGCGGCAACTTCGTGGCCTCGCTCTTCTCGAATACTACGCAGAGATCTTTAGCCTGCACGGGGTGTGTCTCTCTTTCAGCACAGAGGACCGTCATTTTACGTCCCCACCCGATAGGACCGTACTCCGTGACACCATAAACTCCACACCTGATGCTGACAAAGAGTATTCGGACACCTCAAGAACTTTCCCCGACCGAGAATCGATCACAGGACCTCTGGCATGAGCGACCAGCTCACTTATCCACTCTGCCACCACGCTTGGGCATTTTAGTGCCATACGAATTGTTGTGGTGCCCAAACGCTGATGAGAGAGTGATGGTGTACTTCGCTTTGTGATCCAAATAAATTGATAGAGTTTCAAACATGTCCTTACAATTATTTCAAGAGTGAACGGACAATTGGTCACGGGCAATGCCGACAGAAAACGACAGTTATGATGAAATCCTCGGTAGGCAAAACTGAAGGGCGGTCACTTAAACGATATCTATGTCACTGATTCAATTAATGGTCTGATATTGCACAGAGATGATTACAGATTAATCGGCTAATCGGTATAAACAGTATTTATTTCAGTGCAGAAACAGAAAATAAAGTACAGAAAATAAAATAAGGAACACATTTGTCATAAGGTAATATACATGGAAGTGCCCTTAGCAGCAAGTATAACTCTTATGTGAGCTGTTTCCACAAAGAACATTACACTGTAATTATAAATACATGGCGAAATATATCTATACGTATATTTATGTTATCTGTACTGCATTTCGTGAGCTAGACCAAGTTTTCTGTCAAGTTGTCGACTGGTACTGATGTTTAAGTGGTGAAAGAGAGTTTGTGAAAGGGTGATAGATTGAAGATGAAGGATTCAGGCTGAATGGGCGAGTTACATAAGCGAGTTTAGATCCGAGACGGGTAGTAGAAGGACACAATTTATTTTCACTCTCCGCCCGTCTCCGTGTACGCTCTTGATATCTATACATTAACGACTGAATCTATCTGTTCCCTCATGTATGTATGTAAGCCATCGAATATAATTCGATTTACTTACAATGAGGAAGGTTTTGTTATTGTTGAATTCTTGTAACCATAAACATTACACGTTGTTAGTTTCCAAATCAGGCGGCTTTTAAACGAAATGGTATTTCTTAACCCTTTACTTAACATGAAAAGCAGACGACGCTTGCAAAACAATTCTTGAATAACTAATTTGTTTTCATTTTTTGTCTCAAAACCATAGGTTATGACCCCTCATTGGAACGAGCTCGACGAGCTCGTTCCAACGAGGGGTCATAATCTATGGTTTTGAGACAAAAATTGAAAAAAATCATAAAAATTAATAGGCGATTTTTGAGAATAGCGCTGGCCTGTTTCGGCCGTTACGTTGGGTAAAGGGTTAAATAGACTATTATACCTCTCTCTTTCTTGTGGCTCGGTCTTTCTTGACTGGTTTGTGGTAGATATATACATCAAGATCAAAGCTGTTATCGTTAATGCTGAGCCAAGATTCAGTAATGATATAAATGTCGAAAATCGTTATTTCTCAGCCAAAAGCATCAAGTTTTGGTTTTATGCTTTGGACATTCACTTGGATGAAGGATAAAGCAGAAGATTTAGATTTGAAGGAATCCCCGTCGAGAAAAGCGGTAAATCAGATAGTGATATTGATAGAGATCGTGGTCCAAGGTCAGTCTTAATGTCACCACATAGAAGTAATGATATTAGTTATCCATGTGTATTCCAAGGTGTATGGAAAGTTACACTGGTTTGAAAACCAATACACCCTGAGGCGCAGCCAAAGGGTGTATCAGTTTTTAAACCAGTGTAAATTTCCACACACCCTGGAATATACATAGATAACGAATTTATTTTCCCACTAAGTTCTTTCATATTAAAAAAAAATTATAATTCTGTAGAAAAGAAAAATAACCTATTGTATTTTGTTTGACAGAGGTCTACGAGCTCTGTCAAACAAAATATAATGGGTTATATCTATAGTTATTTTCATGATGTGATGTATCAAAGTTAAACGAATCGGTCAATACTATGCTTTTCGGAATAATGAGTGAGTACCTTGACACTGATAAGATATAAATAGATGCTCAGACTTTTTGCAGTGTGACACAACAACATGACAAATCCAACAAATACTGTCCAAATGGCATTTTGAAAGAGAAAAAAGAAAACTGATAACTCCACATAAAAATTTGTGTTCTGATTTATTGTCATGAATAACACAAAATTAAGGGTATTATTTTCATTATTTTTTCATTGAACAGCACTAGTAATTTTAATACATATTCCATAAACTATTTTTATTGATTTTAAAAAAATCACATTGCCTGCATATTCATGTTTCTACACCGGGCTAAAGCAATGTGTAAATATTTCAAGTGAGTGGGGCATTATTTACATCGTACCTGTCAGCCTGTCAGGAAATAAAGCGTTTTATTTTTTGACTAACACAAACAGCCCCTCAATACCGTTGTAGTTTGTCCATCAAATCCAGCCCTCCGGAAAACAAGAGTATCAAGTTTTCCAGATCGTTATCATGCCGGTCTCAAACGAGGCGCTCGTGATTGGACTATTTCCACCAGTGACATATAAATAAATATAGAACATACGCACAGAACATAAACACGAGTGTCTCCAAATTAAATTCTGTTGTCGAACATTCCAGTCGAGGTCTATTTGAAAATGCCGTGCGGAACAATTGTAAAATAACAATTAACAACTATTTATTTTCAAGATGCGAATCCAACAAAACGTAGGAGAATCTGTGTTGCCTCCATCGTTTTGACTTCCAAGTTTCATGTTCGACACAAACATTTGATATTGCTGCTCGTTTGGGATTCCCCAATTCCATAAATTGTTAATGGTTATTTGGTTAATATAATTCTTGTTGTATTTGATTTTTCAGTTGTTGTGATCAGTTTAAAAGACTCATTGTCATATAAAAAACAAATTATTTCAATAGTCATTTGATATGTGGTGTTGTATTCCGTCTCGTTGACAAGATGAGAATACAACACAGATCGACCAATAGGAAGCAAAACGATCCTACTCTCATTCTATATATATTGATATCATCCATTTGTCGAATGTATTCTTATAGATGCACAGCATGAGATGTAAGAATGGGGTTGATGTCTGGAAGTAGCTACTATATGAACCTTCAGACTGGGTGTAAAACAAAGAGATAAATTGTTGTGGTTGAGAGAGGGGAATATACAGAATATATTTCAGGATGGTAGAGGTTTGGATGATAGAGAAATAGAATTGGCAGTGGGTATAAAGAGGTTGAGGAAAAATCATCTTCTTGGGAGTGTACGTTGGTACATGCACAGAACGACACGCACGTGTGAATGGGTTAACCGATATGGCCCGAGTGCCAGCGCAGAAGAATAGAACGAGAGGCCACAGGCCTCGAGTTTTATCCTTCCGCCATGGCACAAGTGCCTTGACGATTAACCCATTCACACACTCGTGTCGTTCTGTGATTAATACACGCCATCACGTCTATAGAAACCACTATTAGAAGGACACTCCGCAATTAATTTGACAACTATCAACAAAAAGAACACATTTTATCACCAACCAAAGTTGAGAGGGGGACACGTGTTACTATTTCGTCCCCTGGGTTCCAATGTGTTCTATGTGCCAGTAGCACATAAAACACATTGGAACCCAGGGGCGATTTTTAGCAATCGCTGGCGATTCAAATTGTAATTGCTGTGCACGATTTGTAGAAAATTCCAGTGAATGTTCGCTTCTTTATAATATTTTTTCCACATGGTTTAGTCTTGCTGTATATGGGGAATTCATAGAACAGGCGTATAATAAAAGAGTGTATTAAAACTATGAAAACAGGAGAGTCGTCACATGTTGCTGGAGTTAAACTCGGAGATGTTAAATTACTGAAGTCACTGGTTGCAAATTTCACTTTGACTACTTCTCTCTATTTAAAGTTTTAGCATCTTAGCTGTTCCAGTATTTGGCTATTTGGAAGCTTTAGATGCTATTTTGTAGATGTGAAACTGCACGGTATACTTGTTTGGAGATACTGTGGGGGGCTCTGGCTTTGTTAGGTTGATTCACGTGTAACTTTTTGGCTCTAAGAGGGTTGTGGCACTCAAATGTAGCCCTCTAGAGAATGCATACCAACTATTCAAAAAAAGTAGGGGATATTTGATAAAAATGAGATATATGAAGAAATATATTTATATTTTCATCAAAAAGACATTTGAGGCATTGCACTGTTACATCTGGTGAATGATTTCAGCGATAGTTGGGTGTCTGAGAAACACACATTCCACCCACTGAGCTGTTGAAGACATGGAGGGTCAGTCAGAGAATTTACCACATTCAGTCCAAGACATCAATACCTTGTAAATCCTCCTCGGTTCGCGAGATAAGCGCAGATCCGACGTGGCATACTCCTCACCAAACATTCTATATCAACTTGACTGATGTTATTCCATTCTTTCCGCAGTGCAGCGGCGAGTTCCTGGACATTGGTAGGAGGCTGTTGGCGTTGTCGTAGGCGCCTGCTAAGCATATCCCAGACGTGTTCGATTGGTGAAAGGTCTGGACTTAGTGCTACCAGTGTAGCGATGTTCTGCTCCTGGAGGAACTCTGTAGCGACACGGACCCTGTGCTCTCTTGCATTGTCATCTTGGAAAATGAATTGACAGCCTTGATGTCGCGCAAATGGCACCACATGAGCTGCTAACATGTTGTCACGGCAGTACTGCCATGCCACACGCCTTGATGACATATAATGCTGTTCTGCTTGTCATGGTTATGCCACACCACACCATAACCGATCCACCACGAAAACGATCGTGCTGCATAACGGTTACGTCATGGTACCATTCGTTCCGCCGCCCCCACACTCTGTTTCGCAGGTCGTGGAAGTCGAGAGTGAACCTCGATTCATCGGAAAACATGACGTTGCTCCACCGACGATTGTCCCAGCGCTGTCGTGCTCCACACCAATTACGCCTTGTTACGATGTGACGTTCAGTCAAACGTGGAATTATTCGAGGTCGTCGTGCATACAAATTCCAGCTGTGTAGGCGATTTCGGATAGTCTGACCACTGACTCGCACATCTGCCACTCGGCGCAGCTATTGTCCAATTTCTGAGGCACTTTGATGGCGGTTACGTAATGCTGTGGTTCGGATGAAACGATCCTGGTTAGCAGTTGTCGCCCCCGGACGACCTGACCGACGTCTGTCATTAACATTGCCTGTTTGACGGTAGCTTGATCACAACCTGCTATTCACTGATTGAGTAACGTTGAGAATTTGAGCCACTGCAGTCTGCCTGTTGCCATATTCGGCAATTTCCTTTAGTTGCCAATAGCACGTACACATTCGTCACGTGTCAGTCTTCGCATACCTCAAAAGTTACGTGTCGACCAGAAACTATGGATGAACGAGTTTATACCAAGAAAAGAACGATGCGACCTCCGAAAAAGCCATCCAGTACAAATGAAAGTTTCAAAACGTATACCACAGACGTAAACGCGGCGCTCGTGCGAAAACTTTTCGTGGGCCACTGACATTCATGATCCACACTAAACTTGGTAGCATATTGATGTGCCCAGTCACGCGTATCCAATTCCATTTTCCGAAAATATGAACATCAGTTTGGATATCCCCTACTTTTTTTTAATAGTATATGTGTTTACAGACATATGTATGGGTACACATACACACAGACTTATCCTCCGGAGAGTCAACCATGAAATGATAGGTGTTAGGAGTTATTGTCATAATGTTAGAACTGGAAATCATGTCGGATAGGCGACGGACACATGACAAAGTTTCGGTTTTTTTAGTAAATGTACACGCAATTGAATAGCGCACCCAACGTCACAATAATGGTTACTTGGCTGGGTGATATCGTATTTTGGCACTTATTCGGGATAGCCCTCAATATGCCGAGGAGCTGTCGGCATCTCGTCCTGCCATTGAAAATGCTGGAGTCGAGAGTAAGTAAACGGGGTGTCTCATATTCGGCAATTCCCTTTAGGTTTTTGACAGACGGACAGAAGAATTGTGAAACATACCAGGATTACAACCCTGCCCAGCAGTGGCATTTTTATTCGTTAAGAGAGACCGTTATTTACGGTGGTGCATGCCCAAACGCCTGAGTTGCTCATAGGTGAGTCTAGCACGGAGAGAGACAGGAGCTTGACGGAGAACGTGGCTATACTAAAGTCTGTCTTATCGGGATTGTCATGTGTCTATGGGACACTATAAGAGCCTAAGTTCACCGTTCAGTGAACATTGATCATCCTAAATGAATTATACATTATATCAAGATTCGTTGACGACCAAACAATACAAGATGTGTATGTACTGATAAATACTAATATATATATATAAACATAGTTACATGCGTGGGGCTGACTAATTACTGTTAATCCACTGGGCTTAGCCGATTGCAGGTTTTTACAAAGAGGTAGTATTTAATTAGAGAAATACTCTATACCGTCGCGAGTGACTCGCGACGGTATGAAGTATTTATCAAATTAAATGCAACACTTTGTGAAGTTGATAATCTACAATGCTTAATTGAAGAAAGAACAATGCCTCATTTATACCCCTCACTGATAATTAATATTGACAGTTTGCCCAAACACAATTTCTGTCACCTTATTGACAAAAGAAGTAATAACTATTTTTGTTTCGTCATCGATCGTGCTCTTCACTGCCATAATGTGTTTCCTTCACAAGTGAAATAAACCTTTTTGGCGCCAACAATTTAGTCAACGAAGATGTTTGGGGTGGGGGGGGGGGGGGCAAATCAAACGTTCTATTGCAATTGGCTAAATTGGCACCGGACAGGGTGAACACTAGGCAGGGCAAGTACTCCATGCTCTGTTAGATTTATGTCCCTTTTGAGTTGCTTCAGTTCTTTGAGGGACATTTGTAGAGTAACAAACGTGTAGTCTTTCACTGTGACAATATGGCGACGGTACAAAAAAAATCCAAGGTCCTACAGCCAAACTTATCGTGAAATTAATGCGTCGGTTAACTTGGAGTGCCAGAAGTAACAATTTCATGTTCTATGCTTAACATTTGCCTAGAAAGAAAAATGTTATTGCGGATCTCATTTCTAGTTTTCAGGAATTCCGACATCTCAGCCCATGGGCTATACAGAACTCCGTCGCGCTACCAGGTTTATCAGCAATTATACTCAATTAAACCTTATTGGGAAGCGGAGTGGCTGGCTTCTGTAAGTGATGTCACTCAATACATTTATGCATCTGCACCGGGGACCATGCGTACGTAACTTCGTCATGCACATGCCTTATTCTGCAATAAATGGAGGATCGAATTTTATAAAAAACATAAGGAATGTTTTAACCGTGGGCTGTATAGGATAAGCCACACGAAGGTGGCGAGCGAGGGTTGGGGGGGGGGGGGGAGATTCCGGAAGGTGGGACATTAACAGAAAGAAAAAACAAAAACACGAACTATGAAGGGTAAAATAATTCTTAAGTTTTAGGGATGAATAGCTCCAAAACAGGCCCCTGCGAATATGGATTTTTCTTCGACTGGACTTTCGATTCGAACTTGCCAAAAAAATGTTCGAATCGACGGAACATCGAATGAATTCGAACCAAGTTAGCCGAAATTAGGAGTCCAAGTGCGGTTTCGTACGCAATATTTCCAGTTTAAAATAACCACATTAGAATTGTTTTGGCATTGTACTGATGATTTATCCACATAATGCTGCTAACAGTCAGCGGATCGTACGTTAACAATGCAGCACACTTGAACGCATGGTTGAATAGGAGACAAAGAATCGGTATGTGCCTGTGATTGCTTTGCTCCATTCTCTACTTTAAGCTTAGCATCGTCCGGTTTTCCTTATCATGGAGCTATGGATGCATTTTTTCTAGAGTGTACCAGAGGTGAGATGTCGTCCCTGTAGCTTGGGTTTTGTAAGAAGTCTTACATGTATTGCACGCGTATGTAACCATGGCTTTATCCACTTCAAAATATGAGCGTATTACCGATGCCATTTGGAATCGCAACACGAGTGATTCCAAACGACATTGGTAATACACTGTGAGTTCCATGTTGACAATGTGTGCTTGCGGTTCGCGTTAGTTTATCGCATAGTTTTGGCAATTAAGCCAGTTTTAACTGTACGAATGTACGTATACCCAGATATTTCTTGGTAATTTTTTTTTATATTCGTTTTTTATATTCGTGATTTTATTTTCAACTCGAATTCTATTCGAATTTGTTGATCGACTCGACTTCGACTCGAACAATCGAATATTCACAGGGGCCTGCTCCAAAAAGGCTTTTGTGAACAACAAACATTTGTGAAATGGTTGGCGTAACAAGTAACTAAAGGTACGGAAGTGATACCTCCAAACCATGCAGCTGTGAAGAGTTTGAAAAGTAGGCGGAACGACGGATGTAAATAGATAAGAGGATCGAGTGATGCCACACCATTTGAGGCAGTTACGGGTGACCTTGTGTAGATGACAGATAGAACAGAGAGGTTTGACGACAGTGTGTTAGCTTAACTCTGTTAAGGTTCCTATAGTACGGGGGGAATGGGAAAGATGACTATAAGAAGTGCAAACATTTTTAATCGTTCAATATATAATTTAACAGTGATGAAGACTCCGGAACACCTTCTATCCAAAATAGCAGTGTTACAGAACAAGATTAACGGGGACAATAATAGGAAAATTAAATGGGAGAGCAAAGGTCAGTTGGGTAATGGGCGATATAGAGGAAATGGCTAGTATGAATATTACTGAACTTGAGAATGAATAATTAAGAGATAATATCCTGTATGGGCTGATGGAGGAGAAAAGGACGAAACGAAGAGAGGAGTGGCATTAATATAGAACATGAGCAGTCGAGGCGAACCAGGACAAATCGGCGACTGGCCGAAGTTTTATTGTTAGAAGTGAAGACTTCAACATTTGCCCTGCAATTCGTTTAACCCTTTCAATCCGATGTGCATAAATGTTTGCGTAAAGAAAAAACAAGCAGACGATATGAAGAGCAAGAAATCTTATGCGAGGCTCAGTAATAATTTAATCCAACAGCTCGAAAGAGCTGTTGGATTAAATTATTACTGAACCTCCCAACAAACCAGGATGGTTTCGCCCATTTCGCCGTTGACAGTATTGACTGAAATTATACACTCTAGGGCGACAGTGTTGAAAGGGTGTAAATATGTCTTTGACCTTTGAAGTCACAGACGAGCGTTATCAAAACAGAACACAATGATGGTCATTGATTCGCGTCCCCTGTACTCTCCCTGAGTTGTGTTCTGAATTTATACCACGATTAAACTTGAATTGAGTGAATGAAACTGATATTTGTGGAGAAAAAATATCACCATCGACGGCCTGTTTACATTCTTTGTTGACACTACTTCGTGTCGAAGCATTTCATATACGCTATAACATCACCCAGATGTGTCACGGCCAATCAGATGAGTTCTAATATTACGTTCTTACACGTAGCCCGGATTCCACGCAAAGTGCACCTAGCATATTTCCCGATGCCTGTATTGTATCGGGTAATACGGACAGTAGTGGTGGTATAATATATGAAACCTTTTCACATGAAGCTCCTTCGTCATTTAAGAGATTTTCGTAATGTTACATAACAAACTCTCAACCTTGTTATGTGTCACTTGATATTCAGAAATGAGATGTGGTATACTGAGCCGCACAGATCATCCAATTTTATGAGAACAAACGAATAGGTACCCGTTATGAAGGTCAGAAAAAGTTGCCTTTTGATCGATGTGCTGCAAACTGAGGAAACAGTTAACATTTCCTATTGGATATTTTACTTTACACACAACAGTAGTATGCAGAGAATGGAGTTTATCGTAAATTAGAAAGACAGACCGATACAAGGATCGGGCGCCTACTTCTGACGAAGGATTTTTGTCGGGAGGCGATCCTATTCTGAAACGCACATGCTGTCGATTCATGCTCTATATCACCTTATCGGCGCCGCCAGAGATAGTAAGGCCAGCGCTTTGAGAATGTCTCAGTGCCTCGAGGTAATTGTAGGGCTCATGCAAAATTCGACTCGATTCGAAATCGTCCCGATTGTTCGACTCGAGTCGCGGTGATTCGGAAATTTTCGAATCGTCGAGATGTTATCAAAATCCTACCAAGTGTCTCCTCCTGAACTCTCTTTCCATCATCGGGTCTTTTGTACAGCAGATCCGACGATACGAGTAGAGTTCAAGGAATGCCCGCTTCCTAAACTGCTTTGATGTGTTCCTGAAATATTATGTTTTTTTGATTGACCTTCCAAACAGACTAGTAGGGGTAGAATGCAATACTTATATGGAGACTGGAGATATTTACGGTTGTAAGAAGGTGCAATATTTAAAGTTTTAACCCTTTACCCAACGTAACGGTCAAAATCGGCCAGCGTTGTTCTAAAAAATCGCCAATTAATTTTCATTATTTTTTTCTTTTTTTTGTCTCAGAAACATAGGTTATGACCCCTCGTTGGAACGAGCTCGTCGAGCTCGTTCCAACGAGGGGTCATAACCTATGTTTTTGAGACAAAAAATGAAAAGAATAGTTATTCAAGAATTTTTTTTTGCAAGTGTCGTTTGCTTCGCATGTTAGGTAAAGGGTTAATCCTTTGAACCTGGTAGTATCTTCCATGTCAGTTCAATGGCAGAAATTGGAAGAGTCCTTATTCATTATTTGGGTGTAGATCAATTAATATTTTCAACGAGCAGCCGTTTGGCGGCACGTTGAAAATATTAATTGGTCTCCCCCTTACTTAGTAGTCATCACACTTAATGACATTATGACGGAGCATTTGTTTTGGACCGGCAAAACAGTCTCTCGGGTTCGAAGGGTTAAGAGGCGTGAGATTCGAATCGATTCGATTCGAAATCCTATGCCTCATTCGATTTTCGATTCGATTCGATGCGAAATTTGAGATTCGTTGGTCTCTTCGCAACTTATAAAATTATCTCACAATACCGCAAAATTGTTTCGTCGTCTAACTGGAGATGTGGTATTGGATAGGGTCCACGAAGACAAAACCTCATTTGGCAGCTATACTTCTTTTGGAAGGATTCGACGTCCGGGATCCCACTGTACCCATTTTTGAGACGTATTTGTTCTATATACATGACCGAACAAGACTTATTATCAGACAGGAATATGATATTTGTGAAAAAGCAGAAATATAAGTGCAGTATCTTCCTGCTTCCATTTTCGTGTAGATGCTCCACTTAACATTATTCATTTGCAACGATAAAATTATATCGAAGGTAAAGCAGCAAACCCATTGTTCACTGAAAACATTTTCTGTACTACGAGAAACGGTACGTATCACATAATGTGTTCTCATTCTGCATCGTGGCTGTCATAACAGGCGCATGAATACATTCTATGTGCGTTTCAGTGACCTTCTCAGCTGATCGCTTACAAAACAAAACAAAATTCCTTATAATGAGCGACAGAACTATTAATAGCCAATGACACCCCCACAATAAATAGAAAATGCACAATTAAATATAACACGCTTGTAAATTCAAGCGCATCATAGGAAGTGACATTGAGAGTGAATACTTTTACCGCGCAACTTGAAAATTGTGCACAACAATATTGTTCCATAAAATACGTTTTTTCAACTTTTTCTCGCCCAACATTATGTCCCAAACCTGTATTAATAATTTAAGATTTAATCTGTTTATGTGACAGCATTGTTAGATAAATGAATTCTCATGATAAAGTGCATGTCCTGTGATTTCCATCAGATTCTCGGTGGTGTCCAGAATGGATAGCCGGCTCGTTGAGATTCCATTCTGGACACCACCTCGAATCTGATACAAATCACAGGACTTGCACATTATCATGATAATCTGTATATACCACGGTTGCTGTGCGTATTCAGCGTTACGCGATACAAAACAGACAACGGGAAATGTTCTAGACACACCACGCGTGAAATCTGGATTACGCGTAAGAACGTCGCATCTGATTGAACGTTACGCGTTAGAGTGGAGTTAAGACGTGAATGAAATTCTTCGACACAAGAAGGGTCAAGCTTGAAAGTTATCAGACCACCGAAAGTGATATTTTTTTTTAATAATATCACAGTACAATCGCCATGGATTGGTCATAATTCACGTGTGGGCAGTGGTATTCACGCATGCGTTTACCAGGTAATAAAATTCACCATCAGCAAAATTTGTACCTGGTGCTTCATTAATTAAATATTTGTTGCTTATTCTTATAATTAATGTTTGCAATCTAATATTATTGCGTCCGTTGATATACTGCCCACCCAGTGGAAAGTGACCAGTCCACAACGGCCGTACTGTCAGTTTCAGTCATTTAATTCAAGTTTAATAGTGGTATAAATACAGAACACAACTCGGGTAGAGTACAGGGCAGGGGTGGGGGCGTCAGGAATCAACAACCCTTGGTGGAGTTTCTCCTGTCTTTTATGCGTACCCTTCAGAGCTCGTGAAATACAGCAGAAACTTCCCTTCGGGTCATTGATTCCAGCCCCCGTATTCCACTCTCGCTGTGTTCTGTCTTTTTTTTTCTCAGAAAAAGCACTTCACTTTCTGAGTTCAACACGATTGTAACACAACAAATTTGTTATTGTAAATGGCCGTCTTCAAATACAAAAACTGATCTGTTTTTGAATCTTTCGAGTAATCTTCCTTTTAACAACCAGTAGTGCAATTTATTTATTGGGGTTTAACGACACTTTCCACCGCCAGTGTCACCCCGTGTTGGACAGTTTTACGGGTGGAGGAATTCGGAGTACTCTAGTGAACCATTGAGCAGCGGCGAACAACTGTTAGACTTCCAGATCCACTAACCCCGCACAAGTAGGTTAGCATTGGTTGAAGGCAAGTGCACCATCGTCGTAAAGTACTTAGTACACAGTGTCACCATACCCCCACGTGATTTATAGAGATTAAGTGTCTTGCCTATGGATAGAGTGCAGTTACCGCTGGTCAGGGTCGAACTGTGGACCTTTCGGTTTGAAGTTCAATATTCTAACCACTAAGGCTGCACGACATTTCAAACTGAATACCGGTATCGGTATTAAAAAAAACATTCCGCGGTATATTGGTATATCGAAGACTGTTCAGATATCTGAACATAAGTACCACAATCGGATCTTGAGCCATCACAGTCGGAAAGAATTGGCATGCCTTGATGATGCAGCTCGGGAGTGCGGTGGCGCAGTAGGTAGAGATGCAGGCTGCAAGCCGATAGGTCCTCGGTTCGAATCCCAACTGCGGCAACCGCGTTGTGTCCTTGGGCAAGGCTCTTAATCCTAATTGCCCACGTGGTGGCACGATGGCGTTGTGTACTCAGGCGTTCTGCACGTCGATTGTGCACTTGCCTTCAATCAATGCTAACCCTGCTTGTGCGGAGTTAGTACGTTGTGGAGTAAGACAGTTGCTCGCCGTGGCTCGGTGGTTCTCTCCGGGTACTCCGACTTCCTCCACCCGTAAAACTGTCCGACACGAGGTGACCCTGGCTGTGGAAAGTGTCGTTAAACACAATATATAAATGAACAAATAAATAAATTAATAAATAAATAAATGACGCAACGCAGACGATATCAAAATTTATTATTTTAAATATTAGTTTATCCGATTTTTCAACAATTTCCTCAAAATATCTTGTGACCTCTCATTGGAACGGGCTCAACGAGCTCGTTCCAATGAGGGGTCTCGTGATATGGTTTTATTGAATGTTTTTTTAAAATTATTTTTTCGACTGCTGAATTTGTATATCACGCGGGTGGATTCGGCCGATTCGTTGGGTAAAGGGATAATATCATTCATTCGGGGCTACAGTTAAAACTCAAGACATCTTGAAAATTTAATTGTGGGTAAATAAATAATGACGATAAACCGATATATTTGTTATTACACCTCACCTCTATTCAATGGATATTGGTTTGAATACCGATATGTATAGGCTTATCGATATACCGTGCAACCCAACTGACCACTAGGCCATCGAGCGCCTCAGCAGTGTAATTATCAAACAGTTGCGTTATATCAACCAGTTGTCAATAGCTGTGCAATAATTAACCAGCAGTGTAATAATCAACCAATTATGTAACCGAAATCAACGAGCTGAGTAAATAGCAATAATGTTATAAACTTAACCAGAAAGTGCTATAAAATTCCATGTAAATAAACAAATTTTCCAGACAATTTCTAAAAGTCTTTTGGTGGCTCTTCTCATTGATTTTTAATCATTTAATGATGAGGCTGGAGATGTTTCCAAGGTCAAATGTCATTTGTTTGGCTCAACACTGTGATGGAAGGTCTTTTCGTGGTTTTTATGTGTGCATATAATAGCATTTAATTTCACTTTCAGCATCTGTGGCTACATCACTACCACAAAATTAGAACAAAGTAAAAAAAAGCCAATTATATGCATGGAACTGCCATGCTGGTTATAGAGAAGATAGTTTAACACAGGCATAAGATGTCGGGTTTTATATTCCACCACAAAATGTTTTCAGGGTAACTCGTGTTGAAGTGTAGTCTCCCAGGACTCAAATTTCTGACCTGTTGCGTTGTCTACATTTATAATTTTTAATACGCCCTTGACGATCCCTAAAGGTCTCTCTCACCACACCCGCTATATCGAAATACACAGCCTTTTCAGTCTGGTCGACTGTTTTGCAAGATATTCTAAGAGACTGTGTTCGTCTGGGAGTGGTGTTTATGTTGATTGTGTAGAGGATCCAATGTTTTCCTCGAAGGAGGAAGGCCTCCAAACATTTTCTGTTTCACTTGGGCCAGTTCTTTTTTACAAATAAAAGGAAAACGTGATCCTTCTTCCAATAAGAGGGTAAAGTGTATGCAAGGCAGCATGGGTTGGATGAGAGCTTTGGAAGCGCTGTTCTAATTTCGTAACAGGTGTTCAATTTTTTCAAGGTCCTCAGTCAGGTGATAACTTTTGATAATCAACAAAAGGCGACCTTAGAGTGGTAAACCTGCAGAGGGTTTACTTCTAATTTAAAAAGCTAGGACACATTCAGGATACAGGAAATACTGTTTGAGAAGTAGGCCATGAGACGTTAACAAACCTTTTTATACTCCAAAGTAAGCGGGTTTTGATCAGGGAGACGGAAGATTCTATCATAACATTAGGAAGGAATTGAGGTGATTACTATGGATGGATTAGGTTGAGCTTGGCGTTATGGGGTGTGCACTGTCAGCCATAAGTTCGAACCACACACAAAACCCAAACAAATTGGGATGTCAACAATTGGACGATATAGCCACCCCTACCCCTCCCCGTAGAAGGTGGACGCGCCCACACATCCATTTAAGGAACATGATCATCGCCCTCGGGCGAACACGGTCTTTTATGGCATCTTCCGGACAGAGAAAAAGGTCCTGCATTACAATACAGCGACTGAAGCGGATTGGTGATGAAGGTCTTTAGAGATCCGGGGATCCCTCAGGGCATATTTAAAATTATAATGAGGACAACACAAGTTATCAGGAATTTGAGACCCAGCTCATCACTTACGAGTTACCCTTAAAACTTTTTGCGGTATCATAGAAACCGACATCTTTGCTCATCCTCTAACAGGCACAGCATTGCCATAAGTGCGGGCATGACAGCCATTACTTATTCCCAGTTCCTCATTCGACATTCATTATCAACCGATTTTATGGGTTGATAATTAATTTAGAATAAGGAACTGGCGATAAGTAACGGTTCTCACCCCCACCATAAGTTATTTCTTCGATATGATTTTCATTCCCAGAATTGCCTATTATCATGCTCGGCTGATATGACTTCAAACTCGACTGATATGTCGCCGATTTCAGCCGATATGAACCAAGATAGAGTTGTCCCTCTTGATGCGTTTGTTTACATAGAAATCGTCCGTCGCGATTCAACGAATGTAAACCTGAAAATTCAGTAGTTTGACGCCAATTTCTTATATGACGAGGAATTAATGGTGGCAATAATCAGGATAAGATTAAAAAGAAGGTTGTATAAAAAATTCAACGCAAACTAAGATTCAGACTCGGATGCGAAAATTAATCGAAGCAGGAGAAGAGATAGTTCAGCTATTTGAACGTTGCGGTTTCCCCAAGAAGTGGGGAAGCTGAGACGTTCGGATAGCTGAACTGAAAGAAGTGGAAGAATTTGTGAAAGAATAAAAAAAATAACACTGTCAGAAAACTGTAACAGACGTGAGAACGGTTTGTAATTATTTGGTTGGGTTTAACCCAACGCAGACGATATCAAAATTTATTATTTTAAATGTCATTTTTTAAAATTTTTCAAACAATTTCAACAAAACCATATCATGTAAGCCCTCGTTGGAACGAGCTCCACGAGCTCGTTCCAACGAGGGGTCACATGATATGGTTTTGTTGAAATTTTTGGAAAAATAATATTTTTTCAACTGCTGAATTTGCATATTACGCAGGCGGATGCGGCCGATTCGTTGGGTAAAGGGTTAATATATAAATAGGTTATTACTTGGTTAGTTTCATATCGGCCGAGATATATGCCCTCGGTAACTTCACATCGGTCTTCGACCTTCGATGTCAGGGTGGTATGTAGTTACCTCGATAATAATTGATTGTCTAACTTTGGATTTATATTAACCATGCAGCAGCTATATAGTCACAGATATTACACACCAGTATATATGCACATAAACATGAAAATACCGTCCGGCATAGTACTGAACTACACAAATGATATTTCACCTTAAAACATCTCTAGATTTCTTATTAATTCATCAAAAATCAATGCCAAATGCTCTTGAAATGTCGTTGATTTTCACGGTCCAGTTTATTTCATAACTAGTTATTACACGACTAGTTGATTTCTATTACATTACTGGTTGATTACTACACATAATTGTTGATTTTTATTACATTACTGGTTAATATCACACAACTGGTTGATTATCACACTACGGGCTGTTGCATTTTTCTTCCACCGCGATAAAAGTTTTCTAACTTTGTTTCTCATTGTTGAAACGCAGCACAACCCCTACAACACTATAGTTATTAACTGGTAGAGTGCTAAATTTGATCATCAAAACTCGTTCACATATCTTTGCCTTGTTACAATTTATGGGAGAGTGCCAATAGGCACCCTTCCATAAATTGTGAAAAGGCAAATCATAACTGATTGAATAATTTCACTTCAAAGGTGATATGAAGAACAAGCACAGAATATGAAGCCTTTAAGTTGTGGTACCAATGTAAAAGGAATGGAAGTCCGTAGGAACGTTAGTCCCTCTGGACTATTATTCCGCGGAATTATAGTCCTAGGTCTAACATTTCTAGGAATAGTAGTCCGCCGGACTACTATTCCTAGAAATGTTAGACCTAGGACTATAATTCCGCGGAATAATAGTCCAGAGGGACTAATTTTCCTACGGACTTCCATTCCTGTCACACCGGCACTTCAGAATAAAGACCAAATATGGGCTTCCAGCCCTCTATGAGTTCAGACATAACACAACGAGATTGGAGTACGGGGAACTGAAACCAACAACCTGAACTGGAGTGTTTCTTGTATTTCACGAGTGCCAAAGTCGTGCGTGAAATACAGGGAAAACTCTAAAAGGGTCGTTGATGCCTTTCCCCAATCCCGCCCTCCACTCCAGTTGTGTTCTGTATTTATAACACGATTAAACTTGAATTAAGTGGACGAAGATAATATCTTTAAAGACAAATATCACCTTGGGCGGTCTGTTTACATTCTTACTTGTAACTGTTTTGTATCGGGGCAGCATTTCATTCACGTTATAACGAGGACAACGCAAGATATCAGAAATTTGAGAGCCAGAGCCGGATTCTGTATTGTATCCGGTAACGTTGAATACGGACAACAATCGTGGTATAAAACCTCGTCTTCATCGAATACACACATATCAAACTTCACACATTATGAATTTGGTGATGTCTCATGTGCACAGATTTTGTTCCGTTTCAAATTCCATCATTTATCCATGACAACATCAAATTTACGACTTTTTTCTTAAATGTTAATATCGACCGATTTACTGAGCATCCATTCCCGACATTTTGGAATAAAAGTTATCCAATGAAACCTTATCTAAAACTGTGTTGCCGTCTTGGGAAAGTCTTAACGATTAGGGCCGATCCGTAAAGTGAGGACATCGGACGTCAACGCCGAAGAAACAGAAATACGTCAAATTATTTTAACGAGATGTGTGTGCTTTATGTCTCATAATTTTAGAAACGAGGGGTACTTTACGTTTTGATTAAACGCCATTCATTTTCGACTTTTTACTTCAATTTCTGTTTTAAACCCATCCCTTTTTGTGACAGCACCAACTCAGGATCTTTCATAAATACCGCAATAATATTACACAGACGGATCAATCAACAGTTCAAATGATGTCTCCACCCTTTTTTTATTTCCATTCATAGAAGATATGTAACACTTTGACGTTGAAGGTGACCCGGGACTCAAAACGCCAAACTTAAATTTCACACCATAAAGTTGAAATCCAGAGACATTCAAGTATCCTTGGTTCCAAATACAAAATTGGAAACAAAATCGAAAATTCAGCGTCAAATAGTGGAGATATGGCGTCAATGCCGTCAGGTGGTATCCTGTCCCCTTTTGTAACGGCCCAAACTCGGGAACAGCAAAGGATACCCTTAAAATATTGAGAAAAAAACACATCCTATAATTGTAATGATGTCTTCGTGCATTTGTATTCACATTGACAGAACATATTTAACCCTTTACCTAACATGAAAAGCAGACGACACTTGCCAAAAAAATTCTTGAACAATTAATTTTTTTCATTTTTTGTCTCAAAAACATAGGTTATGACCCCTCATTGGAACGAGCTCGACGAGCTCGTTCCAATGAGGGGTCATAACCTATGTTTTTGAGACAAAAAGTGAAAAAATAATGAAAAGTAACTAACGATTTTTACGACTAGCGCTGGCCGGTTTTGGCCGTTACGTTGGGTAAAGGGTTAATGATGTAAAAGGTGACCGTGAGCGAAAAAAATCAAACATAAAATAGGCTTTAAGTTTCTCAAACATGGGTTAAAAGTTTCATCGCTTACTTTTTCTGAAATTTCTCGTGTAGTCTAATAACAATCTAAGCAAATGGGGACATAAAATGATTTTCACAAGTTATGACGCCAAAGAGTATGAAAATTGGAAACTCTTTCCTGTCACGTAAGTTTTGCATACCCCTCCCGAGTTCCACAAAATGCGCATCCTGTTTTCGTTGTGGTTGTCTCGAAACTTTTAAAGCTACATTTATTTATTTATTAGCATTTGAGGAAACTTTTGACAGCTAGAGCCACTTCTTGTCGGAACTGAAGCTATAACGTGCATAATATCAGATAATCTTAAAACTCGAAGTCTCAATATTTTGTAATAGCCCTACCCCCGGAACAACAGAGATACTGCTATAATACAATATTTCACAGATATCTCAATCGATAGGTGAATTATATCTCGTCACATTTTAATTCCGACAGACAAAACACATTTAAGGCTATAACGTTAAATGAGACCACGGGCGAGTGAAAAACGTCAAAAAAAATCTCACATCAGAAAGGTGAAACCATTGGCCTGTTAGCACTCTTGGTCCCAAATACATAACGTTGACAACTTGAGAACATTTTGAAAATCCGACCTCGTATACCGGAGATATCAAGTCAATACCGTAAGGACCCCCCCCCCCCCACCCCCTCCCCCCCCCCCCTACACACACTTCTATTTTGTAACGGCGGATCCTCACGAACCACAAAAGATGCCGCTATAGTATATCGCATACTGGTAAATCTATTATAAGTTATCTCTCTTGTTTAAACATCTCGCCGCAGGTGAGGTATTAAATCTCCATATACCATTCATGTTGGCGGAGATAACGTATTTATCCCGTTTGAAACACAGTAGCTACATAGTGGAAACAAAATCGTGGATGCGTTTCTCATGCTCCGCAATCAGTTTGCCGAAACTCGTGGATAATTGTTTTGTTTTTACAAACGCAGGAGACAACAGATAGAGTTACATTCCTTGCGTTGTTACTGGGAACGTAAACATATCGGGAGCTGAATATTTGTTGACAGATTTGCTCTTATTTTAATTTTATCAAGTTGTTTCATTTAATTATTCGACTATTTAATTTATAACAGCAAAAGATGACCGAATTGTCAGAAATCTGATGATATTTGCGACTATTTTCAGGTTTTTTGGTTCGATTTTTATATCGAGGCGAGCGAAAGGAAAAGCTTTCATTTAACCACATACGCCCGATGTTTCGCGTGTCCTTATAGTTGCATTATTGATGTTGCACGCTCTCATATGCCAAGGATGTTGGGTGCACCCTTTGCCATGGCTATTTGCTCTAGGCATCCTGACCAATCAGAAGACAGAATTTATCGGGATATAGGGAAAAATTTAAATGTATGCATTGCCACATTTTTATTTAGACTGGTGGAAATTATTTAACGCTATGGCGTTAAACCCGACTGAGGAACGCCAAACGTTAAAATCACATTTCTATGCACAAAGTTTAAATCGAGGGGCATTTTAGTATCCATGATCCCAAATACAAAGTTTAAAAAAATGTGAAAATCAAACTTGAAGTAACGAGATATGACGTAAATATCATCAGGGGTACAACCTCCAACTTTCAGCAGCTCCACCACACAAACTGCAGCAGATGTTGATATAATCTTCCATATTTGGAATTATTCAACGTCACGTGTTTGTTCACGAGGTTCACAAATATTAAATTCTGCGACATCAAAGGTGGCGATGCTGCCCAAAATGTTAAAATTGCCTTTTAGAACAGTCAACAAACTTCCCGCAACCTTCAACGTATGAACGCACCTTCATCTTAGAGCTAAAAATTGCGTTGGCCGTGCTTCGTTGTATGACGTCATCGAAGTTCACTCTGTGCTCTAATCAATCTAGTTGTGATTAACCACCTGCACACAGATTGAGGTCAAATTACCGCACTTTCAAGCAGCAAATATTTTCCCATGAAGCACTAGAAATTTAACCAATTCATAGAGCTCTGTCAAACAAGATTGAATTTCTCAAATTCCTCAGTGCAATGTGGGAAAATTTGCATCTTGAAATTTTAAAATTTCGACATCAGTGAGCAGAGGGTTAATATTCTACAGGACTGTGCAGTTCAGGAACTCAGTGTTGGAAGAGTTACCGTATTCGTATGTTGAAAAGAGCTTAACGCCACGTAAAATGAACTACCGTTACGATTAATTTCATAGCCTGACAACATTACAGCGAAGTCTGATAATTGTACTTTCACTGGGGTCCAAGTTGTAGCTGAGGTTTTATCTGAAGTTCTAGCGTTCCACTTTTATGTAAGCCATTGTGGGAGTGAACCTATGCATTATTGACAGAATAACACTGGGGTAATTAGCGATACCAAACACGGCCTCGTATCACATGTGGAACCTGACGAAGCTATGTGTATATTTTTGCTGACGGCGCAGATTCAATGGTCTTTCCATCACTGTCAGAAAAGCTCTATACGCCACAGAAATAGATTATGACCTCCACATTTGCGGGAAGTCTGATATTTGTAATAATTGTAGCTTCACTAGAGTAAAATATGTAGTTAATATGATACCTGTGGCAGTTTTAGCGTCCCATATCCAAATATATAAGATATCCACACAGACGGTGTAAACTCAGTTAACATTCGCCACACACATACAGATTGCCTATAACATCCGTTTGAAGCGAACATCCTCATAAATTTTGTCATCGCATCTCATTTAATTCTAGCGCAACGGACTTGAACACAATTTGTAACTTTCGACATTTGACGTTCAAACATTATCTTAAACCAGACTTGGCTTTCGCGACGTCCGTGTTCGTGCCAGCCTTAGTCCAGTCAATTTAGAACTTGGTGTCATCCAAGCCTGTTGAAAGGCCGGTTGTAAAACGGGCGCCATGTTGCCTGCATCCAATTCATTCAACAACACCGGCACTGGGGAAACATTTTTTTGCCGGGACACCTGCGAAAATTCGAATGTAATTTACACACTTCAACGTGGTGTTTGTCAAATCCAATATGTTGGCGAAACCTGTACCCCATTTCACAAATGTGTGAACAACCACCGATCATTCAAAAAGAAGAAGGAACGTTACCGTGCTATTACACGACACTGAATGTCGACGGTCAGCTTTTTACTTCATTCCAGGCCTTCATCATTGACTTCAAGTCCGACTGAAAAAAGGGTGAGGGAGTTTCTCGGGGAACATTCTAGATCGAACAGCTATGCACTCACAGACCTCTCGGCCTTAAGAGAACTTCGGGTAATTCTTAATTCCTTTAAAGTTTTTGAAGGGTATATATCCACTAGGTAACGTAATTCTAGGGGCCAGACAAATCTTTTTCAAAGTTTGCCCAACAGTATTTTTTACCGTTTTGCTTTCACTTTTTGTAAACGATTTTTCATTTCAGGTTGTATGCCACATCATTTAGTCAGACCCTTGCTTACGAGAGTTTTTGTCGCTACATTTCATTTCTTTCATCATTTGTGTGTATTTTTTGTTCACGAAACGAAACGTAGCGATAGAACTCTCGAAAATATCTACTGCCTGAATAAAGTCGGGAATTTGAAAACCATCCGATCTTTCAATGGGCAGACGATTTCTCTGGACTCAACTTCTCAACCAATAAGACTATTTACTCAACAAACCAGCGCGAATTTCAGCTATAGAAGATTCAACTTTTCATATATCAAAGCAAAACTGAACAAATCCGTTCCTTACAGAAAGAAACTTTCTGGTTTTGACACGCTTATAGCTCATCAAATCTTTTATTTGTGAAGCACCCTCTTCAAATACAGAAGCTAATCCATTCTTGAAATTTTCGAGTTATCTCCCTTACACCATGATGCGTGTTTACTCACTCTGTTGTGCATAGCTGATACAAAGCTCAACACACACGTCCAGCACAACGAAAACAAATGCGGGAAGAGAATTTATACTGAAACGCGACGGGGCCGCGATACATTCAAAACTCTCTGTCCGATCTCCTGCCCACAATACTGTATAATCTCACCTGTCATAAACGAAATACGAAGACACTGAATAGTAGATGCTTATTGTCGTTTCTTTTTATGGATTCGCAATATTTTATTTACGAGGTTGCGACCCACTAGTGTAACTGTGTGGCAACCTGGTCGTGATCTGATCTAGAGAGAGACAACTTTTGTGATCACAACACTAGAAGGATATTTTTACTTTTTGGATAATACAATAGCCTTGTATTATTCAGAATCCGTAAAATTCGAAAAAATGCCGTGTTCGGATACAGTTGAGAGCCTCTACATGTTGTGATAGATAACGGAACACGTGTTTGGGTGGAGCAAAATACACCTTATCCCAAGTAATAGCACATTGGAGTCTCGTGCAGTGGGTTGAGGGTAACAAAAAAAATCACTGGAAATTTGATAAAGTAAGGACCTTAATTCAACATTGTGGCGGAAGCAGGTTATCACTAGGATACCGCATATGGATGTCCGTTGAAATCTATCGACTCGCTGCTGAGATATGGAGCCGGACGTACGAACGGACAGCCGTGCTGATGAACAGACGGACGGATGGACGGGCGTGCGTGCGGGGAAAACGGGAGTTGTGGGCTTAATTTTTTGCGGAAAAGTAGATCATTTTAAAACGTTCGAACAACCGCTAAAAAATCGTTTCTTGGGAATTTTTTTTTTTGGGGGGGGGGGGGGGGGGGAATAGACATGGTTAGATCCCCCAATGTTAATCCTAGCCGTTAATTGGCCATAAACCTTAACATAAACCCCGAAAAATCGCTACAAATCGATTCTTGCCTCTTATGTCTCATATTTTAGACATTAACCTCATAATATATGTACGTAAGCTCATAATCTGGAAGTAAACTCATAATGCCTGTCCGGGCAACAAAAAATACTCATAGGTCCCGTATTATTGCCCGGACAGACGAACGCATGGACGGACGTTCTTACATTTGGCCCGTATGTGGGTTTTCTTTTATTGCAAACCCAACCCACTGCCAATGGAAATCTTTTGTGTTAGGCCACACCCCCTACTGTTTAAGGTACTGAATGTGCGCCCGTCACATGTAATCCTTTGTACCTCCAATCTCTTCAAGAGTGAAAGGTATAAAAAGATGTTGCTGTATCTTTTTTTGCACAGCTCGTCCAATAAGCACATGGCTCAGATCCACTACAAGCTGCGTCAGTCCGCGGTCTCATGGAACTCCAAACGTCACTCTGGATTGGAAAGTGGAGTTGATAATGTGTATTTTTGCAAATTTATTTACCTACAATTCCAGATTAAGGGATGGAAAAAGGTTAGAGCCGAAAGCTGCAGTCAATCATCTTTGTGAAAGGTGGTGTACCTTTTCACAATCAAGCACCATATCTATGGAACTAAGCGCACTAAAACTCTTAAAAATAACACTTTGAATCCTGGTGGTATATTGCATGTCAGTTCAATTCCATCACTTGGAAGAGTCCATATTCTTTATTTCAGGATAGACCAATTAATATTTTCAACACGAAGCTTTTGAATCTGCATGCTGAAAATATTAATTGGCCTGCCGCACACATTTAATGACCAATCATATATTTTAAATCGAAAAAAGGTCTTTTGTTTTTAAAGCGTTAACGATAGTTTTCAGTCTGTGGTCGGTCATAATAAGAAGTATCAAATTTCAACTCAACCTACGACAAGGAAGTAAAGTTACTGCGAAATATAGAAAAGGCAGGGGGAAATGTGGAGATAAAACAGAAATGTTTAATTAAGGAAGTAGCTGTCCAACAGAACGGCATCTGTGGCAGAATTCATAAGCAGGTTCTAATAAACTGACGAAGAAGCAATAAATCTGTGAGTGTTCAACAAGTGGTTTTCAAATATGTACAGTACACTCGCCGTGGACTGGTCGTAATCCAGGCGTGGGCAGTGATGTCCACGCATGCGTTTACCAGATAATAAAAATCATCATCAGCAAAATTTTAATTAATGAAGCACCGGGTTCATTAACCCCCTGCACACTGATGTCGAAATATCTAAAGTTCAAGATGCAAATTTTTCCCATAATGCAACTAGAAATTTAACCAATTCAATCTTGTTTGACAGAGCACGTTGAGCTCTGTCAAACAAGATTGAATTGGTTAAATTCCCAGTTGCATTATTGGAAAAATGGCTACTTGAAATTTGGATATTTTGACATCAGAGTGAAGGGAGGTAATTGAATTTTTACGATTATTCCTATAATCAGTTTTTGGAATCTAATATTATTGCATCCGTAGAAATATTGCCCACCCGTGTGGAAGGTGACCAGTCCACGACAGCCGTACTATACAAGACGAGAATGTCAAAATAAAGCATCATGCCAAAGGTTAATGAAATCTGATGATTACTTTTCAAATTATCACAAAAACACAAGAAATTGAAGTAAAACCAAGGGAAATAACTCTTTCAATTTTCACCACATCATCACGACTTTCAATCCAATTCAAGACAATGTTAGTATAAACCAACGTATACAAATTTATTGAAATGTGAAGTTAACTTTTCAAGTCATCACATAAATATTAAAAATTCCAAGTAAAGCGGAAAGGTAATAACTCCCTTAATTTTCAAAAGGTCATTATATTTTTTTAATTCCTCAAACGGCATCATTAACACAAAAAAGCATGACATTAAATTTCTTAAAATCGACTTTTTACTAATTAAGTTATTGCATAAACAATAAAACTTTTAGTAAAATTCAATAAAGGGCAGTAAGTTCCTTAATTGTCGTGGAATGATGATGGGTTATCGTACTTGTCAAGACATTTTTAATTTTAACCCTTTACCTAACACCAATGATAGACGCCACTTCGTTCCCTGAGTTCCAATGTGTTCTCTGTGCCTACTTGCACACAGAACACATTGGAACTCAGGGGACGACTTGGAAACAAATTATTGAATAACAAAGTATTTTCATTTTCTGTCTTGAAAACATAGCTTATGACCCTGGATGAGCTCATTCTAATGAGGGATCATAAGTTATGCTTTTGAGACAAAAATGAAAAAAATACTAAAACTTGAATGGTGATGTTTGTAAATACCGCCGGTCGGTTTTGAACATTACCTGTGGTAAAGGGTTAACCCTTTACCCAACGTAACGGCCAAAACCGGCCAGCGCTATTCTCAAAAATCGCCAACTAATTTTCACTATTTTTTCATTTTTTGTCTCAAAAACATAGGTTATGACCCCTCTTTGGAACGAGCTCGTCGAGCTCGTTCCAACGAGGGGTCATAACCTATGTTTTTGAGACAAAAAATGAAAAAAATTAGTTATTCAAGAATTTCTTTTGCAAGTGTCGTCTGCTTTTCATGTTAGGTAAAGGGTTAAGCACACCAAAATTAATGAAAGTCCCTTAACTATTGTTCACGCTATCGCATGAACAAACTTTCGGACGGACGGACGGACGGACGGACGGACGGACGGACGGACGGACGGACGGACGCCCCCTCCCCCACCCCGATAGATGGGCGGAATGGCGGATGGAGCTCTTCACTACATCACTCTCCGGTAGCGACATAATCATGGCAGAATAAGCTTTATAAATAGATATGTAAACTAAGACAAACGTACTTATATTGATGGGAAATAGATGATAAGACACCGGTTAGGGACAAAACAGGCAACTCTGGATGAGTTAAGAAGGAAAGATTGGAAAAAGGTGGATAATGCCACACTATTGCACTGACAATTAAGACAGAACATCATCAAGTTAACAAAATAAATCAACGTAACCCCACTTCAAGGTTCCGAGTTAACATACTGATCACTCTGCTGAATATATCGGGAGATACTGGGGCGCTGTGGCTCAGTAGGTAGAGGCGAGGTCCTCGGTTCGAATCCCACCTGCGGCAACCGCGTTGTGTCCTTAGGCAAGACTCTTCACCCCCATTGCCCACGTGGGGGCACGGTGGCGCTGTGTACTAAGGCGTACTGCACGTCGATGGTGCACTTGTCTTCAACCAATGTTAACCCTGCTTGTGTGGAGTCAGTATGTTGGGGAGCTGACAGTTGCTCGCCGTTGCTCGGTGGTTCTCTCCGGTTACTCCGGCTTCCTCCGCCCTTAAAACTGTCATGGTCATTATTAGCCATTGTACAGAAATATGTGACCTTAAACACCACTAAATAAATAATAAATAAATCGGGAGATACTGCATGTGAAATGTCATTTAAACTTAAGATTTAACTACACATTTTCGAAAGCGAAAATACACCAAACGATTCTGAGTTTCATCTGTTCATCACCAAGGTCTCAAAAACGGTTGATGGCCTTTATGAAATTGTAGACCATGTGAAAGATGTGAATACTGACAGAAGTCGGAAGGTCAAGAATAGCATATACAAAAACGCTGACTCCATTGTGACACGAGTCAGATTTTCTTGTGGAGGTCCTCATTTGTTTGAGTAACCATGGCAACTGACGCATTCGAAAAAATAATGGTGAGCAGCTTCTGACCTGTTTCCCAAACGATGTGAAATATATCTAATTGAAGTGTTGTGGATGTTTGTCGGGTTTTTGTTCGGACGTAAATCAGATTGTTTTATGAACCCAACGTGCGATGGTGGAAACAGTTCAAGCCCAGTGGTGGCGCCAAGAGGAGGGGGGGGGGGGAAGTCGGGAGGGGGGGGGGGGGGGGGGGGGCTAGAGCCCCCGTCGGAGATTTTTAGTCAGTCCGTCGGAGAGTCTCGTAAACCCGACTTCACAAGAAATTTCCGACAATCGAATGTAGATATCTCGTCTTGTCTGTCTCGAACCCGTGCAGCACTGGAACTTTGATAGAGAATAGTGAGTCTCACGAAATTCCTTAATGTCGTTCGTCAAACAGGCTTTATAGATGAAATATTTCCCGACCTTATTATAATATGTTTACTTTACCCTTTACCTAAGGTAACGGCCAAAACCGGCCAGCGCTATTCTCAAAAATCGCCAATTAATTTTCATCATTTTTTTCATTTGTTGTCTCAAAAACATAGGTTATGACCCCTCGTTGGAACGAGCTCGTCGAGCTCGTTCCAACGAGGGGTAATAACCTATGTTTTTGAGACAACAAATGAAAAACATTAGTTATTCAAGAATTATTTTTGCAAGTGTCGTCTGCTTTTCAGGTTACATGTAGGTAAAGGGTTAAATAATCAACAAACATACTCAATTTGCTTCTATTTTGGTTCCTCAATTTACCAATTTTCACTCATTTTCCTTCGTTTGGGAGGTCAAATGTTATAGCCCCCTCCCCTCCCCCCCTGTCGGAGAGGTCAGCCCCCTTGTCGAGAAATCCCTGGCGCCACCCGTGTTCAAGCCTGAGCGTCCATTCTCTTGCAAAACACCCCCTACGGTATTTGGTTGTTTGTAGTCTTCTTTACTATAAAGTAGCACCTTGTAAATCGAAGTTTGTTTATTGTTTCTTAGAAATGTCTTTTTTAATAAAAAAAAGAAAGCGTTTAAGCACATTTATTCTTTTTTTCGTATTAAGTTCTAGAATATTTTTTTCATAATGTACAAGAAAGGACGTTTTACCTCGTACTTTTATAAATTGAACCTATCTAGCACATGTAATTACTTAATGACTCTAACGGGTGCTGATTAAAAAAATAATTACATTTAATGACGGTTAAAGGGAAACATATTTCTGCAGGAGTATGTTCCTCCACTTCCAACGAACTAAATTAAATGAAATAATAGAATAGCTCAATTTATTATGTCACTTTTGTCGCCAGGGCTTGATTACTGAAATTAGCTCTTTTATAATGTTAAACATAATATCAACCGTGATTCACAGAAATATGATTTTCTAATTAACAAGTGGTATTTTGCCGGAAGAAATGATTTCTAGATGATGGAAAATATATAAACTAGATAGATATATCCCTAACTTTTAAAAGGTACGTATACAAGGCGATATACAGTACGTGGAGAGTGGATTGTAACTAAAACACCCGCGGAGTGGAGTATCACCCAAAGTATCACTTTCAAATTATGGACAAAAATCACAAGCAAAGTTTCAGCCAATGGACCTCCGGGTTAAACCCGGAGGTCCATTGGCTGGAACTTTGCTTGTGTTGGTTATGCTTTGCAACAAATTTGCAATTATTGCTCGGGTGGAATCTCCACTCTGCTGGTGATTTAATGATTATACACTCTCCACGTACTGTATCACCAAAGCATATTTCGTCTATCTGATTATTAACAACCAGGAAACCTTTTTAGTTCATACTATATGCTAGAAGTAGTAATTCTAGCTCGTTGACCAGCACGCTGGATTATGATCTGAGGGGGTCGTCAGGTAGAATGTAAGTAATGTCCCCTGGATTGTGTCCTTCAAGTTAAAGTCTTTAGCTCACTTACTCTTATGGATGCGAAGTGGCTCGCATGGTCTTCAACATTAATATTGAGAAATCAAGACCGAATCATCTGTCTTTAACACCACCAGTCAATGGGCCAAACGTATTTGTAAAGGGGGAAAGTAAATCTGTACATATGATCTTGGGGACGTGACAACCGTTAGTTATTCCCAGTTCCTTAGTCGACATTCGCCCTCAGCCGATTTTATCGGTTGATAATGAATGTCGAATAAAGAACCGGGAATGATTAACGGTTGTCACGTCCCCTATGATCTTGTATGACACATACTAAATTCCTGTTATGTTTGAAGATGAATGGAACACAAAGCAGCCATGCCACACTAATACATCGAAGGCCAAAGCGAGAATTTAAAAATGTCCTGTTTTCGAGTTTCTTTGCACACCCCGATCTTCTCAGAGATGCTGTGTATGTTGTTTAGAACATGCACTCAAAAATCAGTTTGGTTAAAAATCAACCCAAATCAAATGAGCCGAGAAAATATGAACCTAATTGGATTCATAGTCACTCAACCCAGTTGATTTGGGTGAATTGTTAACCCAGCTGATTTTTAGAGCTTGTACGAAGATTCAGAGATTTAATTTTAACTTGAATATTCAGGGTGGATTTTGACAAAATGCTAGAAAGGAGGTGTCAAAGCGATTCTTTATTTGTCCTACGGTAACTATTTGATTCAAGTGCCACATTTACCAGAGAGAGCAATCATATACGTTTAGAATTTTACTTCATTTTATAGCATTGCAATGTGACATCTGGTGAATGATCTCAGCGATAGTTGGGTGTCTGACAAGCACACATTCCACGCACTGAGCTGTTGAGGACACGGACGGTCAGTCAGAGAGAATTTACCACATTCAGTCCAAGACATCAATACCTTGTAAATCCTCCACGGTTCGCGAGACAAGCGAGGATCCGACGTGGCATACTCCTCACCAAAACGTCCAATATCAGCTTGACTGATGTTATTCCATTGTTCCTGCAGTGCAGCGGCGAGTTCCTGGACATTGATAGGGCTGGACGTGATGCTGGACAAGGCAGTGTTGTGATGTTCTGCTCCTGGAGGAACTCTGTAACGACACGGGTGGGAGCGCGGTGGCTCAGTGGTAGACTGTTGGACCTCTATGCTAGAGGTCCCGAGTTCGATCCCCGTCCGGGACGACCCGTGTTGTGTCCCTGGGCAAGGCATTTTATCCGGGTTGCCTACATGGGGGCACGATGACGCCGTGTACTACGGCGTACTGCACGTCGATGGTTCACATGTCTTCAACCGCTGTAACCCTGCTTGAGCGGAGCTTGAACCGAGTTAGAATGTTGAGGAGCTGACAGTTGCTCGTCGATGCTCGGTGGGTCTCTCCGGGTACTCCGGCTTCCTCCACCCGTAAAACTGTCACGGTCACGATTAGCCATTGTGCATAAGTATGTGACCTTAAAACACCAATAAATAAATAAATAATAGCGACACGGGCCCTGTGTGCTCTTGCATTGTTATTTTGGAAAATGAATCGACGGTCGTGACGTCGTGCAAATGGCACCACATGAGCTGCTAACATGTTGTCACTGTAGTACTGCCCCGTGACACGATCTTGGATGACATGTAATGCTGTTCTGTTTGTCATGGTTATGACTCCCCACTCCATAACCTATCCACCACGGAAACGATCGTGCTGCCTAACGGTTATGTAATGGTATCGCTCGTTCCAATGCCGCCACACTCTATTTCGCCTGTCGTGGAAGTCGAGAGTGAACCTCGATTCATCGGAAAACTTTACTTTCCTCCACCGACGATTGTCCCAGCGTTGTCGCTCTCCACACCAATTACACCTTACTGCGATGTGACATTCAGTCAAACGTGGAATTATTCGAGGTTGGCGAGCCTACAAATTCCAGCAGTGTAGGCGATTTCGGATAGTCTGACCACTGACTCGCACATCTGTCGCTCGTTGTAGTTGCTGTCCAATTTCTGAGGCACTTTGATGGCGGTTACGTAATGCTGTGGTTCGGGTGAAACGATCCTGGTTAGCAGTTGTCGCCCTTGGACGACCAGACCGACGTCTGTCATCAACATTGTCTGTCTGACGGTAGTGCGACCACAACCTGCTAATCACCGATTGAGCAACGTTGAGAACTTGAGCCACAGCAGTCTGTCTGTTGCCTTCTTCCAACATGCCAACGGCACGTAAACGTTCTTCACGTGTCAGTCCTTGCATACCTCAAAAGTTAGGTTTCCACCAGAAACTATTGACGAACGAGTTTATACCAAGTAAGGAACGATAAGACCTCCAAAAAGCCCGTCCAGTAAAAAATTAAAAACATACCCCACATACATTAACGCAGCGCTCGTGCGAAAAACCTGCACGCAGTTTTCGTGGGCCGGTGACATTCATGATCCACACTAAACTTGGTAAAATGTTGATGTGTCCAATCGCGCGTATCCAATACCATTTTACGAAAATATCAACATCAGTTTGGATATCCCCTACTTTTTTTGAATAGTAAATTTCATTCAGTTATCATACTTTCTATAATATTCAACTCGCATTTTCAACAGAACCCAATGAAAGAATTCAGATGCAGACAGCACTTGATACCTCTTGCACGAAACATAAAGTGACATGCGCGCTGTAATTCGGTTTTTCTTACAAAAGAACATAAATCAAACCATAAATGAGTGGTGATAATTACGTCTCGGGGAGTTTCCCCACGTCCTCTTCGATACTTGAATTACCAGCTTGGAATGACGTTGTCATCAAAAGATCTGTGGTTCTCTCTTAGAAACATCTTAGTTCATGACATTATTAACGTATTCGTCGCCTATTACTCTCTATAGATAAAACAGCTGTCCATCAGATGACTGTCTATTCAATATTCTATACTTTGTACTCTTTCTTCGAGAGCCGTTTTGCAGATTTTGCAGATAATCATGGCTGACAAAATTCGCCATTGGAAGAAATTACCGGAAAGTTAGCTCTCCTTAATATTCTAAAGTTTTCAACAAATCTGACACCACGGGTATAGGACTTTCATATGAAAATTAAAAATTCGAATTGTCTGCAATGTTGTATCATCGATGTGCCCAATATTTCACAAACTTCGGGCATTTTCCTGTAGAGTAGCATAAAATTATAGAAGCTAGCCTTTTACAATTTTTCCCCACTCAGTTTAACTCTTTTGGCGCGGAATAATCTGAGAAATAGAATTCTTAGCGCCTAATATTCATCAGGAATTTTACAAAAAGTATAGGTTGTTAGACTAAAGCGTTATTATTTTAAAAGATGTTCTAATGATCTCATTGACAGTTTTTCAAATGATTTCCTGTATATATTTAAATGGCATCTTTATACTTTCAAGGGGCGATATAGTTGTTCATGGATAGGACAAAATGGTGCATGAAACATAGGAATACGTATGTTTGTTCAACCCTTTACCCAACGAATCGGCCGTAATATGCAACTTCAGCAGTTCAAAAAATATTATTTTTCAAAAATTTTCAACAAAACCATATCATGTGACCCCTCGGAACGAGCTAGTCGAGCTCGTTCCAACGAGGGGTCACATGATATGGTTTTGTTGAATTTTTTTTTGAAGAATTTGAAAAAAATGATATTTAAAATAATAAATTTTGATATCGTCTGCGTTGGGTAAAGAGTTAAAAGCACTTGCAAATGGACACACACAGTTGGCTAAAATGACTACTGCAGCACCCTTCTGCGGTCTGCCGTCTGTCAACTTTAGTCGCTTGTCGCGCCAAAAAAGTTAAAGTTTGACTATTATTCTCTGTTTAAACCCTTTTAAACATAAGAAAACGGGGCTTTCACCATTGTTTGGTGTTCTGTCTGTTTTTTTTTTGTTTCATTATATCAACAGTGTGCGCATCGTGGCTTACAATACAGACACTGTCCTTTCCATTAATATAAAAGTCTAGGTTAGATTTGCTACTTGTTTTCCTGGGCAGAATAAAAATGCAAATTACTATAAAAACACATTCGCAAAACAAAGAGCCAAAGTGGACGTTACTAAGTTGCTTCTAATTAGCTTGCCATAAAGAAGCCAAGTTTTCTTTTGTAACTTTTAATAAACGAAAACAACAGACAGTTCCGAGTGCTGTCTGCTGTATTCCTTTATTCAGATTCAGATTCAGATAATTTATTCACACTAAACATAAATAATGGTTACAAATACATATAGTTTACAAGTTTAGTAAATAGTATACTGTAGGGGGTGACATAGCCAGATTGGCTGTCTATCTGTCACCACCCTAGAAGGAAGTGTAGTTGCAAACAGACTGTGACCAAATGGTTTGGGAAAAAAGTATGTGACGCTAAGTTGGAACTGGGGCTCGAGTTTCTTCATTGCTAAGTTTTATTTGCAGGATGTTATCCGGCACAAAAGCCAGTGGGAGATTGAAAGTAACAAAAAGAAATTTCCCTTAATTTTCCACTGATGTCATAGGTGTTTTCTCAACAATTACATGCTTCTCAAATGGATCTTCCTCGTCCGTCCAATAAATTCAGGGGAGATAACTTGATCGAAAGTCGATTTTCATGACGTGATAAGTCAGGATGGCTGGACTGGCTTTGAGTCAGTTTCAGTTAAAGATAGTGCTGAACCCAAAATAGTATTGAAGCGAGAAATAACACACGCATAAAGCGCGTTCAAATGAACATTTAACCCTGGTGTTAATTATCATGTTAGTTTAAAGGAGTACATTAATTAATATTTTCAACGTATACCCTCAGGGCCTCAGGTTGAAACTATTTATTGGCGTTCCCCGTAAAATCACTACTCACCCATTTACTTTTATGAAATTAGAACGTTTTATTATATATATGTATAACCTAGAGCGGGAAAACATTTTTTCGACTAAATAGTAAATTCACTGAAAACAAGTTATTAATTGAAAATAGAATATATATTTATTCTTGGAATTCACTGAAAAACCTTTCGACAATCCATTCCAATGAGGAGGTTATAAACTGAGTTTAAATGTTTTTTGAGAATATTACTGGTTGGCTTGGACCATTACGTTGGGTAACGAGTTGCTACAGGTGAGAATTCCACTGAGGCTCTACAATGCCCAGTGTCAGTTACTCGGTTAATAATGATTTTTTTATAACACGAAATGCACATTGGTAGTCATACTTTAGGGTTATAAACAAATACCAATTGATAAAACAACCCAAATTCGGAACCGCCACTCTATGTAACACTTTACCCAACGTAACGTCCAAAACCTGCAGGCGCTATTCACAAAAATCGCCAATTAATTTTCATTAAATTTTTCATGTTTTGTCTCAAAAACAAAGGTTATGACCCCTCTTTGGAACGAGCTCAACGAGCTCATTCCAAAGAGGGGTCATAACCTTTGTTTTTGAGACAAAAAATGAAAAACAATTAGTTATTCAAGAATTTTTTTTGCAAGTGTCGTCTGCTTTTAATGTAAGGTAAAGGGTTCTCTTATAATAGAAGTTAACCTACCCAGACATCTAGGACTAACGTTTCAAAACGCGGGATCCTGGAGTAATCAAGTAGATCGTATCACTGATTTATTTATTTATTGGGGTTTAACGACATTTTCGACAGCCAGGGTCACTCGTGTCGGAAGTATCACTTTTAAAGTCAGTCCAATGATAAACAGCCTCCGTAGAGCAAGTCAGCTTTGGAAACACTGTATACTCATTTCATACTCTCTCTTTTTGACAGCGACAATATTATCTGAAACAATTGTACAAAACGTAAACTAGATGAACTCGAAGCTTTACAACTTGATGCACTTATGAACAATATGCGGTTTTCCTAGAGGCGCACGTCATGAGCGTATCTATCGCGAAACTGATTTTATTACATTACAAGAGGGTGGAAAAAGACACAAAATAGTTACTATGTTTAAAAGTATGACTGATACGGCGCCCGATTATCTCACAGCAATGATCCCGCCCCAACTGTCGGAATATACAGATTATCCACTCCGTTCATCAAATAATCTACGTGAAATACAATGTCGGACTAAACTTTATTCTGATTCTTTTTTGCCGTACGCTGTAAGAATTTGGAATAATATGGATACCCGATAATGGCGGATAAGGAGTCGGGTTGAGAAGTTGGTGTGGGAAATTTCCTTCTTTATTGATGCCTATTATGTACTATTCTGCCAAGGTATATGCTACGATAGAGATTTGATCACTGGAGATGATTTTTTGGATTTAGATGTTTCATTTGTGAGTGAATTGTTTGAGATTTGGTGTATTTTTACTTGGTATCCACGGAACGGCTAGTCTGTATCCTATTTTCACTTTATTTTCTTTGGTGTTAAATTGAATGTCAGACCGGAAACAAACTCGCAGAATGAATCAGGGCAAACCTACGAAATCAGGCGCCGATTCAGTTTCCAACAGTGATATTAAGAAATTAATATTGGACCTCGAGAGAAGATTTTCTGCAAACTTTGAGAGTCTAAAAAGGGAGATGAGTGATTTGAAATCTGAAATGGCCTTGGTAAAATCCGAAATGTCTTCCGTGAAGACAGAAGTAACACTCATTAATAAAACCATAAGTGATATGAAATCTGATCACAAGCAGCTTTCTAGGAATTTTGAATATGCTGCACAACGACTAGAAGTCCTGGAAAACAATACCCTACCCGACCTGGCGGTTCAGTTAGAGGCTAAGTGTTGTGAGCTTGGGGAAAAACGTCTGCTTGGAGAGATCCATAATAGGAAATACAATCTCCTACTGTATGGAGTTCCCGAAGTTCGCGATGAGGACCCATATCAGACCATTGAACAATTCTTTACAACAAACCTGAAACTTGAGGAATCAATCTCATCTGGCATTGTGAACCGTACAATAAATGCCCACAGGCTTCCCTCTACCATACAAGGCGAGCCACAGTCACCTCCCCCACCAAAACCATTCATCGTAAGAATTGCAAACGACCGTGACAAACAATGCGTGTTGCAGCTGCATCGAACTTGAGAGGAACGAAAATGTCCATAAGGACCGATCTCCTACCTTCTCCAAAGAGAGAAAGAGGCAGACTGTCAGGCATTGCCTATCGTCTGAGAGTAAAGAAAGGCTACCAAACCAGAATCAGGGTGACAGGAGTAAAAGTTATCTTGGAGTTTTGAGAGACAAGGTCGAACACGTGAAAAGAGTATGTGGAGTAGTAGAGAGGAGCACTAAAATAGAACAGAGCCAAACAAGCAAGGTTATTGTTGCACAAAGTTGGTTTAACCCTTTACCCAACGTAACGGCCAAAACCGGCCAGCGCTATTCTCAAAAATTGCCAATTAATTTTCATTATGTTTTTCATTTTTTGTCTGAAAACATAGGTTATAACCCCTTATTGGAACGAGCTCGTCGAGCTCGTTCCAATGAGGGGTCAAAACCTATGTTTTTGAGACAAAAAATAAAAAAAATTAGTTATTCAAGAATTTGTTTTACATGAGTCGTCTGCTTTTCATGTTAGGTAAAGGGTTAAAGCTACTAATTAGTTAATCGATGCGGGGGTCAAGTGAAAGACAGTACTCGTGCTCTGGAGGATGATCATGTGGATTACATTCATAATTTGTCTCTACAGCAGCTAACACTCGTTCATAACCTCTGTGCTTAACTGGAATGAACCCGGTGACCTCATTAAGTGATCCAATTGTACATCAAATCTCTAGTGGCCCAATTGCCCTATAACACATGATGCCAGGCATGTGGAATGCACTATCTCTTTAGAATTTGATAGTTGTTCATAATTTCACTGTATACCTGTAATGAGCCCAGTTACCTCACATTGTGAGCCCAGTGGCCTCACCCAGGTACATAACTGATGTGTGTAGCTGTGGGGAGTCCAGTGACCTCCCAAACATCGCGCTAGAATTATGAAACCCAACAACTTCTCACCCCTCCCCTTTAAAAAAAGAAAAATAATAAGTAATTTCAGACTTATTTTCAACACATCCCCAATGAATGTGACACGTACATATTGGCTTTTAAGCATAACTGTATTGCACACGGGGATCTTCATTGCCAAAGTTGGCGGTGTGTATGATCATGTGGATTACAATCACAGACTCTCTCTATATAAGCTAACACCTTACATAACTTTTGTGTTTACGTGTCATCTGCCCAGTGACTTCATTCAGTGGCCCAATCGCACCCTAAACTTTTAGTGACCCACTTGTCCTTTTAGACATGATGCCAGACTGGTGTAACCCTATAAGACATGAACTATGAAACCCAACAACTACCCCCCCCCCCCCAAACACCCCAAAAAACCCCAAAAGTCCTTAATCTTTGTTTATAACTGCAGTGAGCCCAATGACCCAAAGGTATCCCAAACATCGCGCTAGAATTATGAAACCCAACAACTTTTCACCCCTCCCCTTTAAAAAAAGAAAAATAATAAGTAATTTCAAACTTATTTTCAACACATCCCCAATAAATGTGACATGTACATATTGGCTTTTGAGCATAACTGTGTTGCGCATGGGGATCTGCATTGCCAAAGTTGGCGGTGTGTATGATCATGTGGATTGCAATCACAGACTCTCTCTATATAAGCTAACACCTGTACATAACTTTTGTGTTTACGTGTCATCTGCCCAGTGACTTCATTCAGAGGCCCAATTGCATCCTAAACTTTTAGTGACCCGCTTGTCCTTTTAGACATGATGCCAGACTGGTGTAACCCAAGAACTATGAAATTTTCTAAACAAATGTACCTTGTCTAAAGCAGGGGTTGAACATAACTGTATAGCACATGGTGATCTACATCGCCAAAACTGGCAGTGTAGATTATCATGTGAAATATAGTCACAAATTATCCGTATAACAGCTTAGAATTGTTCATAACTTCTGTGCTTACCTGCATGCAATGAGTTCAGTGACCTCACACAGTGATCCAATTGCAACCCAAACTTCCAGTGAACCACAAGAACCTTTAGACATGATACCATAGTGATGTAATCCAAAAACCAGGGATTTCCTAATAAATGTAACATGTCCATATTAGCTCTTGAGCATAACTGTATTGCACATGGGGATCTATATTGGCACAGTTGACAGTGCGGATGATCATGTGAAATACGGTTATATATTGTCTCTATTACAGCTAACATTTGTTCATACCTTTTGTGTGCAAGTGTAATCAACGCAGGTAGACGCACTTAATTATCCATTATAGTGTACCCCATAATGCAATAAATGTAATATTTCCATAATAACTTTTGAGCATAACTGTATTCAGCATGGTGATCTAGATTGCCAAGAATGACAATGTAGACGAACATGTGAAATGCACTGCCTCTTCAGAATTTTATACCTATTCATAATTTCAGTGTATACCTGTAATGAGCCCAGTTACCTCACACTGTGAGTCCAGTGGTCTCACTCAGGGGCCTAACTGTTGTGTGTAGCTGTGGTGAGCCCAGTGACCTCACACGGTGACTCAAGTGCACCCCAAACAAGGTCTCTTTAGCATTTGACAGTTGTTCATAATTTCAGTGTATACATATAATGAGCCCAGTTACCTCAAATTGTGAGCACACTAGCCTCACTCAGGAAAATAATTGACGTATGTAGCTGTGGTGAGACAAATGACCTCACTCAGTGACTCCAGTGTACCCCAAACATAGCACTAGAACTATGAAGCCCAACAACTAAACACCCCCCACCAATCCCCCCCCCCCAAAAAAAAAAAACCCCAAAGTCCATAATCTTTGTGTATAACTGCAGTGAGACCAGCGACCTTACTCAGTGACTTAAAGGTATCCCCAACATAGCGCTAGAATTATCAAAATCAACAACTTTTCACCACTTCCTTCCAGAAAAGAAAAATAATAAGTAATTTCAGACTTATTTTCAACTCATCCCCAATAATTGTGACATGTACATATTGGCTTTTGAGCATAACTGTATTGCACATGGGGATCTTCATTGCCAAAGTTGGCGGTGTGTATGATCATGTGGATTACAATCACAGACTCTCTCTATATAAGCTAACACCTGTACATAACTTTTGTGTTTTCGTGTCATCTGCCCAGTGACTTCATTCAGTGGCCCAATCGCACCCTAAACTTTTAGTGACCCACTTGTCCTTTTAGACATGATGCCAGACTGGTGTAACCCTATAAGACATGAACTATGAAACCCAACAACTAATCCCCCCCCTCCCCAAACACCCCAAAAAACCCCAAAAGTCCATAATCTTTGTGTATAACTGCAGTGAGCCCAATGACACAAAGGTATCCCAAACATCGCGCTAGAATTATGAAACCCAACAACTTTTCACCCCTCCCCTTAAAAAAAAGAAAAATAATAAGTAATTTCAGACTTATTTTCAACTCATCCCCAATAAATTGGGGATCTTCATTACCAAAGTTGGCGGTGTGGATGATCATGTGGATTACAATCACAGACTCTCTCCATATAAGCTAACACCTGTACATAACTTTTGTGTTTACGTGTCATCTGCCCAGTGACTCCATTCAGTGGCCCAATTGCACACTAATCCTTTAGTGACCCACTTGTTCTATAAGACATGATACCAGATAAAGTTGGCAATGTGAGTTATCATGTGAAATATAGTCACAAATTATCCTTATAGCAGCTGAAGATTGTTCATAACTTCTGTATTTACCTGTGATGAGTTCAGTGACCGCACACAATGACCCAATTGTAACCCAAACTTCCAGTGACCCTCTTGAATCTTTAAACATGATACCAGAGAGATGTTATCCAAAAAACAGGGATTTCCTAATCACCTCACCTCAGGGAGACGCACTTAATTGTCCATTATATTGTGCCCCATAATTCGTGCCATAGGCGGCAATGTGGATGATCACATTAAATACAGATACAAATTGCTTCCATAGCAATTAATACCTGTCCATAACTTTTGTGGGTAATTGTAGAGAGCCCAGTGACCTTACTCAGTGCCTCATATGTACCCCAAGCATAGTGTTAGAATTATATTTTCAACACATCCCAATATGTTGGCTTTTGAGTATAAATGTACTGTGCATGGGGACCCACATTGCCATAGGTGGAAATGTTGATGATCACATTAAATACAGATACAAATTGCTTCCATAGCAATTAATACCTGTCCATAACTTTCGTGGGTAATTGTAGAGAGCCCAGTGACCTTACTCAGTGTCTCATATGTACCCCAAACATAGTGTTAGAATTATATTTTCAACACATCCCAATATGTTGGCTTTTGAGTATAACTGTCCTGTGCACGGGGGCCCACATTGCCAGGCTGACGGTGTGGATGATCATGCGAAGTAGAGTCACATGTGACATACAAAAAAAACCCAAAACATAACTGTGTTGCGTATGGGGATCTACATTTCCAAAATTGGCGGTGTGGATGATCATGCGAAATGCAGTCAAAGATTATCTCTATATTAGCTACCACATGTACACAGCTACTGTGTTTACATGCAAGCTGGCCAGTGACTTCTTTCAGTGACACAATTGCGCCCCAAACACAGTGATCATGTAAAATCCAGTCACAGATTGTCTTTATATTAGCTAACACCTGTACATAGGTTCTGAGTTTACCAGTAATCAGCCCAGTGACCCAATTGCACCCCATATCTTTATTGACCCACTTGCCCTATAAGACATGATGCCAGCCTGATGTAACACAAGAACTGTGAAATTTCCTACCAAATGTAACATGTCTACACTCGCTTTTGAACACAACTGTACTGCGCATGGTGATCTACATTGCCAAAATTGACAATGTGGGGGATCATGTGAAGTTTTGTCTTAAAATGTCCCCATAGCAGCGAGGAATTGTTCATAACTTCTGTGTTAACCTGCAGTGAGCCCAGTCATCCCACACAATGACGCAGTTGTAACCCACACTTCTAGTGATCCACTTAAACCTCAAGACATGATGCCAGAGTGATGTAATCTGAACCCAAGGATTTCCTAATAAATGTAACATGTTCATATTAGCCCTTGGGTATAACTGTATTGCACATGGGGATCTATATTACCATAGCTGGCGATTTGGAGGATCATGTGAAATACAGTAATATATTATTTCATTACAGCTAACACTTGTCCGAAACTTTTGTGTACAAGTGTAATCAACTCAGGGAGACGCACTTAATTTTCCATTGTATTGTACCCCATAAACGTGACATAGGTGGCAATGTGGATGACCACATGAAATACAGATACAAATTGCTTCCATAGCAACTAACATCTGTCCATACATTGTGCGGGTAACTGTGCAGAGCCCAGTGACCCATCTGTGACCCAAAATATGGGGCCAGGGTGTCAGAACCCAAGAAATATATATTTCCTAAGCAATGAAATATGCTCAAAACAGTTTTTTAAAGCCCGGCTGTACTGCGTGTGGGGATACACAGTACCAAATTGGCGGTGTGGATGTTCATGCGAAATACATTTCGTGGGGTCCATTGCTTCCAATGGACTCTACGAAATGTTGTATGAATACATATACATATCCACCCCTGGTGGACTGTTTTCGATGCAGTTCTTATCCTTGCCCGAGAAGAATCACAACCTTAAATGCCATTTGTTAACCGAACTTCCGATACCAGTTGTATGAATTTAATCCATAACTAATTTACACAATGTTAACACCTCGCCTTTGTGCCGCATTAGGAATGACGACAAATGGAAAAAATCGTATTCCACCAATTACGGACAATACAAAATAAAGTATGAAAATGGAAACAAAACTGTGACATACAAATAATCATTAAATTTAAAACGCACACTTGACGTTTGCTCCTATTCTTAACGTCGCTATTTATAAAAAAAACGCGCCATATAAATCTACCTTATTATTACGCACGCTTTTTGTGTGCCTCACGATACTCTAGGCAGGACACATCTATCTCATACGGGTTTTGATGGTAAAGAATAAGACGTTAACACTTCACCCATACAAATCAGCCCAATTTTAATGTACGCACTTTGAGTGCTTCATGAGGTTCGGCTAGAAGCACATCTATCTCATACCGGCTTCTGAAGAAAATGAACAAGACGTTAACATTTACTTGTGAGTTGTGGCCCCTTATTGATTTAGAATTTTATGTATTTCATGTTTCAAGATGAACGTACCTCTAAATTAGTCTAAATCTTGTAAACGGTTTATGGTCAGACTAGGCAGACCACGTTCGTCCCCGTCAGCTATTCGATAATCCATCGTAGAGTTACTGCCTTCCAGTAACTTAGAATTGTATATACTTCTTTTATGCTCAAATTACCTATGAACGATGATACACGAACAGACGATCAAAACACTCTTCCAGGCATACAATCAGGAGGATATTTTTTCCCCACATCTTTTTGTATAAAACTCATATACAGTACGTGGAGAGTGGATTGTAACTAAAACATCCGCGGAGTGGAGTATCACCCAAAGTATCACTTTCAAATTCTGTACATATGGACAAAAAACGCAAGCAAAGTTTCAGCCAATGGACCTCCGGGTTTAACCCGGAGGTCCATTGGCTGGAACTTTGCTTGTGATGGTTATGCTCTGCAACAAATTTGCAATTATTGCTCGGGTGGAATCTCCACTCTGCGGGTGATTTAATGATAATACACTCTCCACGTACTGTAGTATATGTTTATATCTGTCTCTTATTTCTGACATCAAGAACAAATATGATTTTAAAAACATATCATCTTTTCTGTTGACAGTACATGGACTGATTTGCTTTATGATTATTTTCAGTAGAACCCACATGAAATTTGCTCTCTGCTCTCAAATCACTGATCATGGCTGATAATCAAAAACTCAACGAGATCCAGAAAGAAGATATCTCTGACTTCGTTTAAAAATTCAATGAAATACTCTCGACTGATAAATTGATCAAAACCAACTTTCACCATAGATAACACTATTTGCCCAAAGGAAGCTTATGATTCATTCTTTGATAGATTTTACAGACTCTTCAACAATGCCTTTCCGCTCGAATTGGTGTCCACGCCAAAGAAGTTCATAAAGCGCGAACCTTGGATGACACAAGCATTCTTGTAGTCCTCGCTAAATAAACAAAAGCTATATGTTAAAAAAGTTAACTCCCCCAATCCCCAAAATATTACGAATACAAAACTACTGCCAGATCTTTAATCGACTGAAAAGAACAGCTAAACAGAATTATTACACCAACACCCTACTCGCCAATACAAACAATATAAAAAACCTGGGCAATTCTGCGCAAAGCCATTAACAAAACGGAACGCATCACATCACTGCCGTTGTCCTTCTACGATGAATACAACGAACTGACGGAAGCTAAAAAAATTGCCGACAAATTTAATACTTTTTTTGTTAATATAGGCAAATCAATAAGTGAAAAAATTCCAATCTCAAGCCGTAATTTCTCAGACTACATCGTTAGCAACAATGCAAATTCTTTTTTTTTATATTACCCACCAACGAACAGGAAGTAATTCGTTGTGCAGATAGATTATATGAAAAACAGTCCAAAGAATGTGATGACTTATCGACAAAACTTGTAAAAGAAATATCCCTGAAGTGGAACAACCTCTAATGCACATAATCAATCTGTCGTTTTCGACTGGTAGAGTACCAAACAAAATGAAGACAGCGAGAATTATACCCATATTTAAGTCCGGTGACCCACAACTATTCAATAACTATCGACCCATTAGTATTTTGCCCGCATTTTCCAAAATACTAGAAAAATTAATGAATATACGCTTAATGACTTTTCTAGAGGAACAAAAGATCCTGTACCAGTTTGGCTTCAGGAAAAAACATTCAACTGTTCATCCTGTTTTACATTTGCTTAACAGTGTTGCCGAGCAAAATGACAAACCCTGAAAAGATTGTACGATTTCACTTTTTCTAGACTTTTCGAAACCTTTTGATAGCATCGACCACGTCATTTTGTTGAAGAAACAAGCACATTACGGTATTAGAGGACTGGCCAACTGTTGGTGTAAAGACTATTTGACCGAAAGAACCCAGTCTGTTTCATTTAAGAATGAAGTGCTTCATCAAATAACTTCAGGGGTACCCCAAGGTTCCGTTCTCGGCCCAATTGTGCTTCTACTTTATGTCAATGATATCAGTGAAGCAACACTACTTAAGGTCCTGTCGTTCGCAGACGATACAACAGCACACGGGTCCAGTAACAACGTGGACACGTTAATAGAAAATGCAAATTCTGAATTATCTAAAATAAACGAATGGAGTTCTGCGAATAAATTAGCTCTAAATGCTTCAGAAACCAAATTCATGCTATTTCACCCCAACTTGATGCATAAAGTGCAAGGGACAAGAAAATATCACTAAACGATATAAATGTCTCACTAATAGGCAATAACCAAGAAGAGACATCATTTAAATTTCTCGGAATCCACATGGACGAAAATCTGAAATTCAAACAACATGTTTCAGTTATTGGTTCTAAGATAAGTAGGGCGATTTTCGCTAAAAATAGGGCAAAGAAAGTTCTTCCACTAAAAGCCCTAAGAGCCTTGTACTTCTCACTTATCCAAAGCCATATGTCTTATGGGATACTAGTTTGGGGACGCTCAGCCTCATTAAATAAAATTGTTAACATGCAAAAGAAAGCCATTCGCGTTATAACAAACATGTCCTATAAGTCACATACTGACCCCCTTTTCAAAAGATGCGGCATCCTAAACTTCAAAGACCTTTATATACTGCACTCGCTCCTGTTCATGCATGATTGGTTCAACAATAAACTACCCGTGTCCTTCTCTAACACATTCAACATTTACAGTAACCCCTCGGGCATGAACACTAGACAATCTGGGAAAATACACACATGTAAACCAAGAACACGATTTTCAGCTAACTTCCGTTCCATACTTTCCCACGGGTCTGGAATGAAATTGATCCAAAAATTCAGAATCTGAGTAGGCATCACTTTAAGAAAGCGATAATGGACAGGGCTCTAAATTCATATTCTACAGATGTGTCTTGTAATAACCCAGGGTGCCCCGATTGTACTCCTGTCACTTCTAGATCTTAATATACCTAACATCCACAACACACATAATAACTCCCTGTACTAGTGAAAACATGTGCTAATATTGGATAATGCCGAATTCTTTTCAAAGACTTTAGAGCAGTTTGCCCTTGTCCTTGATGTCAGACCATTTACTGTTTCATATGGGAACGGCAGGAAGACAGCCTTCTTGGCTATGCCATTTCCAAGCAGTGTACACTTTATCTTTCTATAAAATACCACAAGCATATTACACATATATATATATATACATACATTATGTAACTGTATACTGCAAAATAAAGATATATATATGGATATAAATATGAGAACCTGTGAATCTCTACAGGTACTGACAAACATTCTTAGAAGGAACAACCCAGTCATTCCAGGGTATTATTATGTGGACGGGAGAAGAGGCCAGATATTGCACTGCAAACTAAGATTAAGATGTAGAGACTTGAATGGTCACATGTGTGAACGATTTCTGCGCGATGACCCGAAATGTTCCGGTAAACACGAATATGAGGTCTCAGAGCACGATTTTTCTTTTCGGTCCAGTCTATAATACCCAAAGAGAAATTTTGCTTCAAAGAAAAAGGTTACATTATTAAAGATATTAGCATTATCTTATCAGGAATTGAAACAAAAACAGACTCAGAAAATATTCGCATATTTAGGCATGTACATAACTATACTGATCAAACGATGAGAGTCCAATGAATACCCGAATAATAGAATAACTTCCCTCAATCAGTCCTTACATCCCAATATCCGACTGAAGTGTCCTATCAAGACTCATGCCACAAGTTAGTTTGATAGAAATTTTGATTGATGTGGGGCTGTGTCTAGAACAAACTTCACAACTCTGAGGTTGTTTTATACACCATTGTTGGTAAAATAAGAATGTATATTTTATGTATCAGTGAGGTGTTTACATAACCCAATGCCTGTTTACCAAACCCTTTCATGGCGAATAAAATATCGTTTATAAAAAAATAATTAACTCTTTCAACACGAGAGGCCTTTTTCCGGTCCAAGAACACGATTCGTCATAATTTCATTAATTGCTCTACCCCCAAATAATGGATATGGACTCCTCCAATTTCTGCCATATAACTGTCATGGAAGATACCACCAGTGTTGAAAGGGTTAAAGAAACTGTCTGACCAATGCTCATCAAATTTGGTAAACATCAGTGTGTTTGTACCGTTCAATTCGTTATCTGCGTGGTGGTTAGGATATCGCCTTGATGCTGAGGGTAACTTCACACATTTTGTTCTGTTGTGTTAATAGACGCTTTCTATTGAAATTCAACTAAACCCTAAATACAAAATACAAACGAAGGGCGGATTGACCAAGTGTGGGAGTTGATAGAGAACTATTCAATGGAGACCTCTGACTTAGAAGTGGGCGTAACCCAGAGTGAAAACACTGTCAGAGAGTAATTCATGGCGGATTGTAACCGAAATTGGTGATTGAGGCTAAAAAAACAAACAGGTCTTTGGAGGGCCTGCATGATAAAGATAAGCCAGGTTTTAAAGAGTACATTGATGGCATCTTTGGTTGTTGCACAGGCTGAGGTCGCGGTCGATGGAGCGTTGTGGAAAAATTGGGAAGGAGTGCCAAATGTGTAAGTTAGGCGTGGTGGAGACCCTGGAACACTTTCTATTAGAATGTCAGAAATACCCGTGTAACAGAATAGGACTCACCGGGAAAAAACGGGGAAGTGGGATGGGACAATAAAGGACAAGTGGTTAGTGCGTGACACAAAAGGGAGGGTTAGCATGCTTATAGGAGAGATTGGGAAGAATGGGGTACGGGATGTCATCAAGCAGTTCGTCAAATCAGCGGCCGGCTAAAGTGTTATTACTATTATAAACCTGGAAGCGTAGCTTTGTCAAGACTGGAAGAGGGCGGCTTGAGCACTTCAAAAGAACCGAGATTCAAAAGATATTATGTTTTTATTGTGATAGAGTGTAATTATTTTACACTTCGGGAAAGAGTGTATGTGGTGTGAAGATTATCAATAAAGGCCCACCCTAGTGGAGTTTAAACACAGAAAAAAAGTTCCAAATTTCCGCTCAGAAGCATAAGAAATACATGCCAAATTTCAGCCAACAGACCGCCGTTGAAACCGGAGGTCTGAACGCTGATACTTAACCTGTTCGTCTTATGTTTTTTACAGATGAAGGTGAAATTCGTGGTAGTAGTTACTCTCTGCGGAAGTGTAAGTGTTAGATCACTCTACGGGTAATGTTTAACCTTTTACCCAACGTAACGGCCAAAACGGTCCAGCGCTATTCCCCAAAATCGCCCATTACTTTTCATTATTTTTTTATTTTTTTGTCTCAAAAACATAGGTTATGACCCCTCGTTGGAACGAGCTCGTCGAGCTCGTTCCAACGAGGGGTCATAACCTATGTTTTTGAGGCAAAAAAAAAAAAAAAAATAGTTATTCAAGAATTTTGTTTCAAAGTGTCGTCTGCTTTTCATGTTAGGTAAAGGTTTAAAGGAACTATAGATTTGTGACTGTATATGTAGAGGTTATTACTTGGTTAGTTTCATATCGGCCGAGATATTAGCCCGAGGTAACTAATAACCTCTTTATTTATTAAACTAAAACAAATAATTACAAAACTTCTCAGATCTGTTACATTGTTCCTACAGTATTATTGTTTCTCGTTCTTTTCGCGAGGTCAAAAGATTTCCTCTTTTTCTAGTTCAGCCTCCGCATTGGGGAAGCCGCGACGGTCGGATTGCTGAACTACCTTCTTCTCCCATGTCCGATCACGACTCTGCATTTTAGTTTGCGATGAATGTTCTGCACGACTCGTTCTTCTCTTTCGTCTTGTTTTAGTCCAACAGGAGCTCTATGACGTATCCATACAGATACAGTTCCACGTAATCATTACTTATTGCCATCGTTAATTATCTCATCATACAAAACTATATTTCAAACCACCGCGTCATGCCCGGTAACGCCAATTTTCCCGATCGTGTTCTAATAAAAACTGGAAACACTCTACTTTAAACAAAGTGATTACGCACACTAACGCATCAAGGAGGACAACTCTAACTTAGTTCATATCAGTCGAGATCGGCATCATATCTGCCGAGTTTGAAGCAATATCTGCGAGTTTGGTGATGGACAATTCCGGGAATGAAAGTCATATCTAACAAATGAGAAGCAATGTCTTACCTCCAGCAAATTTCATAGATTTAAAATGTCAAAGGCAAGCTAGATTTAAACTATATACGGCCAGTGGAAATCTATGTGCGGCTAGCAGTTAGAGTAATCTCCTCTTTATTCCTTCATTTTTCAAAATTTCGGTGGACGTTAATCGCCACATGTCAAACAAATAAGAGCTGTATCACTAATTATGCACTGCAGTGGCAAGTTTAGTTTAGAGAAAAGTAGTCAGTAAGGTATGTTCGTTGCAGAGTTTCTTAGTGACCAAATACTGTATATACTGTGTCCGTTAATTCCATATTATGCTACCAATGCACTGTGTGTAACTAATAATATTCATCTCACAATCAATCTATTTTCCCCTGATAGAAGCCAAAACGTCCAGACTGATACAAATTTGTATCAGCCACATTAACTTCTGCTAGCTCGTTCGATCATTCGATTCAGAAAGAGAACGTCTTACCTGCATTCATCGAAAACTGGTTACACATGTCCAGGTTGCCGTTTTGATAACAGTAATTACATGACAAATAAATCACCAACTCAACACAGTAACTTAGATTACATCCATTTTTCCCATAATGATATTTTATATTGGGCTACCATGCGTTAAAGCTGAAAAATAAAACAAAGAAACACACAGCCTAAAGACTACTATACCCTTCGGTGGCTATAGTGCAAGTTGAACAATGAATGGGGATTACGTCATGCACAACCCAAGAGCGTAATACTATGACGTCAAAATCACGATCTTCATTAAAATAAAATCAATTCAAAGACGATGAGTGGCTGTTATACTATATGCGAACAAGTTGAGAAAGGGAGGAATATTGTAAGATAATTGATTAATACCACGAAGGTGGCTGTCGAGATAGTAAGATAAATTTGTCATACCAAGTGGGTGTTGATCGAGAAACTTTTATCAAGCCTCGATGGTGTTCAGATAACGTATCGCGACGAGCCTTTTAGGGCGAGTCGCGATACATTATAGAAGCTGCTAAAGGGAGAAATATTGTAAGATAATTGATTAATACCACGAAGTGGGTTGTCGAGATAGTAAGATAAATTTGTCATACCAAGTGGGAGTTGATCGAGAAACTTTTATCAAGCCTCGATGGTTGGAAAACATCAATTGTAGAAAAAATGATTTTTGACCATCACCTAAAATAAAGTGAGGTTTGTATCCGCTTCATCCACCCGTACCAGTCGGAAGGTCGACATAGTAAGACTTTCGGAAGTAGAATGAGCTGCAAAGCACCGTATTTATTTATTTATTTATTTATTTATTTGGGTTTAACGACACTTCGGCAGCCAGGGTCACCTCGTGTCGGACAATTTTCGAGGTGGGAGAAGCCGAAGTACCCGGGGAGAATCACCGAGCAACTGCTAGCAACTGTCAGACTCCCCAAAGTACTAACTCCACACAAGCAGGTTTAGAAATGGTTGAAGACAAGTGCACCATCGCCGTCCAGTACGCCTTAATAAGCAACGCCATCGTGCCCCCACATGGGCAATTGGGTTTAAGTGTCTTACCCAAGGACACAACGGGTTTTCCTCAGGTGGCAAAGCACCGTAGCATGCAATATATTTTCTGTATATAATTATACGGACCACAGCGGAATACTTTGCAGAGTACAAATCTGGTCGCAAATTTAATGAGGGCGTCTCCATCTTTATTCTGAAAATGGGAGTAGGGGCTGGTTAAATGGCGTAACCTCTTTAGCTCTAACTTACAAATGATATTTTCTAGAATGCTTTATTATTTAAAAGAACAAGCCGGGCAGAACTCCAATGTCCAACAAATAGGGTCCGGCGAAAGTTCCAAATTCGAGTAGATTTCGTATCTTATCACCGATTCGATTCGAAACCATCTAGATTATTCGAAAAAATCGAATTTTGGGGAGATTTTGTTTTCAAACAGTTCTTTATTGTCGACTTTCTGAAGATAACAGCCCAGCTTGAAGTTTTCTGATGAATAATGTTGAACGTATCCAATCTCATTAGATAGAAGAAATCCAGTCTGAAAAAACATGAAAATGATATATTGAACCGATAGGGAAGATTGCGTTACGGATCTTTTGCAAATATATCGCCCGATAAGTGCTCCAAGGCGCCATCTGCAGGGCTGGGGCATTGCAGATGGCGCCTTGTTGCATTCAAAGGACGATAAATGACTTTTTCTTTGACCACCTTTGTGATACCTGTCAATTTTCTAATAGTCTAGTATGCTTACTGATATTGGGTTTACGAAGGAGACAGACAGCAGTAGGCTGTAGGATCGTAACAGCTGAAAAGCGGATTGGATTCACGATCCTATTCGTTTCGAACCGTTTGCTTGATTGGATTCGAGATTCGATTGGAGAGAAAAATCGTGATTCGCCGGGCCCTACCAAGAAAACCTTTGATGGGGTATCGGCCTTCCTCTGCAACCTCTACATCAAATTTACTGTTTTCTCGTTACCGCTATGGTAGACCTTAAAAATACAACTTTTAACAGGATATAAACTTCTGCCGCTTCTGTAAACTGCTTGTATAAAACGTCCGTCAGCCGTGGGCTGGTCCCTTTCCACGTGTGGGCTATATTTCCACGGACGTAATAATTTTAGATTCCAAACACCAATTATAGGAATAATTTTCAAAAATTTAATTAATGAAGCACCGGGTACAACACGGCGCTTCATTAACTAAAATTTTGCTGATGATGATTTTTATTACCTGGTAAACGCATGCGTGGACATTACTGCCCACGCGTGGATTACAACTAGTCCACGGCGCCTGTACAATATTCTGCCTTTGAAGAGTTAAGATGATTTGATACATAACAAAGAGAATTAATTGAAAATAACATACATTTACTTTTGTTAGTGCAAGTAAGTTTGAGATATCCGAAGGATAAAGGTAATCGCTCCGCTAGAAAACTACTGTAATTCGGATGATAAAGTGATTCTTCTGTGGATCACTGTGTGAAACAGAATTTGCCAATATTTCGATAGCAAAACGGTAATCAGTTTATAGATGTTCTCCCTTTGAGCTTTGGAGATTTATCAAAATTAAAGTTTTCTGTCTATCGGGGAGTCGAAAAATGAAATTTATAACCCATATTCTCAACTGTCCTATTAAGTGAGGTCGTCTCTATAAAACACGAGTAACACTAAATAACACGTCTTGATAATATATCAAACCAGAGAAAAGTGATTTTATCATTGCTAAGAAGGGAAGAAAATAGGGATTGCGTGGCAACGTTTTGACAGTCAACGAGTCCATAATACTTGAATCCTTCACGCAACACGACTAACAGACGACACTTGTAAACAACATATTTTGAATAACTTAATATTGTCAGGTTTGACCTCATAAAATAGCTTATGACATCTCATTGCAACATCAAAGTGTATGGCTGGCAATTTCCTTAATTGGAAGCGTTTACAGGACAGTTAGCACCCCTTAATTTCTTGGAGATGTGAATAAATTTAGCACTAGTGGTATGGGAATTTCATATAAAAATTATAATTTCGAAATGTTAACGACTTTGCATCATCCATGTGCGCATCATTTTCCAAACTTCAAGCATTTTCCTGTGGAGTAGTATAACAAATACGGAAGATGACTTTTTATGCCACGATTACCTGTTCTACTATACTACTCAAAGTTTCCTAAGCACCAGATATTTGACACATCATTATGAAATTTGCTCGTGACATATTTGCGATATTTTTGGTGGATATGATTGAGAAAGGTATTGAGATGGTCCCCAGTGTTTACATTAGCTCTCTTGACGGGCAGACTTTTCGTGACAGTCATGGAAAACATGTACCCCTTGATTTTCATGATGTTTTCGTGTACTGTCTACATGAAAATGGCATGTGTAGGGTATTCAGTCTTCATTACAACACAAACCCTTGTGATTTAATTATTGAATATGGCAAATACAAATGTAAGAAGACATTTGTCTGAAGCAGAAATGTGCCGGGCTGTAGGGATGGTGGAGCAAGGGGCTACCCATCGTCTGATTGGTGAAGTCCTTGGTGTGAACCGTACGGTGATCACCAGTGCCTGGGCAAAATTTCAGCAGTATGACACACCAGTAAGACGGCATGGTGGTGGCAGAGACAGGACAACATCTGCAGGTAAAAGCCGGTTTTTGATCATTCAGGCCCGTAGGAACCGCTTTGCCACAGCAACCCATCTTCGCAGTGACCTTCAGAATGCATCCGGGTAAATGTTTCGACGCAGATTATCCGGGCAAAGGTTGCACGAAGATGGTCTCCGATCGAGAAGACCATGTGTTCGCATTCAGCTGTCCCAGAACCACCACCAGGCACGATATGAATGGGCCATGGACCACGTTGGATGGACCAGAGAAGATTGGCGACCTGTCCTTTTTACAGATGAGTCAAGGTACTGCCTAGCCCACACAGATAGGCGTCCCATGCAGCCAACATTGCTGAGCATGACCACTATGGTGGAGGGTCAATCATGGTCTGGGGCGGCATCATCTGGGATGGACATACAGAGCTCTGTGTCCTTGAACTTGATACATTGACTGCACAACGGTATATTGATGAGATCCTGGAATTCCACGTCAGATTGTATGCAGGTGCATTGGGTGATAGATTTATTCTGATGGACGATAATGCCGTCCTCATGTTGCCTATGCTGTCGGGGAGTACCGACAGATGGAGGGGATTGAGTGTATGGACTGACCAGCAAGATCCCCTGACCTCAATCCAATCGAACATGTCTGGAATAAGTTGCAGCTTGCATTTTCAAGAATGATCCAAGAATGGAACAACATCCCACAAAGGACCACCAGGAACCTGATTGGGAGTATGAGAAGGTGTTGTCAAACTGTAATTAACAGTAATGGGTCTCATACTCGCATACCAGTTCGCTCCGTCAACTTTTTGGCATACTGAAAAATTTCCTCTTTTACCAATAATATCCATTTTCCATGGTTATCGTATTCAAAAGCTAAAAAAAAAAAAATAATGCCAAACACAGCTAAAATCTCAATATCTGTACTTAAATCATTAAAGATATAATTAAATAAAAATATATATACTTTCCATTACAATATTTCAACTAAAACGTAAAACGGGTAGTTGGATGTACTTGGTGCTAGCAAACTTTGAGTAGTATATATATGAAAAGTCAATGACATACATTTTAGCTTTATACACACGAACCGTGATGAACACCCCAGCAATGGGATTTTAATAGTAACAATTTACACCTACAGTAGAATTACATCCCCGTTGACATTTGGTGACGTCGACCAGAATGCAAACCTGTCTAAATTTATCGCACGTCGCCTCGCGAAGAGTGAAATGGAAGTCGCAATTATTTATTACGTTTTTAAATGGGTTTACCTCATAAGATGCCAAAAGTTAACAAACATGCATTGTCTCATGTTAATAAAGCATGCATAACTCGAAATAGTATGTTATTATGTTATTAAAACGAAAAAGGCTCAGTTTCTTTTTTTCATTTCGCTTCGGCGATAAAATTGACAGCTGAAGTACCGACCACTGATGCTCGTGTAAACAAAAACAGATTCGCTCGCATGTACGTCTGGTGCTCAGTAAAATCGAGAAAAAATAATAGCGACTCTTAATAATCTGACGATCATGGTATAAATAAAATATACCCAAAGTAGCTTGGTGTACCAAATGTTCACCACTCGTGGTGAAGTGGTGTTAACCGCGCGCCGAAGGCTCGTGGTGAAGTGGTGTTAACCGCGCGCCGAAGGCTCGCGGTTAACACCACTTCACCACGAGTGGTGAACATTTGGTACACCAAACTACTATGGGTACAGTACGTGGAGAGTGTATTATCACTAAATCACCCGCAGAGTGGAATTCCACCCAAGCAATAATTGCAAATTTATTGAAAGCCTAACCAGTACAAGCAAAGTTTCAGCCAATGGACCTCCGAGTTAAACCCGGAGGTCCATCGGCTGAAACATTGCTTCTGTTGTTTGTCGACATGTACAAAATTTGAAAGTTATAGCTTGGGTGATGACTACACTCCGCGAGTGATTTAGTTACAATCCACCCTCCACGTACTGTATATTCTATATTTACATTTCTTCCCTATCAGTTTGAACGGTTGACTTTTGAGCAATGTTGTAAGCCCTTTCAAAAATAAGAAAAAGGCGTTTTCACCATCTTTTGATATTCCGTAACTTTTGTCTTGTTCGTTAGTTTTACAGTGTGGGCAGCGTAACATATAATACAGATACGGCCCTTTCAATTAATAGACAAAGTTTAGGAGTTGAGATTTGCTAATCCTTTTTTCCTAGAAAGATTAAAAACTTTCGAATTACTGTAAAAAAACATTCGTTAAACAAAGAGCCCAAGTGGACATTAGCATCGGGAAACGTGATACTGATAAACATTCTTCATGACGGATTATCCGTGAATTTATTTATAGGTGTTTAAGGTGAATATTTCTGCATAATGGCTAATCGTGACAGATTGTCTGTGAACCAGTTGCTTCTAATTAGCTTTGCATTAAAAGTAACAAGAGGAAACTTGGCTTTATTCTCTGCTGATATCATAGGTGTTTTCTGAACAGTTACAGTACGGCGGCTGAGGACTGGTCACTTTCAACGGGGTGGGCCGTATTTACACGGTACATCCCGGTGCTTTGTTAATTAAAGTTTTAGTGATTAGGATTTTCATTACCTGGTAAAAGTAAGCATGGACATTATGACCAATCCACGGCGACTGTACTGTATTTTCTTCTCAACTGGACCTTCCTCGTGCTGCTAATAATGCAAAGGAAATAACTTTATCGAAAGCCGATTTTCATGACGATACAAGTAGGTGGTATTTGTGGATTCCAGGACACGTTGTACATGTACCGTACACGTACACGTACATGGTGCGTTTACCTTCATAGGATTCAGTGTTAAATCGCGTTCACGTTCACAAAAAATATCGTTTTTTCATGGTGTCCCAGAATCCGCAATTGTTTTTGGGGCTCACAGATCGCACTTTTAACGTTCAAATACCCGTTGGTGAACGCGTATATTCGACGCGTTGCTCAAAAAAGTGAAAAATGTACGAAGTTGTACATGTACATTTTCTTAAAACTTTTTTTCGATGTTCCCATCGCGGATTAGACCATCGATCCATCGTTGGTGAACGCGAGCAAAAAACGTTTTGCGGCTTCTAGGACAGCATCAAAAAGGTGGTTTGCGGATTCTGGGACACTGTACCAGAATCGGCAAACAGCTTTTGAGGCTCACAATAGAGTCGACTATAAGGCTGAAAATTCGATAAATTCTATCATAATAGACACTCATGTTTTGTTTCGGTGTGAATGAAAGGTTTTCGTTCAAAAGAGTCGACTATAAAATTGAATCTGTTATAACAGACATTCATGTTTTGTTTCGGTGTGAATGAAAGGTTTTCGTTTCAAACGGATGACATTGAAAAAAAAAATTAAAAATTGAGTTTTAGAAAATTAGAAATCGATGGGAAAATCGTTTGTTTACGTTTTGTCACAGCGAATTTTGTGAAATAAATCTTAATAAAACACTTTGTAGAATTTGTTTCATTCAAATAAAAATAGTAAGGAAATAAAAAAGTGATTGATATATATAGGAGAGAAAAAAATATAAATAAATAGTTATTTAAAAAAATAAATATATCAAATCGAATAGATAATAAAAAATACGTAAATCATGAACGCTTCCCAGACTATTAGAGCAAGGTTTCTTTTAAAACTGCTGATGACAGCCTACGCATTCTGCGTGAACGAACAAATATGTCGCCTCTTGTTAGAACAATGCGTCGGATGTCGGGATCACCTAGACTTCGATCATGAGAATCATTCGTGTCTGACGATGGAAAGGGAAGATATGGTCGTCAAGTATTTCGAACCGGCGTTCGAACACGTTCAAATCGACGAAGTGATCACGTTTTGGAAGAGATTACTCTTCTGTAAGGATCGAGACAAGCCCACAGTTTCGAAAGAACTGAAATTGGTGCGTAGAAGTCTGACTTTAGAAGACAAGGGATGCATCTTGAAATTATTGTTCAATGAAGCATTCGTCTAAGTTTTTCTCGTTGATATAAATAAGGGAGAATAGAAAATAAAAATAAATACACACATAAATAATTTTTTATCTAATATTAGAAAGAAAAACACAAAAATGAGAACCAGAAATAAATTGTATCCGATGTTAGATGACGACGAGGATGAGAAGCCGAACGGCGTTTTGCCAATGGCACCGTCGCTAGAAGAAAAAGAAAGAGGAGAGAGGTATCGCATCGATCAAATCAGTAGAATCCAGTTGTATCTAACTCAAGAGAGAGATTCTCGTCATTCTCTCAAGAAGAAGTATTCGCGTTTCGTGAAATTCATCAACGCGATTGACACAACACTCATCACAATTTCCATGGGTTTACACGCAGCCGGCATCGGATTGTTGTCGACTGCATTCGGTATTCCGACCGTGTTAACCATAGAAGGAGTGGCTCTCGCCGTTGGATTGTTTAGCACACTCGGAAACTTTTTGAGTAGGAAATTATATCTGAAGGCGAGGAAACACAACAAGATTCACGTCTTGGCTGACTCCAAGATCGACACAATATCCGAAATGATCTCGATGGCGTTGAAAGACGGTAGGATATCGGACGGAGAATACTTCACGATATTGGGTGAGAAAACGAAATATGAAGCCATGAAAGAAGCTGTGAGAATCAAGACTCGTCAGATCATCAAGGAAGAGATGAAGGATTCTCTCGTGGAAAAGGGGAGGAAAGAGGCCAGGGAGGAATTCAGTAAGATGATAGAACTCAAGAGCAGCGATTGAAAAAAAAAATATATATATAATAAGAACAGAATTTTTAAAAAAGAAATATTAAATTTATATATAAAATAAAAACGAAATTAATTTAAATAACTCTAAAAAAATGTATTGCGTAAAGTGTAAGAGAGTTACCGAGACGAGTAATTCTCAAGAAGTACGAACTAAAAACGACAGACAGATGCTTTGTGGAATTTGCGATGTGTGTGGTTCTATCAAGACTCGATTCGTCAAAAAAGAGAATGCAAGCAAAGGTAAAGGCATCGTGAATAAAATGATCAATAATCTACCTTTCGAAATGCATCTGCCTGGTCACAGTTTCACGGGACCTGGAACGAAATTGAACAAGAGACTCAACGCCGATCTGACTCCTAAATCTTGGAGCAAACCTGTGAATAGGGTGGACGCGGCCGCGTATGCTCACGATCTATGCTACGCCGGACATCCCAACACCAAGACTCGCAACGATGTCTGCGATAAAAACATGTTGGCGAAATTGAGAGGTATATCGAATCCGACCAGGAGAGAGAAGATAGAACGTTCGCTGGTCGGCAATTTGATCGGTGCAAAACGTCAATTCGGATGGGGCGTTCAAAAAAAAAAGCGCGCATCTGAAAAGAAGAAGAAACGATTATTGACGAGCGAATTGGCTGAGGAGTTACACAAACCCATCGTGCGTAAATTTTGAAAGAGAAGGGTGTTCGTGAAGGGTTTGCATGATATTTGGTCTGCCGACTTGGTCGGCATGAGATCGTTTTCGAGGTGGAACGAGGGTGTCAAATATCTACTGACGGTCATCGACGTGTTTTCCAAATACGGTTGGATCAGAGCTTTGAAGAATAAATCGGGACCTTGCGTCGCCGAGGCTCCGAAGAGCATGTTCGACTCGTCTTCTCGAAAAGCGAATAAATTGTGGGTGGCCAAGGGAAAGGAATTCTACAACAAGCACGTTCATCGATTGGTCGACCTCTGCTCGATCGAAAACGAAGAGAAAGCCAGCGTGGTGGAACGTTGGAATCGAACGATGAAGGAAAAGATGCATAGATACTTCACGGCGAATTCGACCAAGAAATACATATACGCTCTGAACGGTCTGGTCAAAGATTACAACAACACACGACACAGATCAATCAAGATGACTCCTGTGGAAGCTAGCGATCCTTGAAACGAAAAACTGGTCTACGCGATCTATATTCTGAGAGATCTAAGATCAGGAAGAAGTCTAGAACGCCGAAATTTGCGGTCGGTGATCGAGTGAGAATCTACACTTATAAGAAGCATTTCGAAAAGGGTTATACTCCTCGATGGACCTCAGAAATCTTCGTGATGATCAAAATATTTCACACTGATCCGGTGACTTACGAAATCGAAGCTTTGGATGGAGAAGAGACCATCGGAAAGTTTTACGAACAACAACTGCAGAAGTCGAAGTTTTAATAAAGAAAACAAAATTTTTTTATTTACTCTCTTTAACATTTTCTTGTTTACACATATATATATAGGAGAGAAAAATAATAATAAAAAATAATTAAAACTATTTTTAGATAAAAAAGCAAGCTAATTAATAAAAAAACCCCCAAAAACCCTTCAAAAATGGCAAATACACTAGATATAGCACAAAGCATAGTGAAAGATGAAAGTATTCAAGAATATGAGGTTCACGAATACGAAGCGGTAACCGGAATGAGTTTGAACAATGTGGGAGAGATAAGAATCAACATCGAAACTCAAGATATATTCATACATCCTAGCGAGAGTTACATAGTGGTGCTGGGATGTCTCACCAAGGAAGATGGGAGTGACTACGCCGACGACGACACGGTTACTCTAGATAATAATGGCATCATGCATCTATTCAGTAATATAAAATACATGCTATCCGGACAAGAGATTTTCATCCCTGTCAGGCCACCATGATGTTCGGACTCTTGACGTATCCTGATGATTTTTCGAAATCCAGGGGACTTAATCAGTTGTGGGTGAAAGACACCGTCGGTTCTGCTAACGCCGGCGCCGCCGCGATATTCGACTACGTCGTCAAGACGTCCAGACCTAAAGGAACGTTTTCGTTCAGGATACCTTTGAGAAACATCTTCAGATTCGCGGACGATTACAACAAGATCATGTACGGATTCAAACACAATCTGACGTTGATTCGAAAGGGAAATGATGACGGGAAAGTGAGACTCCCCGCGACCGATGCGGGTAAGATAACTCTACACAAGATATCGTGGTTTGTTCCGCACATGGAGCCTTCGATCATGGAAAAAGCGCGTCTCTACAAGATCATAGAATCCAAGAGTAAATTACTCGTGGGATTTAGAATGAGACAGTGCGACACGCCTAGCATTCCACCCTCCACGAATCACTTCGATTGGAGATTGATGGTGAAATCCGCTTCTGAGAGACCGCATTTCATCGTGGTTGCATTTCAGACCGATAGGGAAGGGTCTCAGGAAAAGAATACGTCGCAGTTCGATCACTGCAATTTGAGAAACATGCAAGTGTTTCTGAACGTCACGAGATATCCAGCAATCGATTACAATGCGTCGTTCGACAAGAACGATTTCTGCAGACTGTACAGTGACGCCGCTGATTTTAGAAAGAAGTATCATGGTCTAGACGAATTGATGAGCAACCCTAACATATCTCCCGGCAAATACAAGTCGATGTATCCCATGTTCATATTCGACGTCAGTAAACAGAGTGAACGACTCAAGAGTAGCGTCTTAGACATTCAGATCAAGATGCAATTCGATAGGAATGTGCCGAGAAAAACCGAAGCCTTCACTCTGGTCATGTCAGACAGAGAATTACAATTCGATGGAAATAAGATGTCGATCATTCGATGAGAGACATGTGTGAAAAAATAAAAAAAATAAAAACAAAGTAATGAGTAATTATTAAAAACAAAAAAAAACCAAATATATAAAAGTAATGAGATCTAGAGAGATTGAACATCTTTCTAAATCTCATTACTTTTTTTTTTGTTTTTAATAATCACACATTATTTTTTTTAATTAATTATTTCCACGCATTCACTGTTTGTTCAAAGGATCTAGTTCGATCAGTAGACTCACCACGGAACTGGCGGTTTCGGGATTATTGGTTTTCGTAACGAAATTAATCCTGTCTCCGGCGTTCACTTTGAGAGGCGTGCCGAATGTGCTAACTTTCGCGTGTTGATTCTCAGTCTTTTCAATGCTGTATTTCTTATCGCTCTCTACTCCATTCACCACGAGATTGACGACCACTCTGTTATTCAAATCCGAGGAAGCCAGACTCATTCGAATGATTTCACCTCCTAACGGCATGGGATATCCCACCTGACCATGTTTCGATCCGCTACCTCCGTTTCCGAAAGACCACTCGGTTTTTCCCTCCTCTAACGTGCCGGCCTCCTCAGCCCACACGGTGATCAATTGTCTTGCGTATTTGACTCTTTCCACCACTGAAATCAGGGTGCAGGCATCCGTCATGTTCATGGGATCCGGTAGATTCGTGAGCGCGTGTCCGCCCATGTCTAGTTTACCTTCCATGATGTCGCCATTTCTCCAGACCGAGTTGTCATCTACGTACTTCCTGCTGACTGCACTGGAATTGAATTCGAGATCATGATCGGGACCGAATAAATTCTCACCGTTCATGTTGATACTACCCTCCATGGTTCCGCCAGATTGTTTGTTCAGGTAGAGATCGTCCACTTGTGATTCTATGTATTGTTGTGATCGTATCATGGCAGAATCTACGTAGCCCTTGTTGACTGCGGTTGAGTCCACATCCGTGTCATCGACCTTCGACAGATTCAATATCTTGTTGAATCCCGCATTCAGATCCGATTTCATTTCTCGTCTGTCAGACTTTCTCTGTTCCAGATCTACGTAGTGTTTGGTCGCCACGTCCTTGGGATTCGTGGGAGTGGCCACGTTCGTTATCTTGTTAGAATTGGCGTTCAATTTCGAGTGCATCGTTTTCTGAACGTATCTATTTCTCAGATGTTCGCTGAATTGCGCGTGAGAGTCGTCAGCGTATTTCTTGGTCGCAGCATCGGTGGGATCTATGGGATTCGCGACGTTCAACAAACACTTAGATTTCAGATCGAGATCGTCGGTCATGGCTTTATCCACGTAATTATCTAGCATGATTCGTTCAAAATCCGCGTTCCCCCTGTCGACGTATTTTTTAGTCGCAGCATCTGTGAGATCTATCGGCTCAGGAAGATTGTAGAGCTTCTTATCGTTCATGTTCAAAGGTTCCTCTCGATGTTCGTATCTCTGAACATAATGTTCGTCCAAGTTCGCAATGTCGTAACCATCACCGACTTCGAGCATCTTACTCTTCTTTTTGGGTTGACTTTCGTCGTCACTTCTACCACATTTATCGACTGGCATGTTGTTTTGAGATTTTTGTTTTAAAAATATATTTCAAACGCAGTTTATTAAAAGTGAATTATTTCACTTATTTTTATTTTTCGTTTTTATTCGATTAAAATTTTTTAAAATAATTATTTACCTTTATATATACTATAAAAAAAATCTCTCTCTAATGTAAATCATTGAGAATGTCTTGAAACCAATCTCTTTCAGACCATTTCTTGAGACCGTAGAGACACAGGTGACCGCAAAACACTTGATCTGACGATTGTACTCGTTCTGTGTTGTAACGAACCATCGATTTGTTGAAATAGTTCTTTATTTCTTTCAGCGGCAAAATAATAATTCTTCTTCTTCCCATTCTTGAACATGCCACCCAGTGAGTGCCTTCACCCGATAAATCGTCTAGATTTAAAATTCCACATTCCAATTGTCGAGGTCTTCTCTTCGGCAAGGCATCTCTGGAAAACACGCCTAGAAAATCTTTGATTTTCAAATCCTTCGCTGCATTCGACAGCTCGATGTTGGTTAGGGGTTCGTTAGGTAAGACGACACCTTCTACGGATATCTCTATTTTCTTATTCATACATGCGTATATTTCTTTTTTAAAATTTATTTATTTTATTATAATTCACTAATTATTTTTTTCTTTTTCTTTTTAAACTAACTCTCTCGACTTCCATAATCTTGAATCCGTCTCATTCCTCGACTTCCATAATCTTGAATCTGTCTAATTCCTCTAGATTTTCTGGAATCCTATCATCCTTAATCATATCTGGAATCCTATCATCCTCAATCATATCTGAAATCCTATCGTCTAAAATTAGATCCAAAGTCCAATGTCCGAGTGCTAAAGTGCTTATTTTATTGTCTAACATGAATCTCTTATCGTCATCATCCGTCAGCGAAATCTTGTTGACTGTTTCGGTATACACGTCATGATTTTTGCTTCAAATTGATTTCATAGTCTTATACACTGGACCACTTCCTAACAGACAATCTTTATACTCTTGGAAAGAGATGTTTTTCTTCACCACGCACACTTTAACCCCTTTGCACTTCTTGATCTCTTCATCTTCTAGACGATAAGCATACAGTTTGGGTCTCAAGCCCACGAATTCGAGGATTTGTTTACCGCCGCTCTCGTCCTTAAATTTACCCAACACCTTCTTGTTGTCGTTTGATTGAATGTTGGACGGGTGGTCGACGGGATAATTGCTCTTGTTGAACCACGCGGCCACGTCCGGAGATATATCTTGGTAGACATCTTTTGTCTCTATCTCATAAACTAAACTGTCTGTGTCAGTAAACAGTAGTTTGGCTTTATCACCAAATTTTCGTTTGACGTAATCGTAGTGAAACTCATACATCAATCGCTTGCTGATATCTAAGATGATCGGTCCGAGATAATACGGTTTGTTGAACTTCAGGTGCATCTTTTGCATGTGAATGGCCACTAGATTTTCGTTGAATATGGTTCGGTGTTTGTAATTGGGTTTCACCACCAATTTTGTAGCTCTTTTCTCAGATGTGACAAGTCGAACGTTGGCTCTCTTCCTGATGTTTTCCATCGATTTACCGTACACGCAGTTGTTCATGAGTTTGAAGAAATCTTTCTTGGCTCGAATTCTGAGATTCGTGTTGCGATCGATGTATTTTTTCATCCAAGGCTCTTCGTTGAAACGAATGATGCGATGTATGTCAACTAATTTCATCCCGTAATCGACGTATTGTTTCAAATTCTCACTGTAGACGATGTAGTTATGTTTGTTAAATAAATTGAGTTTTTCCTCATCTCCTTCGTTCGGTTCCATTTGTTCGGGAGCTAGCGGATAATCATTGTGTAGATCGTGTAATTCTTCCAGATAGTTCAAATCGACTTCTAAAATGCAAGGATAGTCTCTCCATTTTTGCATCTCTTCCGGTTCCGTTACCCATTCGAAATTTCCAATCGGTAAAGGATGACTCATAGCCCAACCGTACAGATTATTAGCATCCCAATACTGTATGTATTTATTCGACCGTTTCGAATCGAAACCTTCTTTCATGTAGGGATTGTTGGCTTCAGAATATCTGTGGGAGATCATTGAGACACCACCTCTCATAGCTCTTTCGAACATGAGCAACAGGTCCACGTCAGATAATAATTCCAATTGGACTTTGGTGGTCTTCAACAGAGCGTCCCACGCCAGACCGGGTGTGGTGAAATACCAAGCCGGATCCAGATCATAATTTCGGTGACAGATATCTCGAAAATTTTCGATCATGTCTGCCAAGAGCAGAACGTCAGTCTTCAGATAGAGATCATGATAATCTCTCATGGTTTTCATATCGAATGATTTCCACACGTTTTTGGTGTGTTCGTAATTCTCGTCAGAAATGTCGGATTCGTATAATTTCAAATAAAAATCTTCTTTCGAAGGTAGTGCGGTGTCGTCGAATCTCTTTAGATCGTTCATGTAATCGTAAGGATAGACTCCTTTCCTCAACATAACGTCTACTCGTTCTCCAAAATGTTTGCTCGTGATTTTAAATTTATCCTTGCTCATGTTATCGACTAATTTTTCCAGAGCGGTCGACATGAATTTAAAACTGTCGATGAAACATATGCCTCTACGAATGAATTTCGTTCTTTCTTTCAATGTCTCTCCGTTGATTACTCTTTTCTTCTCCATGAGCTTCCATTTCATGAAGGAAATGTATCTTTCTTCGCTGTTCGCGATGCAATTGAATTCTTCGTTGGAAGTGCCGAGATTTTTCACGAACAGATGACTGTCATAACCCGAGAGATTGTGAAATATCACCAGATAGAAAACGGCATCTTGATATTTAAAATTACATTTGCTGTGAGCCAGACCGCGATACAGACCCGTGTAATGATCATGGTCTCTGACCTTCTTATTTTCCTCCGAATTCTCGTCGAACGATTGTCTGCATATGTGAAATTCGGTGGCTCTGTTATTTTCGTCCTGCTGCTCTCCCGTGATGATCACTTTCGCCAGTGTTTTGAATTTATCATATAACATTTGAATTTTTGATTCTAACTCTTCCAGAAACCTTTGAGCCATGTCGTCGCCTTCGCACTGTTTCATGTAGGTGAAGGGACCCATGTCATGTTGCGAGTCAAAAGTGCATTTCACATAAATGCAATAACCCGAAGGCGTGTGTTTTTGATATCTTTCGACGTAACTTCGAAGAGCATCAGGTTGGCAGGAACTCATTTTCACGGTGAAGCATTCGAAATTGGCGTACACGATGAATGGTACTTTTAACCTTCTATTGCGATTTTCAAACTTCACGATGGTGTTGAGTTTGGGCATTTCGATGATGACACCTTGATTTTTGTTGCAATATTCCTGATGTTTCACTAATGATTTTTTGCTGTGAAACGCGTTCATGCAGTTGCAACATAAACATATCTTTCCTTTATGTTTATTATTTTGTCTCAACAGTAATCGGCTCGGAATTTTAACCCAACAATAATGACGATTGTCACCATTCGAAATCAATAATAAAATAATCGTCTTTTCTCTTTCGAGATACGAAGTCTGTCTGAGAGGATAGATCGTTCGTTTTTCATCATCGTATCCCAAGACATTCACCGCTATGGTGGGATTTTGAGCCTTGAAACGGTCAATGTGTTTTAACTGTGTTGGAAAAGTCACTCCAGTCCAATCAAGATTTTTAGAAGTCTCCTTGTAATGAAAAACTCTCTCAGGATGGATTTTGACAGGGTATAAAGCGGAGGTGACTGCCCATTTAAAACACTGATCATCTTTATTTCTCACGTTGATCACAACATTTTTTTTTATCTAAGAAATATGGTAATTCCACATAGGAAGACCCTTTCAACGAATCGTTGTCAGTTATATGAATTTCGAGTTTCAACACCTCATCGACTGTCCAATTACGATCTTCATGTTGATAATTCGCGAGAGACGTCAACATCTTGTCTTTCATCTTTTCGAAACGTCTGATAAATCTGAACCTCGAAATATGGGTTCGACGTTAGATCTGAAATATGCATTTTTCACGATGCTCTCGCTGGACTTCACGTCGATTTTATTCATCACGCAATTGAGTATCATCTTAATTTTTCATCCCACGTTCATGTGTCCGTGAAACAAATCCAATACTTTTTTCTTCACCCGTTCCATGAACAATTTCGGATCGATTTTCTTGAACGAGGGAACCACGTCAAAAGTTTTAAAAACGCCTTTGATCGCACTCTCCCGTTCTACGGGCTTCAATTGGAATAGTTCCATGATGAGTCATGCTACATATTCTTCTCCTTTCCCTTCGTCAATTGCTCATCGAATTTTGCTCGATATATCTCGTTTGTCTAGATTCTGAAGTGCATCACTCGTTTTCGTTTTAGTTTTTTTTTTCTTTTCTTTTGAAACTTGAAGTTCTTCAATGGCTTTTCGTTTAGTTGTCTTCTTATTTTTCACAACCGATGCATTTTTTGACTGTATAAGTTTATACACTTCCGATCTTTCGATTTTTTTCTTTCCATCGTTTCGCAAATAATATTCCTGTATGACTTCAATTTTTTTTGATTTAGTTCTATGATTTCTGAAATGTGGAATTTTTAATAGTTTACAAATCTCGTTTAACTGAGGTACGGATTTCTCATTTAAATTTTCCATTTTTTTATTTGTTTGCTCCATTTGTAAGAATAATTTTTTTTTTCGAATTTTGTATTTAAATAATAATTTGTTAAAAAGTTTTAAAATTGTTTTTATATATATGTATTAATTCCTTCCAAAAAAAAATTTTTTTTGATGAAATTAATCAATTTTATGTTCCTTAACGTGAAAAAAATTGAATTAATACGAGAAAAAAGGACGTTAAATTTACACTTTTTATTTATATATAAAGAGAAAAAGCTTTTACAAAAAAATTTTTTACATTAAAGAAAATTAAAAAAACTTTTTATATATATATAAAGAGTAAAAAAAAAAACAAACTTTTTTAACAAATTATTCTTTAAATACAAAATTTAAAAATATATATTATTTGCAATAATTCATAAAACAAAAAAACAAATAATCGATCATGACAACAACACCTAAAAGATGCGAACTGAAATTGAAACAAGTCGAAACGTGTAAGAAACTCGGTTTTAACATCTATAGATTACAACGACATGATTCCATCGAATCGAACGAGGTTGAGACGAAGGGCTTAGAGCATAAACATGACAAATATAAGATGCCTTTGAAATTGGACGAAGCCATGCTCGATTTGTTTTACGACTACCAAAGCGATCTACAGAAAATCATCATTGCCAAAGATAGAGAATTCGACAAGGACGGTTTGTCGTTGTCCTATGGAAGTTACATATATCCAAAAATCTCACTCGAACTCGTGGACAAATTGGGTGGTGAGAGCGCGTTCACCAATGTAAAAAAACTCAAAAAAGTAAAGATAAACATTCAACACATTTTCGAAAAAGGAGAAGACACGAGTGTCAACATGCTAATAATGGACTTGGAAATATAAACAATAGAGAGATTGATTTTTTAGTGAAGAAGAATGAAAAAAAGTAATGAGATCTAGAGAGGTTGATCATCTCTAGATCTCATTACTTTTGTTTTTGTTTTTTTTTTTTGTTTTCCTTCTTCACTATTGCCCATATATTATAATAACGTTTCCTTTTTTCTCAAATTTCAGCGTCGATTCTTCTTTTCTTTTTTTTTGTGATATGTTACATTTTTTTATAAGAACACATTTGTTTATCCGAATCATAATTATGAACAAATGTTGTGCATCTCTCGGTAACACTCGCATCATTACTATTCTCTTCAGAAGGTAGTGGTGACGGTGGAAAACGTCTCATTCTTTTAAATTTCAACCGCCTATCCCGATCTTTATTTAACTCTTTTATCAGTTCTTTCCTAAGATATCCATCATTAGTGTCTAATCGTTTTTCCACATCTTTTTCGCACCCTATCTCGCGATATTCATCATTATCGTCTAATTGTTTTCCCACCTTTTTATCCATTTTATATTATTTTATACTTTCTATGATTTATATTTTATATAATTATATAATTTTTACATTATAATAACATACTCAAAATCGGTATGTTCTTAAATGGCGAATTCTCACCAAACAACAAACCCTTGCCGAGTCGCTCAACGTTCCGTCCACTCTTTAGATAGAGACCATTTCCACTTAAAGAGTTGTCACCTCTAACAGGTTCTAGATACAATCCTTTACCACTGTCGTCTACGTGGACGCGACACACGGCTCCTCCCTTCTTCAAAAACAGTCTGCTGCCACCCATTAATTTCTCAACTGCCGAACTCGCGAGTCCCGAGAGAGCTCAGACGCCGAGAGTCTTTCCGAGAAAGGGTAATGCTTTTGCGGCAAAGGGTAATGCTTTTGCAGCGATTCCTGCCAATAGCGGTAGGAAACTGCCTTTCATTCTCAAATTGTATCTCAATTGAGCGGGACTCAATCTCACCGTCAACCCTCTTCCATCACGAATCACTTTCTCCATCCTTTTGATTTGACTTCTGGTCCAGGCAATCGAATCCTGACCGCCACTCATCAGATCTTTGTGAGTGAATTTGAATCTCACCACCTCGCCTCGAGTTGTTAACGCTCTCTTAAGTTTCTTCCTCTGTCCTGCAGATATGTTCACGTTTTTAACCACGTATTGTGTCATAATTCTTTTTTTTTAAATATATTTTGTTCAATTGTTTTTTTTTGTTTTAATGATAATTATATATATTAAATAATTTTTGTAAATTAATATTGCGTTTATTTTATTTTGTTATTTATATATACACAATATTTTTTTTTTTTTGCTTTAATATTCCTCTTCTGTGTATTCATATCGTCACCCTCTCTCCGCAAAGATCTAACAGTTCACCATTTTGATTCGTCAACGTGGTTTTGAGACTATACAACGTGTCTAAAATCACTGGTAAATAAACTAAATTTCGTGGTCGTTCCACGATCTTATAACCCGGCGACACATTTGGAAAGAAGGAATAGATCGTTGGTTGAGCACTACCATTCACGTAGCTTCCAGCAATCACATCCACGTTCACCAGAATGCTATTGACTGCGAGAATGTCGACCGTATTTTCAGATGCCGCGTGGCCTCGATAATCTTTCGATAAAATCCCAGCATCTTGCCTATAGAATCGTCCATGTTGAAATCCACTCGAAAATTATCTTCCAAATCCAACATCGTCTGTAAGGTATTAGGTTTGGGAGCGGGTCTGATCTTGTTGCTTCCCTTTCCATCTGACTTCATTCGCGTCTGAATGTAATTGTTCAAATCATCTATGTCGTAACTTCCTTTGGGAATTCGAATCTCCAACCAATCCACTCCGTCGGAATACTTAAACGAGTTATTCTTTTCGGTGACGTTGGGAAAGGAATAATAAGTCTCCAGATTCACCAACGCCATCTTGTATCTTTTCTCTCTATTCAATTCGATGGAAGGTTCGAATTTTGTCGCGAATCGAGTCGAATCGCCACTCACCATGATTTGAATGGATTGTTTTGCAGCCTTATTCTCGGCTATCCGTTCTAACAATTCTCCTTGTTCGAACATTATATTTAATTTTATTTTTATTTTTTCAAAACTAAATTATTTGATGATTTATTATTTTCTAATTTTATTTTCGCTCTCTGTCTTATTATCATCAGAAACATAAAACTTGTCGAATCCGCACCGATATTTTCCGTGATTAAATTCGCTAGTCAAATCGATCACCACGAAATTGTAAAGTCCTCCATCCCAAACCCTCTTGCAGAATCTCCTGAATTCCGCCGCTCTCATGTCGTTTGCGACGTGATCGCTGTAGATGTGATTGAGATTCTTGAGATCTTGGCGAAAGAGACATAGAAAATTAGCATTCTCCCTTATCGTCTGTCTGGGCAATCGAAAATAATTCTGCGACAGGTAGAAACAGTCCACGTTGCTGTGACGACCCCTAACGTAATACGATTCGCATCGGTTCTGTTTCTCCAAAAGCAGATCGTCGAAAATCATGAGATTCTTATCTTCCGATTTCAATTCTCTAGGATCCGGAACGTCGCTAGCGTTCTCATAAAATCGACACTCGATGTTCGAAGATGCATTTCTCTTCATCAATTCCATCGCCGCACCGTCCAAAATGGTCGAGAGTGGAGCTTCACTTTTGTCGAATTCCTCCCTACTGTCAAAGATTCTGGCTATGACGTCCTTAGGCAATCTACGATCCATGCACTCTCGAAGCAATCTGTATTCGGGTTGAAACAAGCTCTTGCCAAACACAAACAATCTGTCGTAATCCAACCAGTCGGGTCGGGACAACAGATTCATGAACAGATTGGTCTTTCCACAATTCGATTTTCCCACTATCAAGCCTCTTATGGCGTCGTTCCAAGACATATCTTTAATGTTCATCTTTGTTTATTTTTTGTTGTTGTTGTTATTTTAGATTTTTTCAAACACAATTTTATGTTTTATCAAACTCAGTTTTTAATATTATTTATTTATATTACACCGTCGCAAGTTCTCTTCAATCCAGATCCACTCGTCATTTTGGCTAAATCTTGTATGGGTACTACAGCATCCTTAAAATCTTTCCAACTTTTCGGCGTTCACGCTAACGTAACTCGCTTCGCCGGTGGACTGATCAACTTGTCGATCGACGCGTCGGCTGCCCTCTTGCCAGCCACAGAAGCTATCCTACCACTGGCTTCCGAAGTGGCTTTCTTACCAGCATCCAAAGCCGTCTTCTTACCAACCTCAAACGTGGCCGATGCGAGTTTTCTACCTGCATCACTCGTGAACGCTCGCATTATAGAATCGACGATGCCAGAACCGCCTTGAACGTATGTTCTAACGTATCCCCTGTTCTTTATCACCAACATATTTTTATTTTATAATATATATTTTGTTTTCACTGGTAAATCGTTTGTTGTTTAAATACTTTTATTATTCTAGTGTAAAATTTTCTATTTTTATTTTATATATTTTGTTTGTTTGTTTCTCGCTACTTATTATATACATCAATCCTTCAATTCGTTCATCAGCCTTTTATAATGGTTTTTAATCAAAACCTTCTGTCTTTACAATTCGTCGCATATACTAACTATTTCATTATCTAATCCTGTGTTACCAGCACGTCTACTTGCCATCAACAAACTCAATCTCTAAGACAGAGCGTCAGAATCGCTCGAAAGAAAAGTGGTTTTCACCCCTTTGCCAGTCACCGATTCGACGAACTTCTTATTCATATCCCATATGGGTTTCACCACTTTCGTCCACTTGTAACCTCTGTTGGCTTTGGGTCTCGTCTCTCTGGCATCGTTATTTCTCTTCATGGCTTGGGTCTGAACCAGAATGTCGCCATAATTGTCGAAATCCTGTTCCGTATAATCACTAGGCTTGTCGAAAAGGAGCAATTTGCGCAGTCCATCAGTTATTTTATACTTATTCGAACCGAGGATTAAATTATCATCATCCATTTCCACTTCTGTGTCGCCCACAAAAGTTCTACCGTCCGAATCCTTTTAAATTCCATACAACAGATCTCTCTTACCACCTCGGACGACGCGACGCTATCAGTGGTGATAGTCGAAGTTGTATCATCGCTCTCGCTCACATCGGTTTCGATTCTGATGGGAACGTAATCCGGTGTAGATTGAAAGGAATACTGTTTTGTAAAGCTACCGGGCAACAAACCCATTCTCAAAGAACTCTCTTTTATGGGTCTCAATTCTTCAACTATCTCCTTCCTGCTTCGTTCCTGAACCTCCGTCATGGGTTTCGCGTCTAAGTTCCATCTCTCCAAGACGTCTGCTTCTGTCAGCCGATTGAATGCTCTTCTTGGCACATTCATATTCGTTTAAAAACTGATCTCGACGTTTGGCATCCATCTGTAAAAACATTTTTTTTCGTTTTAAATTATTAATATTTCCTTTAAGTATGCTAATGTGAGTTATTTATTATTTTCAAAATTAAATGTATAATTATTTTTATGTTTTAAGTAAATAAAAATCTTCTGTCTTTAATATATTTACTAAAAACCAGTTGAGAAAAAACATTTTACATGATAAAACCTCTATAAATGCGTTTTGCCTCTGAACGCGTTAAAAATCGCATCACAGATTATTCACTCAGTGACGAACTGGAGAACTTTGAAAAGTTTGAAAGTTTTAGTGCATAGGAAACCGGTTTCTGATTTAATGCGTTTGAGAATAATTACATCCGTTAAAAGGGTTCATTCATATCTCCGAACATTATCACGAATATATTAAAAATTTATTTACTACTTAAACCTGATTGAGTGGAAATGCGCTTTTATTGTCTATTATTAAAACGACCCATTAACGAAAACCTTTCATTCACACCAGAACAAAAACATGAGTGTCAGTTTTATCTCTTAAAAATTCATCTAAGTGAAAAAGGTTTTATAATAGAATTTTTATTTGAATGAAACAATTCTACGAACTATTTTTATTTGAATGAAACAATTCTATAAAGTGTTTTATTAAGATTTATTTCACAAAATTCGCAGTGACAAAAGGTAAACAAACGATTTTCCATCGATTCTAATTTTCTAAAACTCAGTTTTTTTTTTTTCAATGTCATCTGTTGAAACGAAAACCTTTCATTCACACCGAAACAAAACATGAATGTCTATTATAACAGATTCAATTTTATAGTCGACTCTTTTGAACGAAAACCTTTCATTCACACCAGAACAAAAACATGAGTGTCAGTTTTATCTCTTAAAAATTCATCTAAGTGAAAAAGGTTTTATAATAGAATTTTATTTGAATGAAACAATTCTACAAACTATTTTTTTTTGAATGAAACAAATTCTACAAAGTGTTTTATTAAGATTTATTTCACAAAATTCGCAGTGACAAAACGTAAACAAACGATTTTCCAATCGATTTCTAATTTTCTAAAACTCAAATTTTAATTTTTTTTTCAATGTCATCCGTTTGAAACGAAAACCTTTCATTCACACCGAAACAAAACATGAATGTCTATTATAACAGATTCAATTTTATAGTCAACTCTTTTGAACGAAAACCTTTCATTCACACCGAAACAAAACACGAGTGTCTATTATGATAGAATTTATCGAATTTTCAGTCTTATAGTCGACTCTATTGTGAGCCTCAAAAGCTGTTTGTCGATTCTGGTACAGTGTCCCAGAATCCGCAAACCACCTTTTTGATGCTGTCCTAGAAGCTGCAAAACGTTTTTTGCTCGCGTTCACCAACGATGGATCGATGGTCTAATCCGCGATGGGAACGTCGAAAAAAAGTTTTAAGAAAATGTACATGTACAATTTCGTACATTTTTCACTTTTTTGAGCGACGTGTATTTGAACGTTAAAAGTGCGATCTGTGAGCCCCAAAAACAATTGCGGATTCTGGGACACCATGAAAAAACGATATTTTTTGTGAACGTGAACGCGATTTAACACTGAATCCTATGAAGGTAAACGCACCATGTACGTGTACGTGTACGGTACATGTACAACGTATCCTGGAATCCGCAAATACCACCTACTGATACAAGTCAGGAATGGGAATGCGTTACGATAAAATGTCCGACCGAAGAACCGGCAGCTGCTTGCCAAAACTGTATTTTAATGGTAACTTTTACAGAACATATTCTACTACAAGCGCCTGTATGCTGATATTTCGCAAACCCAATACCAGGCAGCAATCTTTTCTGTCTTATAAATACATGTTCAAGAATTTGCTGACACAAAATAGATTCTGAGGCATTCGCGAGTTACATGTATCATCCGTGAGAGCAGGCATATCTAACACCACTCTTCTTTTTGCTTACTCGCCGTTCATTTTTCAGTTTCCAGATGCTTGTACAAAACACATTTTTGTTTGTATGTATGTATGTTTATTACTTCTCACCATAATTTGAAGGATGCCTGTGGTGTACATATCATGACAGAATTGTTGGTGTTCGGTATGATATTCAATCCCTCCCCACCCCATTCCCCTCATATGCGCGTACATCACTTACACAACTGGTAAAGTGAATGAGTGCCATATTCTCTGTTTATTGATATGATACGACTTCCCATTTGTGCTTGCCACACTATTTTCGCCACATGGTTTCTTACGTGTCCACGTGGTAGTTTTTGTTAATCAAACATTTTTGTGCATTCAAAAGTTCATATCTAAATGCAGAAAAATGTTTGTTACGGTGGTTAGAGGAGTCCGCTTAATCCGCCATAACTACTTGGTTTTGCGGTAATTCGCTGGGGTGTCCTCATGTGTGTGTTTCATGACAGAATTGTGTCTTGCAAATTATGAGATCTGGTGTTTTTTGTTCTTGCAGGGATCTCACTTGACAAAATGACTCCCTAATATCCCTAAGAGCATTAGTTTTTGAAAAACAAATCTTGATTTATATCACTTTTCATCCCAAGCTAGTAGGTATATATCTCAATGTTCTTACAGTTTGGTAACTGTTTACAGGAGAAAACACTATTTACCTCTATCGGCCCAGGTGATAAGGAATATTGCTTTTCTGGTTTCCACAACAAATACCGTTGACACACGTAGTTTTCTGTGTCCATATCCAAACCAACAGGGAGTATTTCGATTCAGTTGTCAAAAGTTAGCTCAAGTATCTATATTTTTCTTCCAGGTGTTCTGTAGATATATATATATATTGTTTTAGGGCTGTACAGATGTGATTTTTAATAAAAGATAGTTATATTAGTGTTTTGTTTAGTTTCTTTATCGGATATCAGTGGCGTGTTCCCTATCATCGCGCGGGTCATTTTCGGTGTTTTGTTTACGAGTTCGACCGCTTTTTAAAATTCAAGCTTCTCATTCTAATTTTGGCTATGGATGGTAAGTGTTTCGTGACGCGAGAGGTTCAGACCAGCAGGGCAGAGACGGTTAGTATAGGTGTCCAGGTGGGGGGAGTGGTTGAGGCCAGCACAGGGGGTGCTACTGCTAGTGAGTTACCAACGGACGGCCAGCGGTCGGATGTGTGTAGGCACTGTCATATGGTGTATGTGGATGGGTGTGAGCTGGGGGAGTTGGGGATGTGTGCCATCTGCGTAGAGCTAATGCAGCTGCTAGAGGCATATGTAAAGTTGGAGGAAGAGGTGCAGGTGGTGAGGGGGAAACTGGGGGGGGGGGGGGGCAGGAAAGTCTGGTGTTACCCCAGTTAGGGTGGCATTTGATGGGGGATGGAAGGTGGTGGGTAGTAGGAAGCGGACTTTTGACGTGGATAGTGGGTCTTTTGGGAATAGGAAGGTGCGTCGGGTTGAGGGTAGAGGAGAAGTAGGGGCTAGAGTGTCAAATTCCCAGGCTAGTAGTGTGAGTCGGGGGGCGAAAAGGCGTATTCTTTTAGAATCGGATAGTGAGGGAGATAGCGATGACCATGTAGAGGTCTGTCAGGGCAGGAGTCAGAGGGAAGGTTAGGAAGGTGGTAAACGAGGACAAGGTGGCTTGTAGTGGGAGTGGGCAGAAGGTGGGGTGCAGTGTCCAAAATAGATTCAGTGTGTTAGGTAATTTCGAGAATTCTGAGAAGCAGGTTGGGTCTGAAGAGGTGGAGGTGGAGGTAGGCATGGGGATGGGGGTTAGTGTGGCGAAGTGCAAGATTGCGAGCCGGCCCAGTGGGGACAGGGGTGGTAACAGGGGTAGTAGGACGGGAAAGAGGACAGGAAAGGACAGGAAGAGGCAGTTGGTGGTTGCAGGGAGTAGTATAGTGCGGGGGTTGGATAGGGTGGTGTGTGGGCCCGACAGTGTCAACAGGACCAATTTGTGCTTTCCGGGGGCTAGGGTGGAGGACCTAAGGGACAGAGTGGGTGGATTAGTAAAGGGGCCAGGCCCAGACCCAGTGGTTGTTGTACACGTGGGGACCAACAACATCAGGGAGAGAAAATCAGTTCAGCTTATTGAGACTTACAAGGACTTAATAACTCAACTGAATGCCAAGAATGCACAGGTAGTGGTTTCGGGGCTCCTCCCAGTACTAGGTGGTGGGGCGAGCGTAATTCGCGGATCATTGGAACCAACGAGGAATTGGGGGAGTATTGTAAGGAACTTGGGATACCCTTTGTAGACAATTGGGGATCGTTTTGGGGCAGAAATGACCTATATGGAAGGGATGGTCTCCATCTTAGCCCAAGGGGTACAAAGGTTTTAGGAAGAAATATGTTGCAGGTGGTGGAGCCTTTTTTGGTATAGGGAGGGGAGGGGGGGGGGGTCAGTGAAGGGGGGGGGGAATAATCACAGAAAATGTGTCACGAACCATAGATGTAAAAAAAAAGGATAAGGAAAAGGGACCAAAAATCCAAATCAATAGGAATAGCTTCCCAAGGAAAGCACAGGTACACAAAGTAGGATATACAAACATACAGGGACTAGATAATAATGGGACCAGTAAGCGGAAGCCAATGAACCTTGACACCCTGAAAGTGGGTTATAGCAACATCCAGGGTCTCCACCGGAAAGTAAGTGAAATTGCTACATTGATTGAGGCAGAGGATTTTGACGTCATGGGCTTAAGCGAAACGTGGGTAAGACACGAGGAACGGGTAGACCAAGTAAGGGGTACGTATGGATAGGTGTAGGGCGAACGGAAGGACAGAAAAAAGGGGGAGGGGTAGGCATGTACATTAAAGAGGATTTAAAACCATCGCTGATCACAGACCTGGAAAACATCAGCACCCCGGCTGAGGTATCGAAAGAAATTGGATGGGTAAGGATCAGTCTGAAAAACAAAAGTATTGCCCTTGGGGTTGTGTATTGTGCGGTGGAGGGAAGCAAACCCGAATGGAATGATTCGATATACTCAACACTAAGGTCCAATATCACCGAATTACAAAACAAGGGGCTCGGTATAATTCTGATGGGTGACTTTAATGGCCACATAGGTAATGATGAAGAAGGCATAGAGGGTGGGGACAATAAAGTCAACAGGAATGGAAGGAAGCTGTTGAACTTCACAAACGAGCTCGGTCTGAAGATTCTGAACAGGGACGCGAGGTGTAAGGGGAAATGGACCTAGGAGAGGAACGACGGAAAATCAATAATCGACTACATCCTCACAGATATTAATTTATGGAGGGAGGTGATAGGGGTAGAAGTGGATGATGAGGGTAAAATGGAGGTGGATAGTGATCACAACTTGATTACAGTGACGATCAGGGCCAAAACTCTAGTAAAAAGCAAAGGAAGCTCTAAGGAGATTTGGGAACTCAAAAAAGATGCTGACTAGGCGAAGTTCAATGAAAAACTGAAACCAAAGCTTGCAACCGTACCCAAGAGGGGCAGTGTCCAGAAGATGACCGACGTCATAGTTGCGAGCCTGGTGGAGGCAGGAAAGGAAAGTGTAGGAAAGGTCAGGGTGCCAACACGGGAACTTGGGTACAGAGTGAACGAAGAACTGAAAAGGGCCATAAAGGGAAGAAAAGCTAAATGTGCTGCATACAGGAGAAGCAGAAAACTTAAGGGGGCGGAAAGCAATGAGGCCACAGTTGCCAAGGAAGAATACCACCAAGCACGAAATAAAGTAAATAAGATTAAAGACGATAATCGGAGAGTACGAAATAGCAGTCTTATTAGGACGATAAGAACGACAGGGGGGTCGAGTTTGAACGTATTTTGGAAATGGGTGAATAAACGTAACAAAGGAAGTAACCCACAGAGTATTAAAGTAGATGGCAGAGTTACAGACGAGCAAGATCAAGTCGCATCAGAACTAGTCAAGCACTGGGAAAAGGTAAACGATAAGCGATGGGGCATGGGGAGCCCACCAGAGTGTCCGAATCAGGTTGAGGAAAACCTATCGAGCTTCGTGTGCAGCGAAATTAAAACGGAGGAGGTGCGAAAGGTGACTTTAACTCAAGCGAATCGTTAGGGTTTTACAAGACGTGACACTTTACCAGTAGATAAGCTTGCACGTGACTCATGTCTTTTAAAATTCTAAGGCTGAGGAGAAACTGGTTCAGGTTTCCCGAACGATTCTGATTTTCATGCCGGGCCCTACTTCGTTTTTTTAGCTATTGGCCAAAAAATTAATTCCATTTAAAACTGTTTCTGAAAATAATTACGCCTGGCGTCTACTACATGTACATTACGAAAACAGACAAAACATCTTAACCCTTCACCTAATCCAGAGAACAGAACACATTTGATAAAACATTTCTTAAAGAAGACAAATATTCATTTTTGCCTTAAAACGTAGCTTATGCGCCCTCAACGAGCTCGTATCAATGAGGTGTCAAAAACCGTTTTTGAGACAACAAATTGAAAAATAATAAAAATTGAATGGCGATTTTTGTAGTAAACACTGGCCTAAGTTTGTCCGCTACGTTGAGTAAAAATAAATAAAAATATTAAAATAAATTTTAAAAAAGGTACCATCCGAACGGCCTATGTTTCTATTGCATAGAACCGGAAAGAAACACCTATTTTTTCGCCTTATGATTAGTTTCAATTATTTATTTTAATTGGTAAAACATATAATTCTGGAGGCCTGAACCCAGAATCTAAAAGTTTTCCAACATGGTGAGGCGCGAATTCAAATTTCTCGACAGTGTCTCCGAACCGTTGCACGACAGTACGAAGTTGAAATCTAACACAATGTTCTTCTTTAAAACAATAAACAAAGAAACTGACCCGAATCGTTCAATTATGATTATTATTTGAAATAATTACTTTCATGAAAGTAATTGTTTAACCCTTTACCTAACATGAAAAGCGGACGACACTTGGAAACAAAATTCTTGAATAACTATTTTTTTTCATTTTTTGTCTCAAAAACATAGGTTATGACCCCTCATTGGAACGAGCTCGACGAGCTCGTTCCAAAGAGGGGTCATAACCTATGTTTTTGAGACAAAAAATGAAAAAAATAATGAAAATTAATTGGCGATTTTTATGAATAACGCTGGCCGATTTTGGCAGTTACGGTGGGTAAAGGGTAAAAATAATAATACACCTTTTTTGTATACATGCATCACAATTCGATTGTCACGTACTTTGATAAAAAGAATATTTGAAACATAAGATCATTTTTCCATAATAAAAATTATGGTTTACCGAAGTGGTGAAATTTTTCTTCAAATTGGCGTCTTAAAAGAACATTTTGGCGTTTGAGCGACCAATAATTTTTCCGAGGGACAACAAACCAAAAAGTTTCCGACAGACATTGTCATGGCGGCTCCACTCACTCCTTCTAGCTTTGAGTCTGGGGAGTTTTAACATTCTTCTCATAGTTTCTCCAAATTATTTTCAATGAGTTTGTTGTCGAAAGTAATTCTATAAAATAATAATAATACATGGATTTTTTCGTGTCCATGACCACTCGATTGGCAGACCCCGACATTGTTAATTCGAACCCTTTTTAACCCTTTGAACTCGTAAGACTAATTTTCGTTACAAAGCATAATTGCGTCCTATTTTCATCTTATGAAAAGATATTTATACAAGGAGCATTGATGATATAATAATACAGTGGATCCCCCTTAATTGGATATCTCTTAATTGTATATCCCAGTAAATTGAATATAATTTCCCAACACAAAACCATTTACCATACCTCCAGTACAAATTTGACCTGTTAATTGAATATAGGTTATAGAGAAAACTCCTGTTAATTGAATAAAATATCTTGTAATATGTCGAGAAATTACCCTGACTCTCCCAGTTTTCCTTTGTTCATAGAGCTATTTGGCCTCAGTGCATCCAATATAGGCATTTAATCTATTATATCTTGTTTGACAGAGCTCATGGAGCTCTGTCAAACAAGATATAACAGAATAAATGCTAAGTTTATCTCTAGAATACAGGAAAGTGACACAATCCCTGTTAATTGAATACTCCTGTTAACTGAATAATTTTCATAGGAAAAGTGGCTATTCAATTAACAGGGTTCCACTGTAACTGCAGTCTGCAGCCAGATGGCTACAGACAGCAGTAATTATTCTATCTTCCCTGTATATTGATATTGGACTGACACATCTCAGTGTAAGTGTACACAAAGTGGATACCATCCCAGGAAACGAGGTTTCAAATGGTTAACTCATGTGTATCTTTCACAAACAATGGGATTAGCAATCTGCCACCTCAATACAATTACGGCCAATCAAGTTCTGACTGCGTTGTTCAAACACACTCTCATTATCTATAGGCCAGTCGCCAACTTTTCAGTCAGCTTGGAACCAAAAATATAAAAATGATCACTTATTATTAAGATCTCGACCCTGGTATGTATTAAAGCACATTTTTGACACTAAAATGTTATTTTTTAAGTCATTCCGCTGTCACTCCGGCGGTTAGGAGGACAGCCAACAATGAGCGCTTTAAGACAAAGATTATATGAAATATAAGGGTATTTTTGCACAGTGAAAATTGCAGTTTCGTCTATTGGTAATCAGCTTTCATGGAGATGGGGCGTACCGCCTTGACCCCTTTCCAGCTGCGGGTCTGTCTGTTGGAATCTACTTTTTATTAGGGTTTCACGACACTGTAGAAAGTCAGAATTACCCTATGTCGCACAGTTTTCTGAGTGGAAGAAGCAGAAGTACAAAAAAGAACCACCCTGCAACGGCGAGAAACTTCAGACTCTCTGACGTACTAACTCACAAGCAGGGGTTAGCATAGGCCGAAGACAAGCGCAGCATCCACGTGCAGTACACCTCAGAACACAGTGCCACTGATGGTAATCGAAATTAAGTGTTTTACCCAAGGACACAACGCACTTACCTTGGTGGTGACCTTCCGGCTTAAAGTCCAAAGCCGTAACTACCGCGCCACCGTGCTCCCTACTGGAAACTAGAGATCCAGAAGTCAGATGGTCAATTTTATGTTAAAAAATCGTTTATCTTAGGCAAATGTGAATGGATGGATTAATTAAGTATTCCTTCGGTATTATTGCGAAGGTGTTACACAGATGATTGATAGTTGGCCAGGTTGCACGAGATTATTAACTTCGTTTTTGAGTATTCTATCATTCTTCAAATGAAGCTGACTGAAAAGAGATTACCCTGCAGAGGGAATAAAGACAGCCCACTCCTTCACTCCTCCACCCTTCGCAATACCAACTGCATTTCAAATTACCGTTACAGTTTCTAAATTAAGAGTTCGAGTATGTGTTAGGGTCTGGTGGAGTTCCAAGCTCCCCCTTTCCTTGTCATATTCGTATATTGTGTCTTAGAGAAACTCCCCATATAAAAATGAATTTAAACTTTTATTGTGATAGAAAAGTTGGCTGCACTGTTCTTCCAGTGGGTATTATCAGAAAGATGAAAAAAAAACAAATCTACTTAACAGTATAGTACTTAAACGTATCTGCGTGTTGTGCCTCAAGCATGTAGATTTACTTTCCACCTCTTGGGAGAGAACGACAAGATAATGCATGGCTCCCATATGCTGATACATATTAGAGTTGGGTTATGTGTTTTAACCCTTTACCTAACGAATCGGCCGCATGTATTTGCGTAATTTTCAAATATAGCAGTTGAAGAAAATATGTTTTTCAAAAACTTGAAACAAAACCATATCCTGTGACCCCTCATTGGAACGAGATCGATGAGCTCGTTCCCATGGATAGGGGGTCACATGAAATGGTTTCGTTGACATGATAGGAATTTAATACACAAAGCTATTTTTCGGAATTACGCACGTCTACAGGGAGAAAAGCATATATTTTTGGCTCCTTCTTCCCAACCGGGCCTACATTGTACCCACCGTTCCTGATAATTTCTAAGATTGCTGTAAAACGAACCCAGAAGAGAGAACACAAGTTTCAGTTTCAGTTGACTGCATTTGATTCTGGAAGAATCTCATCCTGATTATTTGTGATGTTACTACAGTATATTTATTTATTTATTGGTGTTTAAGGTCACATTCTTATGCACAATAGCTAATCGTGACCGTGACAGTTTTACGGGTGGAGAAAGCCGGATTCCCCACGACAACCACCGAGCATCGACGAGCAGCTGTGAACTACTACAGTATAAAAGGCAAGGATAAAGTTTGCCCCCCCCTCTCTCTCTCTCTCTCTTTCTCTCTCTCAAGTGTTGGGGCGAGGGCAAATACTCCCCGTACCCTAGTTACCACATCACTGCTATTCCTGGACATTTTCGAGACATATTACGGTATATTCGTGAGGATAGAGTTTAACTTATTTTTCTCTCTTTCCCCTCTCTGTCTCCCTCTGTCGTTACCACAGTTTGTATTCTTGAGAACGTTGGGGAGTCGTCACATGCTCCCTTTACCCCGGTTCATACGTCCCCGATGTTCATAGACGTTTGCAACACATAAATGAACATATTTTTTAATATTCGTTCCAGCTCGTACAATCGATTGCACCATAAACTATGATTTACGAGCGATAAATTTTCAAGGGGGTGGGGTGGGGGGGGGGGGGGTGGGGGTTCTCGGAGAGGCCAAAGAAATGATATCATCAAAACGCAAAACTGCTTGAAATTAACGGGAGTGTCCCGTTAGACCGTGTTTCAGTTTTCTCAGGGAGGGCTCTATCACCCTTACCCTAGGCATCACTAAATCAATAAAACTAAAAGACCCCCCCCCCCATCTCCCTCCCCTCCCCGTGACGGCTGGCAACAAATATATATCAATAATGCCACATCTGAGAAGTATCTTATCTTCTCAATTTATCTTATTCGTATTGGTTAGACGTAACGGGTAATAATTAGGAAATAAACGTCTCTTGTTGAGTTAGACATTTGGGAATTGACTATGGAAAACCAGGGGCGAGTTAATAAATGAATTTCCATAGTCAAATTCCCGAATGTCTAACGAAACAAGAGACGTTTATCTCCATTGTAATTCCTGTCATCGTTTGAAGTGAAACAATTCTCCAAACCCGTTTTATTTGATGAAAAACAATAAAAAAAATGTAATTTTCGATCTCGGTCTATTTGCCATGATCGAATTTACAAGGTGAACTTCAAAGCAAGGACACTAACAACCGTTGCCATAGAAAACAACTCCGGGGTGTGTTCGATCCTGTGATAGGAGCGGTTTAGCGCCGTTGCTCGCGCGCAGTATGGATACAGACATGTTCTAATTGACTCGCTTCCGGCAATTAGAGCACTGTAAGAGTAAATTCACCCGAGATCAAAACACGGAGCCGACCGGCTCTCCGTCAATCAAATTACGTGATCAGAAAGAACAACGAGGTCGCAATTGACTGATGAATTACAATGGGATATCGATTCTTCCATGATCTTCGGGTGTTCCACTTTTTTCGAAAACACTTGTCCCTATTGAACTGACTTGCTGAAGCGCTCATTTATAGAAAAAAGTCTCACCTGCCGCCTTCTTAGAAAGTGGGGGAAGTTTTGGCTATAAACAGGCAATTCTCAAAAACAAAATTTTCTCCGAAGTTTTCAATTTTGTAAGGACACGAAATCGCCAATCGCGTTGTGAAGAGGTTTTCTTGGTGTCCTGTAAAAAATAAATGTGCAAATTGTTCGTGGCAATACGGACTGAATATTTGCCACATATTTTAATTATCACTAACAAAGAACAGGTGCCGAGATTAGAAATTGGATACCGTATTTCTAGTTTTCGTGCCTGGCTTTCGTCCGATGTTTTGTTGTGAAAGCAGTTACGCTGTAACTACAGTCACAGGGTAACAGCTTTCACACCATCGTTGACTTGACGCCATATTGAATGGGGCAGATTGAGTTGCGACATTTTTCGCTGACGAAACAGTAATCAAGCCATATAGAGATCGGTGATTAATCCCTTTACCTTGCACGATATTTGCAAAAAAATAATTAATGAATAACCAATTTTTTAAATTTTTTTGTCTCAAAAACATAGGTAATGACCCCTCATTGGAACGAGCTCGGCGAGCTCGTTCCAACGAGGGGCCATAACATATGTTTTTGAGACCAAAAATGAAAATATAATGAAAATTAATTGGCGATATTTGAGAATAGCGATGGCCGGTTTTGACCGTTACGTTGGGTAAAGGCTTAAATCCCTTTCCCAAAGAGACGGACATAACCGACACGTTCTACTCAGAACATTCATCCATCAAATTTTATTATTGGTTTTCCACTCTGGCTTCCAAAACATAGCTTTTGACTCCTCATTGCAGCGAACATGTTCCACTTGAGGGTTTCATAAGCTGTACTTGTGTGGAAAAAAATTCGTATTTCTGAGTATTCAGTTGTTTTTTACAAGTGCTACTCCCTAGCTGTGATAGGTTCAGGGTTAAGCAGTGTTATTGTTTTCCCCAAAGCCTATCCACTGATGGCGATATAGACTAGGTCCAGAGAAACCCCCTCACACACATGGCAAACAGAAAAGAACGTATCCATTCGTTTGCATAACGTTTTCGGAATTATCAACATTGAAGAGATGGACGACAATTCACTTGGCACTTAAAATGTCAGCAGGGTGTCAGTAAACAAACAGACATTGCTCGCTTGTCCTCGAGATCAAATAAAAGTGATAGATATCCGAAATGGCCGCCTTATTAATTTGTTCATTTGACTACAGGAAAACAATCACAATTTGTTCTGCTCATACCAATTCAAATTATTGTCTGTTCCTTATCGTCCAATCGACTCTATTGAATCCTGGGGCGCTATCTTGGACAATCACGATCAAACGGAGCATAGAAATGCATATAAATCACAGAAAAGTGTTCAGCCAATTTGAGAAACTTCGCTTCCATTTCCATACAATTTTCCGTCCACTATAATTCACTTTTCAAAGGGAAGATAATATGATATTGATTCACACGTCAAGCCCTGCTGACAACCTTGTCACTTTTCTTAACTTATTACCTAATGAACTAGACTATTCCGCCCATGATGTACACCAAAACCGACCCTTGCAATGTCGGATAAAGACGGGGACGATGAGGTGAGTAATCATCCCTGCTTTATCCCGAGGGGGATGTTTCTTGAACTCAACCTTTGGGCTACGTTATCAAGGTATATCACACAATTACTAAACGTCCAATTGGCTTCTCGTGACGCGGTGGAAGTTTTAGTTGTGGCCTAGTTGCTCCAAGTGGCAACCACCGTTCGGGAGATGATAAATCACTCACAGTCACTGCCACCTTAGACGTCGCTTCCAGTGTTTTAACACTTTTACCCAACGTAACGGCCACAACTTTCTAAAAAATCGCCAATTAATTTTCATTATTTTTTTCACTTTTTGTCTCAAAACATATGTTATGACCCCTCGTTGGAACGAGCTCTTTCCAATGAGGGGTCATAACCTATGTTTTTGAAATAAAAAATGAAAACAATTAGTTATTCAAGAATTTTTTGGCAAGTGTCGTCTGCTTTTCATGTTAGGTAAATGGTTAAGAATGTCGTGGAGGCTTGCAAGCGTCCATGTCTGACTGACGAGCACGTTGGAGATACAGTACAATGTTTACTAAAACGGACAGAAAACGTTTACCGGATTGGGGCTGGATCCAGTCCAAAATTCATTTCCGAATTTTTCCCTACAGCACCAGTGACTGTCAGAAAGAGAACGCAGGCGAGTGGATAAGCTTCCAATCCACACTTTTCCAGGCATTTCCAAAAATGCCATGCCATGCACTCACTTCAAATGCAAATATTCTGTAACTTAGTTATCAAACCGATAACATGTATTACATTTCCCAAATCAACTAAAACCACATAACGGGGAGCGCGGTGGCTCAGTGGAAGACTGTTGGACTTTTATGCTGAGGTCCTGAGTTAGATCCATGTCCACGTCCGGGACGACCCGCGTTGTGTCCTTGGGCAAGGCACGCTATCCCGGTTGCTTACACGCGGGCACGGTAACGCCGTACACTAAGGCGTACTGCACGTCAATGGTGCACATGTCTTCAACCACTGTAACCCTACTTGAGCGAAGCTTGAACAGAGTTAGACTGTTGAGGAGCTGACAGTTGCCCGCCGATGCTCGGTGGTTCTCTCCGGGTACTCCGGCTTCTTCCACCCAACTGTCACGGCCACGATTAGCCATTGTGCATAAGTATGTGACCTTAAACACCAATAAATAAATAAAACATATAACATTATCTGACTAAGTAGAAATAAACAATCTGAATGTGGTTGAAATAATTTATAGCTCACTGCATATAAAAGGGCAAACAACTTAACGGACGGATGACACACGGATATGACACAAGTGACCAAAATAAAAAGTAGACACCATGACTGCAATTCTGTGGTGAATAATAACAACCAGGCTGTTCATAATTGCATATATTTATCATGAATACAGAGCTTAGTGTTTAGGAAATGCAGTCCTCTACCTTAACGTGTTTTCGAAACAGGACGTGATTTTAAGCCCTTACCTAACATGACTCCCCTAACTGGTAAGAACTATACATGAAAATGGCCACACACATTATTTATTTTTACTTTTTCTCAATAAACATTGCTTATGGCCCCTCATTGGAATGAGCACGCTGAGCTCATTCCAGTGAGGTTGCACAAGCTATTTTCTAAGCAAAAAATGAAAGATTTTAGTTCAGCGAGAAAATTTGTTGCAAGTATTGTCACCTAGACTAAGTGGTGTAATATAATGGGTTATAGAAATTCAAAATATAACTCGACTCTCAGACATAATTTCCATACATATAACGAAGACGAGTGATTAATGTCTTTCTGTTCTTGACTCCTCGCCTCACGTTAAGAATAACCTCCCCCACCCTTAACTTAGATAGTTGTTAAAAACAGATGCCGAAGAATGTGACACCGTTGAAACTATTCGACAATCGTCAGTTACTTTTGAGATGCACTGACCGTCGTGCAAGTTAACCCTTTACCTAACATGAAAAGCAGACGACACTTGCAAAAAAATCCTGAATAACGATGGTTTTCATTTTTAGTCTAAAAAAAGATAGGTTATGACCACTCATTGGAACGAGCTCGACGAGCTCGTTCCAACGAGGTGTCATAACCTATGTGCTTGAGACAAAAAATTAAAAAATAAGGAAAATTAATTGGCAATTTTTGAGAATAGCGCTGGTCGGTTTTTGCCGTTACATTAGGTAAAGGGGTAACGTGCATTTCTGATAACGATCATAACCCAACTCACCCAGAAATGTCCACAATGAGCATACTTCATTTGAGGAACAGAAATTTAGAAAGCAATTTATTTGTTTTGTAATCTGCAAATTATGCTTGGGACAGGAATACAAAATACCTTATAAATCTATGTGTGAGTTTACATCATCCCTTCCGATACATTACTGTGATTTGAGAAGCGAATGGCTTCACAATCGGATCAAACTCTCAAGCCATATAAGTCTATAAAGAATTCGACGATGCTATGACCAGGAACCTTTCTAGCCCTTAAATAATCCATCGCGTATGTTTATATTCACTCCTCTGGACTATTTTAGTTGGTCGGAAAAGCGATCCACCGGATTCCTTACAGAATTAGACTGGTTGTCTGTGAGCTTGGATCGAATCGGGATACGATTGCTGAGTTGTCTCCACATGATTTTATTGGTGGATCGAAATTTCACAAATAAAATATTACAAAAACAAGACTGCTTCAACAGGCCTTGAACACATTCTCTAAGATGCAATGATTTCAAGCCTCTTTTTCGACAGGCGAGGTTTCACAATATGGTGGCAAAATACTGGAGAGAGATTTTCGACCCCATCGCATCTCAGTCTTAATATCTTTGAGCGCTTTTGTAACGTCACTTGCTTTTGCAAGAAAACTGATGAAAAACGCAAGTGGTATTTCTATCAAACGAGTTATTTGTTTGGTGACAGGAACGTAGTTTTAACCCTTTACCTAACATGAAAAGCAGAATCCACTTGCAAACAAAATTCTTGAATAACTATTTTTTTTCACTTTTTGTCTCAAAAACATAGGTTATGACCCCTCTTTGGAACGCGCTCGACGAGTTCGTCCCAAAGAGGGGTTATAACCTATATTTTTGAGACAAAAATTGAAAAAATAATAAAAATTAATTGGCGATTTTTTTGGCAGTTACGTTGGGTAAAGGAAGAATCACAGTCAGACACTGGAAACCAAACAAAGTACACACTCTTGCGGCAGTCACACACACAACTTGCACAAACAGCAGACGACACTTCCAAATAAAAATGAATATCTGAAACCTTTACGTTTTTGGCATCAAAAGCATAGCTCATGTCTAGTCATTGTAACGAGCTCAACGTGCTCGTTCCATTGAGTGGCCATATGCTATGTGTTTGAGGCAGAACTTAAAATAATTACATTGAATGACGATTTTTGCGAATTGTGGCAGTCTTTTTTTTCCTATCCATTGGGTGAAGGGTCAATGGCTATCCGCCTTCTCCGCAATGCAGATCATTATAAGATGACATTTAATGCGAGACAGAAGTTTAGGCTTTCCATTGGGGAGCAAAGTTTCAACATTTATCATCAGATCAGTTTCGGGCTGTTTTACGCTGATAGCACTCTTTTTCTCGTAACAGAACATTATTGGTCTGAGGATAAGACATGAAAGATCGCCAAATATTAATTAGTACAACAGTTATCTCATTTTGGTTGACCTGTTCCGTCGAGTTAATCACCCAGATCATACAAGACACCGTAGTGTTCAAACCGCATGATCTGGTCTTGTCAACGCGACAGAACATGACAGACGAGATGGATTGGCGGCTGCAATATGTTATGGATTGCATATGTATGCCGGTGAATATTTAAAATTTAAAAATGTTCGTCCATAAAGTGCAGTGCGAAGGCAACCACCCGTCACAACCTCATTCCAGAATAATATGAGGAACACTGTTTTCTAGAATTACGCAAGGGGAGTGGGGTTAACACACCTTTTCAATGAGATTTCGGGTGATTTATCGAAAGAATACGTGTGTAACAATACATTTCTAAACTCCGATATTCTTTTTAATGGTCCCATCAATGTCTGGAACTCCGGTTGACATTCTCAAGCATGCATTGTTGACCTGAAGAAATGTTCAAAGAGTCTAAGATAATGCACTCAGCTGTTGAGAAAACACGCAAGTCACATTTATTTCCATGTTTTACTGAGAGGGGAAGTAATACATTCCTCGTGTGTGCGCACTCGACAAAAAGATGATGAAGTGCTTTTTGTGTTTCCACAGAAAGTGCAGAGTTCAGTATCAGTTTGATTTTATGGAGATCTTCTGTAAATTGAATTGTACGTAAAAGTTTAACCCTTTAACCCTAGCGGCCACTTTTCAGACCAGGAACATGATACGTCATAATATTATTAAATAGGATGGCTGTTCAGTAAACATGTGAGGTAGACCAATCAATATTTTCAACGTGCAGCCCAGAGGTTGCACGTTGAAAATATTGATGGGCCTACCCCAAATAATAAATATGGACTTTTCTAATTGTTGTCATTGAAATGGCATGGAAGAAACCACCAGAGTTCAAGGGGTTAAACTGTATATTTTATAGATAAGTATCATTAATAATGGAAATGTAATATTTAAATATATAATTTCGAGTAACTGATTGCAAGTTGACATTCAGATTTCTCTTCCATTTTCTCGGAGCGTTGGAGGGTACTCTTGCTAAAGGCTGAAATAAAAACAGGATAAAGGAATTGCCAGTCCTTCTCGGTGGACTTCTGCTTGGTGTTATTTTCATCTTTTCCTACCCCCTTTTCCATTGATTTGTCTTATTAAAATTTTTCATTCTCCTGGAATGGTACCAAATACTCCAAAATAAGTGATATATGGGGTGTTAATTTCGTTCTTACTTTTGAAATCCCGATAGTTTAAAAATTCGTTGTTTTCATCAAAAACGTCAAACAAGAGACGCACCATTGTTTATCCAGCCTGTGGTGTGCAAAATATTAGGGTTTATCAAAACGGATGTGTTTAACCCATAGTTCTCTGCGAAGCTTCGAAATTCAATTCGATTCGAATTAGATCCCATGATTCGATTCGATTCCATTTCAATCCCGAGAATTCGAAAATTTTCGAATCGTCGTGATGTTCTCAAAATCCTACAGAATCCTGCAAAGTCGTCGCCTCAGTGCTGGAATGTTCTATGTCCCATAGGGGACATAGAACATTCTAGCACTTAGGCGACAAAGTGTCTCCTCTTAAGCTCTTCTTCTATCATTAGGTCTCCTGTACAGGAAGGGGGTGTGGGGGTGGGGGTGGGGTGGGGGGGGGGGCGCAGTACAGGTGATCTGATGATAGAAGAAGAGTTCAGTTAGGTTCCGCATCCGAAATTACATTGATTCCATTCTAGAGTATTCAGATTTTTGCTTGATTTGCACGAGTCGCTGTTGCACACAATATCTGTGTGAAAACTGACAATATTTACGGCTGTAAGAAGGTGCAATATCCACAACTTCGATTTGAGATTCGATTCGAAATCTGATGTCTGATTCGATTCGACCGAAATTTGAGGTTCGCAGGGCCCTATTAACCTTGAAGTCTCTTTACCGCTACAAACTGGCATTTTTATTTTGCTTTTGAAAAAGTTGCCCTCAAGAGTATTTTTGCTTGAGAACTCAACTGGTAGGATGCATTTATCGTGACGATGTTTTTACACCACTATTGGTTTCCTATGCAGGCAGTCAATAATGATGAATAAACACTGTTAAGTCATCTGCTGTGAACATGAAATACGGTAGTAATTAAGGTAAACATTAATCTGATGCTTCAGAAGTCCAGAAAACAGTTTCAGAAACAAAACAGTGCAGGTTTAAGTATGCATTATATAAATCACTCAAAAATGAAATTAAGCGTTTCGATTTTTATTAGATCCCGTCTTTACGAGGATATAAAATTAAAAAAAAAAATCGACTATATATGTCTCAGTCATCGATAATTAGAGACTTCTGGGGGAAAAATATTTCTGGATGAATAAGTTTTTTGATTCTCATCAAAAGGCTCGAAGCCAGGATATCAAAGTAGGGGGGGGGGGGCAAGAGTAATATCGGGGGGGGGGGGGGCAGCTATTTCAGCGATCTGAACATAGCAGCTACTCCCCTACGAAGGGGGTAGCCGCTATGTTGAGATCGCTGAACTACTAGGGGGCAGATGGAATAGGATGCGCAGCATCATCTGTGCCACGTAGCGGCGAGATGGAGGGTAGGGACACCCCAACTCGCTGAATGAGAGCTTTCCCCCCGGAAAAATTTTGAAATTCGAGACAAAAAAAACCCCTCAATTTTCTTGACTCTGAGTCCGTTTGTGTCCGTAATTTATAGGTTGTGAAAGGCATCAATAATTAAGCCACATCACCTGGGGGAGGGGCATGACTAACATTTTGGGGGAGGGTCATGTGCTCCCCCCCCCCCCGGCTACGCCACTACTCATCAATTCAATTGGTTTCATGAATGTTTTAATGCGGGGAAGTTTCATGCCACCATTTTTCCAGCTATTTATCATTGCACTTCGTATTATTTGTCAATTTCATTGGACCATTGGAAATTAATAAGAATTTTTGTTGTATCTCACCACAGATACAGGGTCAGGCAGAGCAGTCATTGAGTTAGAATAGGAAGAGCAAGTGTTTTAACTTATGTGGGTTTTCTCCAATTAGAATTCAATTGCGGAACGACCAATCATTTAGAAGTTTATTTAATGCTTCTATTTTTTCGGTAAAATTATGTATGGCATAATATTAGATATTGAGATCATACAGAAACACAATATTGTAAAGTAACCTCTACGATCCTATATTAGTGGCGGGTCTGTACAGATCTTGTCCACACAACCACTCTTTATCCAAATCCAGATGACTTGTATCTTCTCAACATTAATCTTCAGTCCGGAGCAGACATTACATATCAGTAGGTATAAAAGGAGAGTTTACTATCACTTGTACATGTACGTGTACAACATACGTTCACGATGCGTTCACCAACGTGGAATTCAGTGTTAAATCACACGCTTGTTCACAAAACTGTACATGATCTTGAATCCCCCCCCCCCCCCCCCCATGTACAGTTGTGACTCCTAGATCGCGCTTTTAACGTTCAAATACTCGTGGTGAATGCGCGTTTTTAAAAAAAGGGTGAAATTGTACATCTTCACTTGTATCTTGTACGTAATTTTTCGTCGACGTTCCCATCGCAGATCAGACCATCGGTCCATCGTTGGCGAACGCGAGCAAAAGCAAAAAATTCTGGGTCATCATCAAAAAACAGTTTTGGGGACTCTAGATCAGCGATTCAGAACCCGCAATTGTGTTGAGACAGATAGTCCAGAACTCTCCCTTGTTTTTGAGGCGGTGGGTTTTTCCCATTTATGACGTCATTAGGGGAATTCCCATAGTGGGGAATTTCCAAACTCAGCTAATCGAGCGATCGGATCGCTCGATTCTCCGTCAATCGACCGATCGGATCGCTCGATTCTCGTAAATTCGATCATACAGAGTTATCTCCCCTCGTCGTGGGGTGGGGGAATATCCTAGGAAATAAATAAAAGTGATAAATAGAGCTCCTGTGCGCCTTTGGCGTCGTGTTAAACCATTTCATTCGAATGTCAGTCTACAATTGTCAGCCTGTGTTTTTATCAAAACTGACAAGCAGGTTGCATGTCAAAGTGACATTTACTGTATAAACACTTACTGAGAATGCTATTTTGTCACGCCTGAGATGTATTACATGTTTTTATTCGAATGAGATTAATTTTGTCAAGTTAAATGGTTTATCTGAAAAAATTATTTTTATGAATCAAAAATCGGAAAGAATTCAAAAGATCAATTGATGTTTTGACTGAGCGATTACCATGTAAGATTTTAGAGAACAATAGCGTTGTTCAATGTGCGAGTACAAACGCGGTTTTAACCCAAAATATTACAAGATATTCATGAAGTATTATTTTTCTCATATATTTTTTTCTGCAAAAAAAATCTCTGGCGAGAATTTTTTTTAAATATTTTTCAACTCTTGTTTTTTGACTGAGCGATTACCATGTAAGATTTTAGAGAAAAATAGCGTTGTTTAACGTGCGAGTACAAACGCGGTTTTAACCCAAAATATTACAAGATATTCATGAAGTATTATTTTTCTCATATATTTTTTTCTGCAAAAAAATTCTCTGGCGAGAATTTTTTAAAAATATTTTTCAACTCTTGTTTTTTGACTGAGCGATTACCATGTAAGATTTTAGAGAAAAATAGCGTTGTTCAACGTGCGAGTACAAACGCGGTTTTAACCCAAAATATTACAAGATATTCATGAAGTATTATTTTTCTCATATATTTTTTTCTGCAAAAAAATTCTCTGGCGAGATATTTTTTAAAATATTTTTCAACTCTTGTTTTTTGACTGAGCGATTACCATGTAAGATTTTAGAGAAAAATAGCGTTGTTCAACGTGCGAGTACAAACGCGGTTTTAACCCAAAATATTACAAGATATTCATGAAGTATTATTTTTCTCATATATTTTTTTCTGCAAAAAAATTCTCTGGCGAGATATTTTTTAAAATATTTTTCAACTCTTGTTTTTTGACTGAGCGATTACCATGTAAGATTTTAGAGAAAAATAGCGTTGTTCAACGTGCGAGTACAAACGCGGTTTTAACCCAAAATATTACAAGATATTCATGAAGTATTATTTTTCTCATATATTTTTTTCTGCAAAAAAATTCTCTGGCGAGAATTTTTTTAAAATATTTTTCAACTCTTGTTTTTTGACTGAGCGATTACCATGTAAGATTTTAGAGAAAAATAGCGTTGTTCAACGTGCGAGTACAAACACGGTTTTAACCTAAAATATTACAAGATATTCATGAAGTATTATTTTTCTCATATATTTTTTTCTGCAAAAAAATTCTCTGGCGAGAATTTTTTTTAAATATTTTTCAACTCTTGTTTTTTGACTGAGCGATTACCATGTAAGATTTTAGAGAAAATAGCGTTGTTCAACGTGCGAGTACAAATGCGGTTTTAACCCAAAATATTACAAGATATTCATGAAGTAATTATTTTGAGAATGACTTCAAGTGTGAGGAAATAACGGTTTTTAGTTGTTATATTAAAGACGGAAGATTTTTATTTACTTAAAACATAAAAATAATTATACATTTAATTTTGAAAATAATAAATAACTCATATTAGCATACTCAAAGGAACATTAACAATTAAAAATGAAAAATGTTTTTACAGATGGATTCTAGCAGCCGAGATCAAATTTTAGACCAGTATGAACGTGCTAAAAAGGGGATTCAGTCGGCTGACAGGAGCAGACGTCTTGGTGAGATGGAACTCAGACGCGAAGCCACAAAAATATTTAAACCCGTGACAGAGGGTCAAGAGCGAAGCAGGAAGGAGATAGTCGAAGAATTGAGACCCATAAAGGAGAGTTCTTTGAGAATGGGTTCGTTGCCCGGTAGTTTTGGAAATCGGTATTCCTTTCAATCTACACTGGATTACGTTCCCACAGGGATTCAAACCGACGTGAGCGACGATGCAGCTTCGACTATCACCACTGATAGCATCGCTTCGTCCGAGGATGGCGGTAAGAGAGATCAGTCATATGGAATTTATAAGGATTCTGAGGGTAGAACTTTTGTAGGTGATACGGAAGTGGAAATGGATGATGATGAATTGATCATGGGTTCGAATAAATATAAAGTAACTGATGGTCTGCGCAGATTGCTCCTTTACGACAAGCCCGGCAATTACACGGAACAGGATTTCGACATTCTGGTCCAGACCCACGCCATGAAGAGAAATAACGATGCCAGAGAGACGAGACCCAAAGCCAACAGAGGTTACAAGTGGACGAAAGTGGTGAAACCCATATGGGATATGAACAAGAAGTTCGTCGAATCGGTGACTGGCAAAGGGGTGAAAACCACCTTTCTTCGAGCGATTCCGATGCTCTGTCTCAGAGATTGAGTTTGTTGATGGCGAGCAGACGGGCTGGTAACACGGGATTAGATAATCAGATAGTTGCTATATCTGACCAATTGTTACGACAGAGGGTTTTGAATAAAAACCAGTATAAAAGGCTGATGAACGAATTGAAGGATTGATGTGTATATAATAAGTAGAGAGAGAAACAAACAAACAAACAAACAAACAAAAATAAACAGTAAATTCTTACACTAGAATAATAAAAGTATTTAAAAACGACAAAACGATTTACCAGTGAAAAAAACACAAAATATATCATAAAAATAAAATATGTTGGTGATAAAGAACAGGGGATACGTCAGAACTTACGTTCAAGGCGGTTCTGGCATCGTCGATTCTATAATGCGAGCGTTCACGAGCAATGCGGGTAGAAAACTCGCATCGACCGCGTTTGAGGTCGGTAAGAAGACGGCTTTGGATGCTGGTAAGAAAGCCGCTTCTGAAGCCAGTGGTAGGATAGCTTCTGTGGCTGGCAAGAGGGCAGCCGACGCGTTGATTGACAAGTTGATCAGTCCACCGGCGAAGCGAGCTGCGTTAGAGCGAATGCCAAAAAGTTGGAAAGATTTTAAGGATGCTGTGGTGCCCATACAAGATTTAGCCAAAATGACGAGTGGATCCGGATTGAAGAGAACTCGCGACGGTGCGATATAAATAAATAATAATAACATTAAAAAACAGAGTTTGAAAAACATAAAAAAAATTTGTGTTTGAAAAGAATCTAAAATAACAAACAAAATAAAAACAAAGGTGAACATTAAAGATATGTCTTGGAACGATGCCGCGACCAAGAGGTCGAATAACGAGTTCTTTCCCAAGAGCATAAGAGGTTTGATAGTGGGAAAATCGAATTGTGGAAAGACCAATCTGTTGATGAATCTGTTGTCCCGACCCGACTGGTTGGATTACGACAGATTGTTCGTGTTTGGCAAGAGCTTGTTTCAACCCGAATACAGATTGCTTCGAGAGTGCATGGATCACAGATTGCCCAAGGACGTCATAGCCAGAATCTTTGACAGTAGGGAGGAATTCGACAAGAGTGGAGCTCCACTCTCGACCATTTTGGACGGCGCGGCGACGGAGCTGATGAAGAGAAATGCATCTTCGAACGTCGAGTGTCGATTTTATGAGAACGCTAGCGACGTTCCAGATCCTAGAGAACTGAAATCGCAAGATAAGAATCTCATGATTTTCGACGATCTGCTTTTGGAGAGACAGAACCGATGCGAATCGTATTACGTTAGGGGTCGAAACAGCAACGTGGACTGTTTCTACCTGTCGTAGAATTATTTTCGATTGCCCAGACAGATGATAAGGGAGAACGCTAATTTTCTATGTCTCTTTCGCCAAGATCTCAAGAATCTCAATCACATCTACGGCGATCACGTCGCAAACGACATGAGCGCTGCGGAATTCCGGAGATTCTGCAAGAGGGTTTGGGATGGTGGACTTTACAATTTCGTCGTGATCGATTTGACAAGCGAATTTAATCACGGAAAATATCGGTGCGGATTCGACAAGTTTTATGTTTCCGATGATAATAATAATAAGATAGAGTGTGAAAATAAAATTTAGAAAAATAATAAATCATCAAATAATTAGTTTTGAATAAAAAAAAATAAAATTAAATATAATGTTCGAACATGGAGAATTGTTAGGACGGATAGCCGAGAATACGGCTGCGAAACAATCCATTCAAATCGTGGTGAGTGGCGATTCGACTCGATTCGCTACGAAATTCGAACCTTCCATCGAATTGAATAGAGAGAAAAGTTACGAGATGGCTTTGGTGAATCTAGAGACTTATTATTCCTTTCCCAACGTCACCGAAAAGAAAAACTCATTCAAGTATTCCGACGGAACGGACTGGTTGGAGATTCGAATTCCCAAAGGGAGTTACGACATAGACGATTTGAACGATTACATTCAGATGCGAATGAAGACAGATGGAAAGGGAAGCAACAAGATCAGACTCGCTCCCAATCCTAATACCTTATAGACGATGTTGGATTTGGAAGATAATTTTCGAGTGGATTTCAACACAGACGATTCTATAGGCAAGATGTTGGGATTCGATCGAAAGATGTATCGAGGCCACGCGGCATCTGAAAATACGGTCGACATTCTCGCTGTCAATAGCATTCTGGTGAACGTGGATGTGATTGCTGGAAGCTACGTGAATGGTAGCGCTCAACCGACGATCTATTCCTTCTTTCCAAACGTGTCGCCGGGTTATAAGATCGTGGAGCGACCTCGAAATTTAGTTTATCTACCAGTGATTTTAGACACGTTGTATAGTCTCAAAACCACGTTGACGGATCAAAATGGTGAACTGTTAGATCTTCGCGGAGAGAGAGTGATGATACGATTTCACATAAGAGAAATATAAAAGCAAAAAAAAAAAAAAATATTATATATATAGATAACAAAAATAAAATAAACGGCAATATTAATTTTTACAAAATTATTTTAATATAATTATTAAACAAGAAACAATTGAAGTAAATATATTTAAAAAAAAACAAAACAGAATTATGACAGAATACGTGGTTAAAAACGTGAACATATCCGCAGGACAGAGGAAGAAACTTAAGAGAGCATTAACAACTCGAGGCGAGGTGGTGAGATTCAAATTCACTCACGAAGATCTGACGAGAGGTGGTCAGGATTCGATCGCCTGGACCAGAAGTTAAATCAAAAGGATGGAGAAAGCGATACGCGATGGAAGAGGGTTGACGGTGAGAATGAGTCCCGCTCAATTGAGATACAATTTGAGAATGAAAGGTGGTTTCCTACCGCTATTGGCAGGAATAGCCGCAAAAGCATTACCCTTCGCCGCAAAGGCGCTACCCTTTCTCGGAAAGACTCTTGGCATGGGAGCTCTCACGGGACTCGCTAGTTCGGCGGTTGAGAAATTAATGGGTGGCAGCGGACTGTTTTTGAAGAAGGGAGGAGCCGTGTGTCGCGTCCACGTAGACGACAGCGGTAAAGGATTGTATCTAGAACCCATTAGAGGTGGCAACTCTCTGAGAGGAAACGGTCTCTATCTGAAGAGTGGATGGAACATCGAGCGACTTGGCAAGGGGTTTGTTGCTCAGTGAGAATTCGCCATTTAAGAACATACCGATTTTGAATATGTTATTATAATATAAAATTATATAAAATATAAAAAATCATAGAAAGTATAAAATAATATATTTAAAATGGATAAAAAGGTGGAGAAACAAATTTATCACCTGGATGAAAAGGTGGAGAAACAATTTGACGATAATGACGAACATCGCGAGCCGGAGAGCGAAAAAATAAAAAAAATGGTTAGACGCTAATGATGGATATCTAAGGAAAGAACTAATGGAAGAAATAGATGAAGCGCGGATAGACGGTTGAGAATGAGACGATGCTTTCCACGGTCACCACTACCTTCTGAAGAGAATGGTAATGATGCAAGTGTTACCAAGAGATGCACAACATTCGTTCATAATTATGATTCGGATAAACAAAAATGTTATTATAATCATATCATATCACAAAGAAAAAGAAAAAAGAAAAAGAAGAAGAATTGATGCTGAAAACTGAGAGAAAAGGAAACGTTATTATAATATATTATTATGATAGTGAAGAAGAAGGAAAACCAAAAAAAAAAAAAAAAAAAGTAATGAGATCTAAAGATGATCTTATTTTTTTTTTTTTTTTTTTTTTTTTTTTCTATTTTTCTTTACTAAAAAATCAATCACTCTATTGTTTATATTTCCAAGTCTGTTATTAGCATGTTGACACTCGTGTGAATGTTTATCTTTACTCTTTTGAGTTTTTTTACATCGGTCAACTCGCTCTCACCACCCAATTTCTTCATGAGTTCGAATGAGATGTTTGGAAATATGTAATTTCCATGGGGCAACGACAAATCGTCCTTGTCGAATTCTCTATCTTCGGCGATGACGATGTTCTGCAGATCGCTTTGGTACTCGTAAATCAAATCGAGCACGGCTTTGTCCAATTTCAAAGGCATCTTATATTTCTCGTATTTGTGCTCTAAGCCCTTCATCTCGACCTCGTTCAATTCGATGGGATCGTGTCGTTGTAATCTATAGATTTTATTACCGAATTTCTTATACATTTCCACTCATTTCAATTTCAATTTGCATCTTTTAGGTGTTGTTGTCTTCATGATTGATTATTTAGTATTTAAATAATAATTTGTTTAAAAAGTTTTTTTTTTTTTACTCTTTATATATATAAAAAAGTTGTTTTTTTTAATTTTTAATTTTCTTTAATGTAAAATTCTTTTAGTAAAAGTTTTTTTTCTCTTTATATATATATAAAAAGTTAAATTTTTAATTTCAATCTCTCTATTGTTTATATTTCCAAGTCTGTTATTAGCAAGTTGACATTCGTCATTTTTCCACATACGGAAATGGTGTGAATGTTTATCTTTACTCCTTTGAGTTTTTTTTCATAGGCGAATGCGCTCTCACCACCCGATTTCTTCACGAGTTCGGGTGAGATTATTGGATATATGTAATCTCCATAGGACAACAATAAATCACCCCTGTCGAATTCTCTGTCTTCGGCGACGATGATATTAATCAACAGTTCACTTTGGTACTCGTAAAAAAATCGAGTGCGGCTTCATCCACTTTCAAACACATTCGATATTTGTGGTAGTAGCGCTCTAAGTCCACCATCTCAACCTCATTCAATTCGATGGGATCGTGTGGTTGTAATATATATAACATACCTTTCGTCTCGTTTCAATTTCAATTCACATCTTTTAGGTGTTGCTGTCATGATCGATTATTTGGTTTTTATGAATTCTTACAAATAATGTATATTTTAAATTTTGTATTAAAAAAATGGAATTTAAAATTGAACTTTTTTTTTTTTTTTTTTTATTATATATATATATAAAGAGTAAAAAAGCAAAACTTTTTTAACAAATTATTTAATACAAAATTCCAAAAAAAAATATTCTTACAAATGAAGCAAACAGATAAAACAATGGTAAATTTAAATGAGAAAACCATACCTCAGTTAAACGAAATTTGTAAACTATTACAAATTTCAGATTTCAGAAATCATAGAACTAAATCCAAAAAAATTAAAGTCATACAAGAATATTTGCGAAACGCTAGAAAGGCAAAGGAAATGTCGATAGCAACGACGTCAAAAGATGCATCGGTTGTGAAAAATAAGAAGATGACTAAACGAAAAGCCGTTGAAGAACATCAAGTTTCCAAAGAAAAGAAAAGAAAAACTAAAACGAAAACGAGTGATGCACTTCAGATTCAAGACAAACGAGATATATTGGGCGAAATTCAATGAGCAATCGACGAAGAGAAAGGAGAAGAATATGTAACACGACTCGTTGCAGAACTATTCCAATCAAAACCCGTAGAACGGGAGAGTGCGATCAAAGGCATTTTTAAAACTTTCGACGTGATTCCCTCGTTGCAGAAAGTCGATCCGAAATTGTTCATGGAACGGGTGAAGAAAGAAGTATTGGATTTGTTTCGCGAATACATGAACGTGGGATTAAAAATTAAGATGATACTCCATTGCATAATGAATAAAATCGACATGAAGTCCGGCGAGAGCATCGTGAAAAATGCATATTTCAGATCTAACGTCGAACCCGTATTTCGAGGTTCAGATCTATCAGACATTTTCGAAAAGATGAAAGACAAGATGTTGATGTCTCTCGCGAATTATCAACATGAAGGTAGTAATTGGACATTCGATGAGGTGTTGAAACTCGAAATTCACATGAATAAAAACGATCCATTGAAAGGATCTTCCTACTTGGAATTACCGTATTTCTTGACTAAGAAACACGCCGTGGTCAACGTGAGAAATAAAGATGATCAGTGTTTTAAATGGGCAGTCACCTCCGCTTTATACCCTGTCGAAATAAACTCTGATAGAGTTTCTCGTTACGAGGAAACTTCTAAAAATCTTGATTGGACCGGAGTGACTTTTCCAACAGAGTTAAAACACATCGAACATTTCGAGGCTCAAAATCCCACGGTAGCGGTGAACGTCCTTGGATACGACGACGAAAAACGAACGATCTATCCTCTCAGACAGACTTCGTATCTCAGAAGAGAAAAGATGATTATTTTATTATTGATTTCAAATGGTGACAATCGTCATTATTGTTGGGTTAAACATCCGACCTGATTACTGTCGAAACAAAATAATAATCATAACGGAAAGATATCTTTATGTTACAATTGCATGAACATATTTAAGACCGAAAAATCATTAGCGAAACATCAGGAATATTGCAACGAAAATCAAGGTGTTGCCATCGAAGTTTGAAAATCACAATAGAAGGTTAAAAGTACCATTCATCATGTATGCTAATTTCGAATGTTTCGCCGCGAAAATGAGTTCCTGTCAACCCAACGCTCTTCAAAGTTACGTTGAAAGATATCAAAAACACATACCTTTGGGCTATTGCATTTACGTGAAATGCGCTTTCGACTCACAACACGACATGGGTCCCTTCACCTACACGAAACAGTGCGAAGATGACAACGTGGCTCAAAGGTTCATGGAAGAGTTAGAATCAAAACTTCAAATGTTATACAACAAATTCAAAACTCTGGCAAAAATGATCATCACGCGAGAGCAGCAGGACGAAAATAACAGAGCCACCGAATGTCACATATGCAGACAATCGTTCGACGAGAATTCAGAGGAAAATAAGAAGGTCAGAGACCACGATCATTACACGGGTCTGTATCGCGGTCCGGCTCACAGCAAGTGTAATTTAAAATATCAATACGCCGCTTTCTATCCATCTATCTATCTATGATGTTTCACAATCTTTCAGGTTATGACAGTCATCTGTTCGTGAAAAATCTAGGCACCTCACACGAAGAATTAAATTGCATTGCAAACAGCGAAGAAAGATACATTTCCTTCACAAAATGGAAGCTCATGGAGAAGAAAAGAGTAATCGATGGAAATACGTTGAAAGAAAAAACGAAATCCATTCGTAGATGCATACGTTTCATCGACAGTTTTAAATTCATGTCGACCGCTCTGGAAAAATTAGTCGATAACATGAGCAAGGATAAATTTAAAATCACAAGCGAACATTTTGGAGAACGAGTAGACGTCATGTTGAGGAAAGGAGTCTACCCTTACAATTACATGAACGATCTAAAGAGATTCGAAGACACCGCACTACCTTTGAAAGAAGATTTTTATTTGAAATTATACGAATCCGACATTTCCGACGAGAATTACGAAATGCCAAAAACGTGTGGAAATCATTCGATATGAAAACCATGAGAGATTATCATGATCTCTATCTGAAGACCGACGTTCTGCTCTTGGCAGACGTGTTCGAAAATTTTCGAGACGTCTGTCGTCAAAATTACGATCTGGATCCCGCTTGGTATTTCACCACTCCCGGTCTGGCATGGGATGCTCTGTTGAAGACCACCAAAGTCCAATTGGAATTATTATCCAACGTGGATATGTTGCTCATGTTCGAAAGGGCTGCGAGAGGTGGCGTCTCGATGATCTCTCACAGATATTTTGAGGCTAACAATCCCTACATGAAAGAAGGTTTCGATTCGAAACGGTCGACTAAATACATACAGTATTGGGACGCCAATAATCTGTACGGTTGGGCTATGAGTCATCCTTTACCGATTAGAAATTTCGAATGGGTGAAGGAACCGGAAGAGATTCAAACATGGAGAGACTATCCTTGCATTTTAGAAGTCGATTTGAACTATCCGGAAGAATTACACGATCCACACAACGATTATCCGCTGGCTCCCGAACGAATGGAACCGAACGAAGGAGACGAGAAAAAACTCATTCCCAATTTATTTAACAAACGTAACTATGTCGTCTACAGTGAGAATTTGAAACAGTATGTCGATTACGGGATGAAATTAGTTGACATACATCGCATCATTCGATTCGACGAAGAGCCTTGGATGAAAAAATACATTGATCTCAACACGAATCTCAGAACTCGAGCCGAGAATGATTTTGAAAAAGATTTCTTTAAACTCATGAACAACTGCGTGTACGGCAAATTGATGGAAAACATCAGGAAGAGAACCGACGTTCGACTCGTCACGTCTGAGAAAAGAGCTAAAAAATTAGTGGCAAAACCCAATTACAAACACCGAACCATATTCGACGAAAATCTAGTGGCCGTTCACATGCAAAAGACGCTCCTGAAGTTCGACAAACCGTATTATCTCGGACCGATCATCCTAGATGTCAGCAAGCGATTGATGTACGAGTTTCACTATGATTACATCAAACGAAAATTTGGCGACAAACCCAAACTACTGTTCACTGACACGGACAGTTTAGTTTACGAAATAGAGACGAAAGACGTCTACCGAGATATATCTCCGAACGTGGCTGTTTGGTTCGACACAAGCAATCATCCTGTCGATCATCCATCCAACATTCAATCGAATGACAACAAGAAGGTGTTGGGTAAATTTAAGGACGAGAGCGTCGGTAAACAGATCGTCGAATTCGTGGGCTTGAGACCCAAACTGTATGCTTATCGTCTAGAAGATGATGAAGAGATCAAGAAGTGCAAAGGAGTTAAAGCGTGCATGGTGAAGAAAAACATCTCTTTCCAAGAGTATAAAGATTGTCTGTTAGGAAGTAGTCCGGTGTATAAGACTATGAAATCGATTCGAAGCGAAAATCACGACTTGTATACCGAAATAGTCAACAGGATTTCGCTGACGGCCGACGACGACAAGAGATTCATATTAGACGATAAAATAAGCACTTTGGCACTCGGACATTGGACTTTGGATCTAATTTTAGACGATATGAATGGGGATGAATGGATTCTAGATGCGATTGTGGATGATAAGATTCCAGATACGATTGTGGATGATAGGATTCCAGAAAATCAAGAAGAATTAGATGAACACAAAATTATAGAAATGGATAGTGACATTGAGAAAGTTAGTTTAAAAAGAAAAAGAAAAAAAATAGAAAAAAAAATAACGTCATTTTTAGTAAATTATAATAAAATAAATAAAAAAAAATATATATATACGCATCTATGGATAAGAAAATAAAGATATCTGTAGAAGGTGTCATCTTACCCAACGAACCCCTATCCAACATCGATCTGTTGAATGTGGCAAAAGATTTGAAAATCGAAGATTTTCTAGGAGTGTTTTCCAAAGATGCCTTGCCGAAGAGAAGACCTCGACAATCGGAATGCGGAATTTTAAATCTAGATGATTCATCGGGTGAAGGCACTTACTGGGTGGCGTGGATGAAGAACGGGAAGAAGAAAAATTATTATTTCGACAGCTACGGAATCTCGCTGCCAAAAGAAATAAAGAAGTATTTCAACAAATCGATGGTTCGTTACAACACGGAACAAGTGCAATCACCAGATCAAGTGTTTTGCAGTCACCTGTGTCTCTACATTCTCAAGAGATGGTCTGAAGGATATCGATTTCAAGACATTCTCAATGATTTACATTAGAGAGAGATTTTTTTTTTTTTTTTTTTATAGTATATATAAAGATAAAAAATTACTTTAAAAAAATAGTTCATTTTTAATAAACTGCGTTTTGAATATATTTTTTCTAAAAACAAAAAATCTTTACAACAACATGCCAGTTGATAAATTTGGTAGAAGTGACGACGAAAAAGTCAACCCGAGAAAGAAGAGGAAGACATTCGAAGTCGACGATGGTTACGACGTTGCCAACTTGGACGAACGTTACGTTCGGAGATACGAACCTCGAGAATAACCTTTGAACATGAACGATAAGAAGCTCTACAATCTTCCCGAGCCGATAGATCTCGCAGATGCTGCGACTAAAAAATACGTCGACAGGGGGAACTCCAATTTCGAACGAATCCTGCTGGATAATTACGTGGATGAAACCATGACCGACGATCTCGATCTGAAATCCAAACGTTTGGTGAACATTGCGAATCCCATAGATCCACCCGATGCCGCGACCAAGAAATACACGGACAACTCTCACGCGAAATTCAGTGAACACCTGAGAAATAGATACGTTCTGAAAATGATGCACTCAGAATTGAACGCCAATTCTAACAAGATAATGAACGTGGCCACTCCCACGAATCCCAAGGACGTGGCGACCAAACACTACGTAGATCTGGAACAGAGAAAGTCTGACAGACGAGAAATGAAATCGGATCTGAATGCGGGATTCAAAAAGATATTGAATCTGTCAAAGATCGATGACACGGATGCGGACTCAACCACGGTCAACAAGGGCTATGTAGATTCTGCCGTGATACAATCGCAAGAATACCTAGAATCGCAAGTGGACGATCTCTACCTGAACAAAGAATCTGGCGGAACCATGGAGGGTGGCATCAACATGAACGGTCACAATTTATTTGGTCTCGATCACGATCCTGAATTCGATTCCAGCGTGGTAAGCAGGAAGTACATGGACGACAACTCGGTCTGGAGAAAGGGCGACATCATGGAAGGTAAACTAGACATGGGTGGACACGCGCTCACGAATCTACCGGATCCCGTGAACATGACGGATGCCTGCACCCTGATTTCGGTGGTGGAGAAAGTCAAATATGCTAGACAATTGATCACCGTGTGGGCCGAAGAGTCCGGCACCTTAGATGAGGGAAAAGCTGAGTGGTCTTTCGGAAATGGAGGTAGCGGATCAAAACATGGTCAGGTTGGATATCCCATGCCGTTGGGAGGTGAAATCCTTCGAATGAGTCTGGCTTCCTCGGATTTGAATAACAGAACGGTCGTCAATCTCATGGTGAATGGTGTGGAGAGTGATAAGAGATACAGCATCGAAAAGACTGAGAATCAACACGCAAATGTTAGCACATTCGGCACGCCTCTCAAAGTGAACGCCGGAGACAGGATTAATTTCATCACGAAAACCAATAATCCCGAAGCCGCCTCTTCAGTGGTGAGTCTACTGATCGAACTGGATCCTTTGAACAAACAGTGAACGCATGGAAAATAATGAATTAAAAAAAAAAAAATAATGTGTGATTATTAAAAAACAAAAAAAAAACAAAAAAAAAAGTAATGAGATATAGAGAGATGTTCAATCTCTCTATATCACATTACTTTATTTATTTTTTTTTTTGTTTTTTTTGTTTTTAGTTATCACACATTACTTTTTATTTTTTTTTTTTGTTTTTTATTTTTTTTTTCACACACTCGTCTCTCATCGAATGATCGACATCTTATTTCCGTCTGATTCGAATTGTAATTCTCTGTCCGACAGGACCAGGGCGAAGGCTTTGGTTTTTCTTGGCACGTTTCTATCGAATTGCATCTTGATCTGAATGTCTAACACGCTACTCTTGAGTCATTCACTCTGTTTACTGACGTCGAACATGAACATGGGATACATTGACTTGTATTCACCGTGAGATATGTTAGGATTGTTCATCAATTCGTCTAGACTGTGATACTTCTTTCTAAAATCAGCGGCGTCACCGTACAGTCTGGAGAAATTGTTCTTGTCGAACGACGTGTTGTAATCGATTGCTGGATATCTCGTGGCGTTCAGAAACACTTGCATGTTTCTCAAATGGCAGTGATCGAACAGCGACGCATTCTTTTCCTGAGACCCGTCCCTATCAGTCTGAAATGCAACCACGATGAAACGCGGTCTCTCGGAAGCGGATTTCACTGTCAAGCTCCAATCGAAGTGATTCGTGGAGAGAGGAATGCTAGCCGTGTCGCACTGTCTCATTCTAAATCCCACAGGTAATTTACTCTTGGATTCTATGATCTTGTAGAGACGTGCTTTCTCCACGATCGAAGGCTCCACATGCGGAACGAACCACGATATCTTGTGTAGAGTTATCTTACCCGCATCGGTCGCGGTGAGTTTCACTATTGCATCATCATTTCCTTTTCGAATCAACATCAGATTGTGTTTGAATCCATACATGATCTTGTTGTAATCGTCCGCGAATCCGAAGATGTGTTTCAAAGGTATCCTGAATGAAAACGTTCCTTTAGGTCTGGACGTCTTGACGACGTAGTCGAATATCGTGGCGGTGCCTGCGCTAGCAGGGCCAACGGTGTCTTTCACCCACAACTGATTAAGTCCTCTGGATTTTGAAAAATCATCAGGATACGTCAAGAGTCCGAACATCGTGGTGGCCTGACCGGGATGAAAAACAGATTCTATCTCTTGTCCGGATAGCATGTATTTTATGTTACTGAATAGATGCATGATGCCATTATTGGCAAGAGTAACCGTGTCGTCGGCGTAGTCGCTTCCATCTTCCTTGGTGAGACGTCCTTGCACCACTATGTAACTTTCACTAGGACGTACGAATAGATCTAGAGTTTCGACATTGATTCTTATCTCTCCCGCATTGTTCAAACTCGTCCCGGTTACCGGTTCATATTCGTGAACCTCATATTCTTGAATACTTTCATCATTCACTATGCTTTGTGCTATATCTAGTATATTTGTCATTTTAAAGGATTTTTAGGTTTTTTTTTTTTTTGTTTATTAATTCACTTGCTTTCTTTATCTAAAAAAATAGTTTTTAATTATTTTTTATTATTATTTTTTTTTCTCTCTTATATATATGTGTGTGTAAACAAGAAAATGTCAAAGAGAGTAAATAAAAAAAAAAAATTGTGTTCTTCATCAAAACTTCGTCTTCTGTAATTGTTGTTCGTAAAACTTTCCGATGATCTCTTCTCCATCCAAAGCTTCGATGTTGTAAGTCACCGGATCGGTGTGAAATATTTTGATGATCACGAAAATTTCTGAGGTCCATCGAGGAGTATAGCCCTTTTCGAAGTGCTTCTTATAAGCGTAGATTCTTACTCGATCGCCGGCCGCAAATTTCGGCGTTCTAGACTTCTTCCTGATCTTAGATCTCTCGGGATATAGATTCGCGTAGACCCGTTTTTCGTTTCGAGGATCGCTAGCTTCCGCGGAAGTCATCTTGATCGATCTGTGTCGCATGTTGTTGTAATCTTTGACCAGACCATTCAGAGCGTATATGTATTTCTTGGTCGAATTCACCGTGAAGTATCTGTACATCTTCTCCTTCATCGTTCGATTCCAACGTTCCACCATGCTGGCTTTCTCTTCGTTTTCGATTGAGTAGAGGTCTACCAATCGACGAACATCCTAGTTGTAGAATTCCTTTCCCTTGTCCACCCACAATTTACTCAGTTTTCGAGAAGACGAGTCGAACACGCTCTTCAGAGCCTCAGCGACGCAAGGTCCCGATTTATCCTTCGAAGCTCTGATCCAACCGTATTTGGAAAACACGTCGATGACCATCAATAGATATTTGACGCCCTCGTTCCACCTCGAAAACGATCTCATGTCGACCAAGTCGGCAGACCAAATGTCATCCAGACCCTTCACGAACACCCTTCTCTTTCGAAATTTACGCACTATGGGTTTGTGTAACTCCTCAGCCAATTCGCTCGTCAATAATCGTTTCTTCTTCTTTTCAGATGCGCTTTTTTTTTTGAATGCCCCATCCGAATCGACGTTTCGCACCGATCAGATTGCCGACCAGCGAACGTTCCATCTTCTCTCTCCTGGTCGGATTCGATATGCCTCTCAATCTCCCCAACATGTTTTTGTCACAGATGTCGTTGCGAGTCTTGGTGTTGGGATGTCCGGCGTAGCACAGATCGTGATCGTATGCGGCCGCATCCACCCTATTCATGGGTTTGCTCCAAGATTTGGGTGTCAGATCGGCGTTGAGTCTCTTGTTCAATTTCGTTCCGGGTCCCGTGAAACTGTGACCGGGTAGATGCATTTCGAAAGGTAGATTGTTGATCATTTTATTCACGGTGCCTTTACCTTTGCTCGCGTTCTTTTGTTTGACGAATTGAGTCTTGATAGAACCACACACGTCGCAAATTCCGCGAAGCATCCATCTGTCGTTTTTAGTTCGCACTTCTCTAGAATTACTCATCTCGGTAACTCTCTTACACTTTACGCAATACATTTTTTTCAAGAGTTATTTAAATTAATTTCGTTTTTTTTATTTTATATATAAATTTAATATTTTTTTTTTTTTTAAAATTCTGTTCTTATTATATATATATATATTTTTTTTTTCAATTGCTGCTCTTGAGTTCTATCATCTTACTGAATTCCTCCCTGTCCTCTTTCCTCCCCTTTTCCACGAGAGAATCCTTCATCTCTTCCTTGATGATCTGACGAGTCTTCATTCTCACGGCTTCTTTCATGGCATCGTATTTCGTTTTCTCGCTCAATATCACGAAGTATTCTCCGTCCGATATCCTACCGTCTTTCAACGCCATAGAGATCATTTCGGATATCGTGTCGATCTTGGAGTCGGCCAAGACGCGAATCTTGTCGTGTTTCCTCGCCTTCAGATATAATTTCCTACTCAAAAAGTTTCCGAGCGTGCTAAACAATCTGGCAGCGAGTGCCACTCCTTCTACGGTCAACACGATCGGAATGCCGACCGCAGTCGACAACAATCCGATGCCGGCCGCGTGTAAACCCATGGAAATCGTGATGAGTGTCGTGTCGATCGCGTTGACGACTGTCACGAAATGCGAATACTTCTTCTTGAGGGAACGACGAGAATCTCTCTCTCGAGTCAGATACAATTGGATTCTACTGATTTGATCGATGCGATACCTCTCTCCTCTTTCTCTTTCTTCTAGCGACGGCGCCGTCGGCAAAACGCCGTTCGGCTTCTCGTCCTCGTCGTCCACTAACGTCGGATACAATTTATTTCTGGTTCTCATTTTGTGTTTTTTTCTTTCTTTCTTTCTAATTAGATAAAAAAAAATTATGTGTGTATTTATTTATTTTTTTTTTATTTTCTACTCTTCCTTATTTTTATATCAACGAAAAAAAAACTTAGACGTATGCTTCGTTCAGCAATAATTTCTTGATGCATCCCTTGTCTTCTAAAGTCAAACTTCTACACGCCAATTTCAGTTCTTCCGAATCTGTGAGCCTGTCTCGATTTTTACAGAAGACTAATCTCTTCCAAAACGTGATCACATCGTTCAATTTAACGCGTTCGAACGCCGGTTCGAAATACATGACGACCATATCTTCCCTTTCCATCGTCAGACACGAATGATTCTCGTGATCGAAGTCTAGATAATCCCGACATTCGACGCATCGTTCTAACAAGATGGGACGTAGTTGTTCGTTCACGCAGATTGCGTATGCTCTCATCAGCATGTTTAAAAGAAACCTCGCTCTAATAGTCTGAGAATCGCTCATGATTTACGTATTTTTTGTTTTTATTATCTATTCGATTTGATACATTTAATTTTCTAAATAACTATTTATTTATATTTTTTTTCTCCCCTATATATATCAATCAAAAACGTGACAGCGGGCTCGCGAATTTCCAACACACCGACGACAACAACACTCTTCGTTCAGATCGAGTTTTTACGAGAATCGAGCGATCCGATCGCTCGATCAGTGGAGTTTTTTTGAGAATTTCTCATAGTGGAGGAATTCCCCTAATAATGTCATAAATGAGAGAAAAAAAAAACCCACCGCCTCAAAGCAATTGCGGGTTCTGAATCATCTGTCTCAACACAATTGCGGGTTCTGAATCGCTGATCTAGAGTCCCCAAAACTGTTTTTTGATGATGACCCAGAATTTTTTGCTTTTGCTCGCGTTTGCCAACGATGGACCGATGGTCTGATCTGCGATGAGAACGTCGACGAAAAATTACGTACAAGATACAAGTGAAGATGTACGATTTCACCCTTTTTTTAAAAACGCGCGTTCACCACGAGTATTTGAACGTTAAAAGCGCGATCTAGGAGTCACAACTGTACATGGGGGGGGGGGGGGGGGGGGGATTCAAGATCATGTACAGTTTTGTGAACAAGCGTGTGATTTAAAACTGAATTCCACGTTGGTGAACGCATCGTGAACGTATGTTGTACACGTACATGTACAAGTGATAGTAAACTCTCCTTTTATACCTACTCATATCTGTAATACTTTAGCACTGCAAAATGGCGCCTTATTCCACTCAAGGGACGACATGTTTGTTGAGTTTTGAGCAATTGTTTCAATAAAATTGTATTACGGGTTGCTTTAAAATCTCTACTTCATTGGGGACTATTAAAATCGGAAACTCTGCCAAACAACGCATTGGCAACGTAATTTATAGTCATATAGAAAGCACTGTTTGTTTATGTAGACATTTAGGCTACTTTTATCAGCTTTTGTATCAGTGATAAAAAGGCACCTCACTGACTCATCCCAAGTTCACAGTGAAACTTACAAGACTCGTCCAGGGGCCAATACTACAAAACCTTTGCAACTGTATTTTCTGGAATTGTATCTTCTAGTAATGACTTTAAATGGGTTAAAATGAACCATTAGCATTTTTAAAGCTCTGGAAATTTGCCAGTTGGCAAATTTCCAGATCTTTGAAAATGCTAATCATTCAGTCAGTTATATTAATTGGTGGAAATTATAATTATAGAAAATACAATTGTAAAAGTTTTATAGTATCGGCTCCTACACATTATGTCTGAACCACGCACAAGGCTCAGTCAGAGTCTTATTTACTGAACTCGATTCGTAAATTCTACTATAAGCTGGATATTTGTTTGAAATCCTGTATGTATCCTCTCGAGAGTGCAGCAAACCACCACCTCTGAGCATTACAGCGTTCCGTAACGCGCAAGGGACGATATAATTGTTTTTATTACATGTTGGCCTGTGAATTATCGCAAATTATCTAAAAGATATTTCTCGATATGAATCGACTTGATGAATATCGAGAAATATCCTCCAGTAGCCTCCTAAATGATGTCACGCTTCGGCGCATGACGTCGCCTTGAACGTCGCCTTGAAGAAATGATCAGTAGATCTTTGTTATTGTCTTGAAACTGTTTGCCCTCGATTGGGATGAATATTGCGCACTAAAATGTCACGTAGCATATAATAAAAAGAGACTCTCCACTATTTTAATGAATATCGGGAATTATCTCATTCGTGTGGACTTGAAAATATTATTTTTCACTCGGGCAAGCTCTCATGAAAAATAAAACGTTCAGGTCTACACTAATGAGATAATTCCCGATATTCACTAAAACCGCAGATATCCTCTATGAAATCCGAAACTGAAATGCTAGTTAACCAATTACTCAGTGCACACACCATGTCACAATTTAATATTTTAATTATTTTTCTGTCAATAGGTTCTCAAATAAATAAATCAACAAAACCATATCATGTGACCCCTTACTGGAACAAGTTCATCACATGAAACTTTGTTGAAGTTTTGGGAAAGATAATATTTTGTCAACTGTTCATTTATAAATTACGTTGAAGGATGCGACCGGTGCGTTGGGTAAAGTATTCATCAATATATTGAAGTTGAGAATTTGTAAGATCAGTCTATCATCACCATTATATAGAGGATCTCAAACGAGTGATGTTTGGATATAAGATTTTTTGAAACGAGTTTGATGAATATTGATTCACAACGAGCCTTTAGGCTCGTTGTGAATCAAAATTCATCAAACGAGTTTCAAAAAATCTTATATCCAATCATCACGAGTTAAAGATTCTGTATATCACATGAATTTTCGAATGTTTTTTACACTTTTTATTGAATTCATTGTCGCTAAATTCTCCCAAAAGAACCGACAATCAGTTCGTTGGCTCAGACGCTTCATACCATGACGTCATGAATGCGCTTTACTTGCACCTGTTGTCGTAATTGACGTCATGTGAACTACGCACAAGAACAGAATGCTGCTGCTATGGGACCACGCGCCGATTAAACACAAGTTGATAATCAGGAAATAAGACATGGGTTGGTACGTCGAAATTAACGACGTTTCATGTGATATATTTATTTATCTAACAATCACATACATTTTGGCTTCAAAGCCACGAGAAACGGAACGTATCACACAATGTGTTCCGATTCCGTATCATATAGACGACTCATTCTGATTCCGTATTATATAGACGACCCGTTTCCGGGAACGCAACGGGCTATTATAGCAGGTGCATGAATACATTCTTTGTGCGTTTCAGTGATCGACTCAGCTGATCGCACACAAAACAAAACAAAATTCCTTAGAATTAGCGACAGAATTATTAATAGCCAATGACCCCCCCCCCCCCCCATCCTCTCCCACAATAGAAGCTGCACAATTAAATATTACACACTAGTAAATTCAAGCGTATCATCATAGGAAGTGATATTGAGAGTGAATAATTTTACAACATAACTTTGAAAATTTGCGGCGACCGCGTTACTCATTGTTTGTTGAAGTGCACAACAATATTGTTCCATAAAATGTGGGGTTTTTTAAAAAACTTTTTATCACCCAACATTATGTCCCAAAACTTATTAATGATTTAAGATTTAATCTGTTTATGTGACAGAATTGTAAGATAACTGAATTATCATGAAAATGTGGATGTCCTTTGGTTTGCATCAGCTTCTCGGTGGTGTCCAGAATGGGATCTCAACTCGCCGGCAAAGCCGGATCGTTGAGACCCAATTCTGGGCACCACGTCGAATCTGATACAAATCACAAGACATGCACACTATCGTGATAATCTGTACGTACGCAATGTCACATTTCCGCTCTTGTTTCAAAAGCAGTTTCTCGACTTGTCGAGATATGGTCTTAGAAACAAGAGCTCGACTCTGATACAAGACTTTGTGTAATAAACATAATGATGTTAATATATGTTTCCCTGAAATCACGGCGTAGACACCAGACACGTCTTTTAATTAAGTTCGCGTTACACAAATTAGAAGCAGAGTCATGGAAAATTACAAGGTACACGTTAATAACAAGCAGGTTTCAGTCGGATATGCGCATATCGAATCATCCGCTAGCAATTGCACTTCCAAACATCCTCCAGCCAGTCCGAATCGTCTAATGCCATGCAAGTTGTCCGTCAGAGATGCCGAAAGTGGTCGAGTGTGTACATCATTCGTACGGGGAAAACAACATAATATTTGAACCTCTTTTGTAATACTACTTTATAAAATCATCCAAATTATTTTGAATGTATTCAATAAGAATATAATATTCTATTCGATAAATAATTAAATAATTAAATAATTGCAGTTCAACATCGATAATAACAATAATGGTATGATTGTGTGCACTCTTAGTTGCCGATAATTGAACTAATGTCTCCTGGGGTTTGTCTCGGAGTTTTAATTTATTCTCATGGTCTCTTCAAATTATTCCAATGCATTGTTGAAGCCTTAGTTCTGTGTTTGACAGATCGCAAATTTTCGGGCAGCTAGAAGAAAGCTGACTTCCTTTTACAGCAGGTCTACCAACAAACAGAACTCTATATTTGGACGGGCAGATGACAAATTAACACGTTCATGATCTCCTTCAAGTCAGTGTTTCTTCGATCAGCCAATTCAACCACATGTCAGGTATGTAGCGCTACAGTATAAATGTATTAGTTTATGAATAACACCTTAACACTTTTCTGCATAGTGTTTAGGTTAAACTCTGCATTCTTAGAGTGTTGATTTCCGCACATCATTTCATCTGTTTTTTTATTGTATTTCATTTTTGTTTGAAAACTATTTTTCCTTCTTATTGCTCTTTGTAATTGTAGTGCAAACAAAGTTGTCGACAAGACACTCTGGAACAAATGTTCAAACTTAAGAATATGCAAAAGAACAGTCACTGCGGACTGGTCGTCCAGGTAATACAAATCATCATCAGGAAAGTTTTAATTAATAACGTTGTACCCGGTGCTTCATTAATTACATTTTTGATGATTATTCCTATAATTAGTGTTTGGAATCTAATATTTTTTCGCCCGTGAAAATATTGCTCACCAGCGGAAAGCGACCAATCCACGGCGGCCATACTGTAGATAATGCCAGATATTCCCGAGCATGACGTCAGTATCCGATAAGGGACAGAAAATACAGTACGTGGAGAGTGTATTATCATTAAATCACCCGCAGAGTGGAGATCCCACCCGAGCAATAATTGCAAATTTGTTGCAAAGCATAACCATCACAATCAAAGTTCCAGCCAATGGACCTCCGGGTTAAACCCGGAGGTCCATCGGCTGAAACTTTGCTTGTGTTGTTTGTCCATATGTATACAGAATTTGAAAGTGATACTTTGGGTGATACTCCACTCCTCGAGTGTTTAAGTTACAATCCACTCTCCACGTACTGTACCTTTGAAACGCCCATTTGCTGAAAATGCATTATAAAGTTTATTGAATTTTGTCAAGTTTTAAAAAAGAATGCAAACTGGAAAGTTTACTAAACTGTGCGGATAATGGAGTTGTTTTGATTGTAACAGTGTGTTGAAGCTCAGCACACTCCATCGATAAATATAGGTTATTACCACCAAGTGAGTTTCCGAGATGGTGTAATGAAGTCGAAACCTCGTCTCTGGTCACATATCGACGATTCCAGAAGCGAGGTCGAGACTTCAATGCACCATCTCTGAAACCCACATGTTGGTAATAAACATTTTATCTTACAATATTCCTCTCTTTCTTGACTTGTTCTCACCCTGAAGTTTTTAATGACCTCTGTTTTAAAATCATTCAGCGTCTATGAATTGATCTTTTATGAATAAAGATCATGACGTCATGATATTGCGTTCTTGTGCTGTGCATGACGTAATTCCCATTCATTGTTTTTCTTGTACTATAACCGCTGATGTTTATAGTAGTGTTTGAACTGTGTGTTTCTTTGTTTTATTTGCTATGCCATTTATAAGCTATTGCTTATCCGTATCCACTTTGGTGTGACTACATGTGTGTTTGTAGCTATTCTGGATTCGATGTTGCCATAGAGTTCACAAATAAAATGTTAATTGCATTAAATCCACACATGGTTCTTTATGGTTGTTCGAAATTGCAAAATGTCCACAAAAAGGGTGTGTTGTAATACCTGTCTTGCATAATGCTAGAGAATCCATTTTTAGATGGGTTGGACGAAAATTCTTTAGCCTCTCCACTGCAACGGCAAATACCCTATCGCTAGCAGAACTTAATTTAGATGAGGGCTGAACCAGATTAAGTTTATGTGATGACCGAAAAGACCTCAGCGACTTGTGAGTGATAAGCAAATTAGACAAGTGGGGTGGTGCAGATCCTTTGATACTTTTAAAGATAAAAAGAAATAGTTTGCCTTGTATTCCCTGCTGAATCAGAAGCCAATGGAGATCTTAAAGGGTCGTTGTAATGTGGCATTACTTTCTTGACCGGGTGTCAATCAGAGTCAGTGGGGTAGATAGCGCTTTATTGGAGAGAGAGAACGAGAGGACAAATATCTGTCTAAAACTTGAAACGAAAAGCATATATGTATGTAACTGTGGTGCGCAGAGGAGCTTTGGATTTCTGATTTCTGGCCCATTACTTCTATTACCCCTAAATGGTAATTCTAATGTCCGCCCCCTTATCTTCGTAAATCTTTTTTAATCAACATTTAATAATAATTATTATGTAAACCTTTGCTGCGCACGAATAGTAATACGACTCTTCCAAAATCCCACCGCACCCAAAGAAAGACAAAAATACATTCTGAAATAGCTAAAAAAATTTCATTTTTTTGTAGCACAAACATAGATTTTGACCCATCGTGGGAACGATCTCGTTTGAACGAAGAGTCATAAGCTACATATTAAAATCAGTTCGGTTAAATATTAACCCAAATCAACGAAGTTGAGTTGGATATGAACTCAGTTTTTACCCAACCGGTTTTAGAGTGTATGTTTGTGATGCAAAGACAGAAAAAAATAAATAAGCCCCCTCTTTATCACACATTCGTTGTAGTTCCGTCGCCACTGCTAGGAATAATAACATTCCCGATTTAGGGTTGAAGTATGTCTGTCGGATATTTGATAATAACAATACTGATTATGTCTTTTTTACTCGAATCTGACCATGGATGGTCGTTTATAAACACTACGAGCTGAATAGTGCTCTCAGTAATGTTCTGTAATCAGTCACTGAAATAAACAATAGCACTTAATCGTTTTCCAGACTGCTGGGATAACCATCAAAATAGTACCTGGTTTCTCTACATATTTCTTTATGCTAACATTGGCACTGAACAATCTGCTTTAGTTGTTATTTTGAAGATTAGCCCAACAATTTCCACGATGAAGTCTCCGCCGGGATTTATCTATTGCAAACAATATAATTTCGTAGAAACCTTATAAAAACTGTTTCTCGTCCATGCGTTTATTTGTTCAGTCCAATTTACCGCCACCTTATAACTTTTAAACATTGATTAGTTTCTCCATCAGAAGTGTAATAGATTCTCGGGTCATAATTGGAGCAACACGAGCATTCAAGTGGAAGCCATTCAACGGTCAGTATATTTTTAATAAAGGTCTGTTATAAAAAAACACGTTTTTAGAACACACGCAAGTTCCGTAATGGAGTATATTTTAGTCGTAAATTTAAAAGTTAACATGACATTTCCATCCATTTCCATCAATGTCTTTGTACACCGAAACCCATTAACATCCTACTTCGTCGTGTTAAATTCAGGTATGAATTATCAAAGAAGTGAATTTAATCGTTGTGCTAACTAGGACAAAGTCTGAGCCTCAAGCTTGGTCAAGAACCGCCGTGTGTTCTGAAACCTAGTTAATATATTCAACCCCATAACCCCATTAGAGATGGGTAATGAAACGACAAACCGAACCAATACGGACATCATGGGGTTACCGCAAAATCGAACCGACCCAATCATTGAATATCGAAACAGTATGTATTTTTCAAGTGTTCTTACTTTCTCTATTCATGAGGCATTATTGGGGCTTGATAGTAGTTGAAGTGTTCATTTTCCTGAAAGACGTGACTGATTTTCTTTCCAGTGTTGTTGACCCTAAGAACCTGGCAATTATCTTACATTCCCATTAGACTGCTACAGCCTATTCATGTCCCGTTGCTTAGCAGTGATCTCTTGTCAAGTCTTGGCTGCCTGTTCAGGCAGCCAAGAATTGACTAGAAATCGCGGCCCAGGTGGTCTATCTATTGTCAGCAGGACCTGTTTATGAATTAGGCCTTTTACTGGTAGAGCGCTGGAAGCCCATTTTGGGCTTTATTCTGAAGTGTCGATACCACAACCTAAAGGCTTCATATTTTGTGGATGTTGTTCGTATTACCTTTGAAGTGAAATTATTTAGACTGTTGGGATTTGCATTGTTACAATTTATGGGAGAGTGCCTATTGGCACTCTCCCATAAATTGTAACAAGGCAAATATATGTGAACAAATTTTGATGACCAAATATAATTCAACACTCTACCAGTTAAAGGTTTAGGAATGCTTGGAACAAGTCACAAATATGATTTGTGTTGGCAAAAGGATGTCAATGTTGAGCTCATTGTCAGTGGATTCAACACTCTACCAGGGAATGCTTGGAACAAGTCACAAATATGATTTGTGTTGGCAAAAGGATGTCAATGTTGAGCTCATTGTCAGTGGAATGTGGCGTTGTGGTAAACTTTTACCAGAATGGCTCATCCTGAATTTTCGTAATGTGAATTTCCCTTTGGTACTCTCAGCAAATCTCAATCGAACCGGGTACCGAATACCGAACCGATACTGTGGTATACCCCATAGAATACCGAAACCGATACCGAACTCAAAATTCCCTTTCCGTCCATCTCCAAACCACATGTAGCGAATATATTGTGGAGAGCTTTATCATATGATACGATGCACATGTACATAAAATCCATTACATTAAAAGTCATGGCCTGCAATAAACCCTTTCCAGTGAAAGTTGATGGCGTATTGTTTCTTTCTGTTGTAGTATCCCTACTCTTTTGTGTTAGATTTTCAACAAAGAGGAGGTCTTGTCGGTGGCTGAACCCGAATTTACTTTAGCTCCAAAAGAGAACACAAAAGGAATTGGGACAAAGAAATCGTGGTTGACGGATGTCGTCACCCCTATTCTCTAAGAATTATTTCCCTGATTTGTACAAAGTATAACCGGTTGTCTCATTCCCTTTACTTCCCGTCCTATCATAATTAAACTTCACAGACATCAAAGTATATTTTTTAAAAAGTAGTTGCGAGGCGTCCGAAAAATGAAAACATTCGAGAAATTGTTTGTTCTTGTGCAGTGTGTATTTATAGCAACATCCTCACTCCTCCCAAGATGGCAACAGTTAGACACTTTTCTGTATATGAGATCAGTGCTCTGGGCCTATTGCAACGAATCGCGTCTTCTCAACCTGTATGATTGATATAATGAGGCGAAATATCTTAATTCCATCGAAGTCACTGTTCCAGTATAAAATCGATTGCCGTCTCTTAAACGAACATTTATTTGATGAATTTCAATATTCTTTTTATTACTTTGGAAAAACAACAAGAGAAAAACACGCTGATTGAGATTAATATTAGTGCATTTTACGCTCGGGAGTTTTTGCCCCGATTTTGCACTTAATGGTGTGTTTTTGGCCGTTTCAATCTTGTCAGTCTTCTGCACTCTGCCAACTGATATGTTCAATTTACTTTAACCCTTTACCTTACAAGAAAGGCAGACGACACTTGCAAACACAATTCTTAAATAACTATTTTTTTTCCATTTTCTGCGTCAAAAACATAGCTTATGACCCCCTCATTGGAACGAGTTCAAAAATGACGCTGGCCGGTTTTGGCCGTTGCGTTCGGTAAAGGATTAAGCAATCAATTTTCAGTATTTGAGAGTGATATTATTTTGACACACTCCAAGGTTATACAACTTTATCCTGTTGAACGTTCTTGGGGGTGCTAAAGTCACAATTTGAATTGAAGAGATAGGCAATAATCCAAATTTTACGTCACGTAAATCTGGTTATATATTTCGATGGTGTCGAAGTAAAAGGCTTTCAGCACCACGTATGGATCATATACTTTGATTGTCTCATTGTTGGCATGATATAACTGTTGCAACAGCATCAACCCCACAACTAATGCTTACAGAGAGTGCTCGGACACTTCGAGAACTTTCCCCGACCGAGGATGGATCCAGGTACCTCTAGCGTCAGATACCTGCGCACTTATCCACTCGGCCACAATACTATTCATGCTTCGGAAGCCGCGAGCAAAAAATAAACATTTGTCACTGTCACTGTCACGAATTTGATTATTTCTGACATCCGCTCAAAAACACTAGATATTCTTTTTATTTAAACGATGGTAGTTTTTAGCGATTATTCGGCAGTATTTGCCTCGATTAGTCTTCAAATCGAAGCACGAAAGCCCACAGCTGATTGTTGCTCCTTTCCACATTAATAGTCTGCCTTGATAGATAAGATATAGTTTCTACAGACTTCCGCTTATTTACCTCATGAATGTATTAAAGTTTATTACATTGTATATTTAATATAAGGCCAAACAAAATTATATAGTTGATTCTCGGGCATTTTTGTTTTAAAACAAATGAGGGAGGGCGATTTTTATTTTTATTCTTTATTCCTGCTGTAATGATCGCCGATGCCTAAAATCCAGTTGTGAGAGCCTAAAATTAAATACTTGAGCTTTCATGTTGATTTCACTGATATTTTTTTTGTAGCAGTGACCATACAACACAAAATCAATTTAGAACAACTAAACTGGAGATAAAAAATAATAAGGAGTTTTATAACTGGTTGAGTGCTAGAAGCCACAAGCCACAATCAGAGCTTTCAAAAAAATTAGGGTAGCTGTGCAAAAGCCAACATTTTCCTTACCCATGTTTCCCATTCCGTCAAACGTAAATAATAGTTTGTTTACACAGATTTGTTCTATTACAAATTATTGGAGATTGACTGCTGGCACTCTCTAATAATTTGTAAAAAAACAATTTTTGATGAACAAATTTAGACCACTAAAACTAATCTAGCTCTCGACCAGTCAAATAAATATTTATTTTGTACATACATATGAGAATCGTGTTGCATTTCGCGAAGAGAATAACAATACTGTATCAATGTATACGACATATTGCATCGCAAATCGTGATGTGATGCCGCTAAAATCACACCCTATGATAGTTTTATACATTTTTAAATTTGCCTCCGAAATAAATATGACGAACGCGGGCCGAAAAAACGAATCTACAAAATACCATAAATATTAATTTTATCAATCGAAGACTTGATTTGACAGAATCTTTAACGACATTTCCAATACTATTAGCCAAGTTTGTTTACTAATTAGTTATGAATGAAGCCTTGCTACAGCTGTACTTTTGCGACTACGCCTCGGGGTTTCACACATTGTGTTCACATTAAATTGGCTCTAAGCGGATTATAAAATACTTATTGACTGTAATAACTGAAGCACGAAAGAATATCTGTATTTTCTTGTCAGTAAAGGGACTTCTCATTGAATAAATGGTAGTCTGGGCGCAAACTCCACGAAGAGTGGGTAAACAAACATCCAATACTAGCGTCGGATTCCTTACAGAATATGACAGTTGGCCTGAGAGCTTGGTGCGATGTATACTTTACCCTTTGAACTCTAGTGATATCTTCCATGCCAGTTCAATGGCAGCAATTAGAAGCGTCCATATTCATTATTGGGGGTAGACCTGATTGGTCTACCCCACAATATTTACTGAACAGCCATCCCATATAATGACGTTATGACGTATCATGTTCCTGGCCGGAAAAACGGCCGCTGGGATTTTAAGGGTTAAAATGCCCACACAAACTGATAAAAAATGAAATAGCTATTCTGACCTGCTGTACTTATTTGCTTCCAACTGTCTCGGAAAAAAAGAAACACAATTTTCCTGGCATAATCAACTGTAGTCACACCACAATTGCTACTTGACCGAACTAGTATAGATTATCCAACCAACATTAATTTACGCTTTTTGAAAAATAACCTTAAAAAGAATTAGGAGTATTTCACTCAATGGGCCATCGGGTGAGCTGACCGTTTGCTATCAATTCTTCTTCTCAATAGCAAATAAACGTCTGATCGAAATCCACAAGCATTGTGAAAGAAGAAGCAGTATTTCACTCTATGAATCACTAGGTGAGCTGATCGTTTGCTAGTAGTTCTTGTTTTCGATAATAAATGAGTGTCTGAGTGAAATCAACTCGCATTGTGTTTTTGTGACAATATACCACTCCCGTGCTGTATTTTGTGAGCAGTGACAGTAATGAGTCAAATGATATACAGTTAGAGTCGTAAGAGTGTAGACGGGTGAAAACTGTGATGAGACAACGTGGAGACCTCAGCTTTTGACTTTCCCATTTCATCTGAAAGTCATTATCCTCATAATCTGTCTTATTTTATTCATCATTTATTGCTTCATTCACTAGGAACACAAAGGGGGTTTGAAGGGTTTGTAGCAACCAGTAGTGTTATAATTAACCATTAGTGTAATATTAACCAGTAATTAATACAAATCAACCAGTAGTTAATAACCAGTAATATCATAAACGAAACCAGTAGTGTAATAAAAGTCAGTGGAAATGAACATTTTATCAACAAAGTTTCAAAACGTTTTCTGGTGGCTCTAATTATAATGTTGGTACATCTGATTGATTTTCAATCAGTTGATAAGTCTAAATACGTTTTCGAGGTCAAATGTCATATATTTTGGTCAACACTGTGACATTTATAAATTTTTATTCACTCTGACGAATCTCTGAAGAACTCTCTCACTCCACTCCACTTTAGTCGCTTTATCGGAATACACAGCATTTTTGGTATCGTTGGCTATTTTGAAAGATATTGTTAGACATTGTGTTCTTCTTGGCGTGATGCTCATGTTTCTTAACCCTTTACCTAACATGAAAAGCAGACGACACTTCCAAACAAAATTCTTGAATAACTGTTTTCATTGTTTGTCTAAAAAACAAAGGTTATGACCCCTCTTTGGAACGAGGGGTCATAACCCCTTTATTATTTATTTATTTATTGATTGGTGTTTAAGGTTACATACTTATGCACAATGGCTAATCGTGGCCGTGACAGTTTTACGGGTGGAGGAAGCCGGAGTACCCGGAGAGAACCACCGAGCATCGACGAGCAACTCTGTCAGCTCCTCAACCAGCATTCTCTGTTCAAGCTCCGCTCAAGCAGGGTTACAGCGCTTGAAGACACGTGCACCATCGACGTGCAATGCGCCTTAGTACACGGCGTCATCGTACCCCATGTAGGCAGCCGGGATAAAGTGCCTTGCCCGAGGAAAAAATAATGAACATTAATTGGCGATTTCTGTGAATAGCTCTGGCCGGTTTTGGCCGTTACGTTGGGTGAAGGGTTAAATGGAAGTGCCCACGTTTTCCTCGCAGGAAGGGGCACCCACAATCTTATATTTCATTCGCCGTTTTATTTTCAAATTAAAGGAACAGACGCTCCAGCTTTTAACAAGAGGGTACAATGTTTGCATGTTGGGCGAGTGTTTTTGATGCGCTGCTCTCATTTCGTGATAACTGGCCAATTATTTAATGATCCGGGGTCGAGTTATTGCTTTTGCTAGTCAACAGAATGTGACTTTGTGTGGTAAACAGCTATTTAATATAACACAGCAGCAGATGATTGAGTTCTAATATAACCCTTTACCTACGAAAAGCAGACGACACTTGCAAAAACAAATTCTTGAATAACTATTTTTTTTTCATTTTTTATCTCAAAAACAAAGGTTATGTCCCCTCATTGGAACGAGCTCGACAAGCTCGTTCCAATGAGGGGTCATAACCTATGTTTTTGAGACAAAAAATGAAAAAAATAATGAAAATTAATTGGCGATTTTTGAGATTAGCGCTGGCCGGTTTTGCCGTTACGTTGGGTAAAGGGTTAAAAAACTAGGACGCATTCGGAGTGTAGGAAAGATTGTTTTAGGCGTTGTTCTCGAGAGGTTAACTAATTTTCTTATTCCCCATAGTAAACGGATGTTGGTCAGAGCGACGGACAACCTAACATTAAGAAGAAATTAAGGGGATTATTATGGTAGGATTGAGATTATGGTGTGTGCACTTTAATCAACAGGTTTGAATAATAAATAATCAAATTAGTATTTCAAGATTCAGAAGATACGGCCCCACCCATTATAGGTGAGCTCCTCCTTTTAAAGAACATGTGCACCACTCTTAGTCGAACACGCTTTTTGTGGTATCTTACAAAGTGACCAACCAGAAATCCATGCACATCGACACAGCGCCTGAAGTAGGTAGGGAGAAGGGGATCTTTAAAGATCCGTCATGGCGGATTAAAATTTATAAATACAGACAATACAAGAGATCAGAAAAATTCAGTCCCTGAAGCATACGCTTTATCACCTATGGGTTACCCTGAAAACCCTTTGTGGTATCAAAGGACCCGACATCTTATGTCCGAGGTAAGCACACTCTAACCTGAACGGCATTACCATAATAATTGATTGGCTACCTAACAAGTTATATTAACCTTGCGGGGAGCGCGATGGCTCAGTGGTAGACTGTTGGACTTCTATGCTAGAGTTCCCGAGTTCGATCCCCGTCTGGGACGACCCGCGTTGTGTCCTTGGGCAAGGCACTTTATCCCGGTTGCCTACATGGGGGCACGGTGACGCCGTGTGCTAAGGCGTACTGCACGTCGATGGTACACATGTCTTCAACCGCTGTAACCCTGCTTGAGCGGAGCTTGAACAGAGTTAGAATGTTGGTTGAGGAGCTGACAGTTGCTCGTCGATGCTCGGTGGTTCATTCCGGGTAAACCGGCTTCCTCCACCCGTAAAACTGTCATGGTCACGATTAGCCACTGTGCATAAGTATGTGACTTTAAACACCAATAAATAATAAATTAACCTTGCGGAAGCGATGTAGCCGCAGATGTTAAATGTGATCATAAACGCCAGTATTTATGCACACAACAACCATGAAAACACCTGGTTGGTTACAGCATTGAACCAACCAAATGATATTTGACCTCGACGGCAGCTTTAGACTTTTGATCAAATGATCAAAAATCGATAAGATATACCAAAACTATAATTTTAGTCACCAGAAAAGTTTTTGACTGTTATTACACGACTGATGAAGTGTATTAAATTGCTGGTTATTTATTTATTTATTGGGGTTTAACGACACCTTCAGTAGCCATAGTCATCTCGTGTCGGACAGTTTTACGGGTGGAGGAAGCCGGAATACCCAGAAAGAACCACCGAGCAACGGCGAGCAACTGTCAGGCTCCCCAACATACTAACTCCACACAAGCAGCGTTAGCATTGGTTGAAGACAAGTGCACCATCGACGCGCAGTGCGCCTTAGTACACAACGCGACCGTGCCCCCATGTGGGCAATGGGGGTGGGTGAAGTGTCTTGCCCAAGGACACAACACGGTTGCCGCAAGTGGGATTCGAACCGGGACCTCTCGGCTTGCAGCCTGTACCTCTCCCAACTGAAGCATCGCGGCCCCTGCTAGTTATTACACTAATGGTTGATTATTATACACAATTGGTTGATTGTTACACTCCTGGTTGATTGTTATTACATTAGTGGTTAAGATTAAACTATTGGTTGATTATTACACAATTGGGACCAAAACTATAAAAATTTACTATTGTATTTTTTAGAATTGTATTTTTCACCTGTGAATATTAATCACTGAAAATAATCATTGGTGTTTTAAAAGACGTGACAATTTACCTGCCGGTAAATTGCCACGTCTTTGAAAATGTTAATGATTTATTAAATTCATTTATAGCGATAGACAGAAGATACAATTCTCGAAAATACCATAGTACAGGCTTCGTTGTGTAGGTCCCAGTTGGTTGTTACAGTGTGTACAGTCGCCTCAGAAGAATGAAAAGCGAGACGCAAAATTTCTTCATGCTACTCACGGTTAAACTATCACATGGAAGATTGATATCCAGACACAAGATCCAAATCTATATTGATTTTTTATCCAACTGGACTCCACAGGGAATACTTAGTGATGGATTTTCTTAGAGAGTATATTTGACTCTTATTTGATAATTTTTTATCCTCGATAAATAACTGATATTATAGATCCGTGTCTTAATATCATTTATAAAACTGTGTTATCGATTTTTAAAATTAACAAGTCTCGTCGGAATTGACTGTCCCGCTTTGAGGCGATCTTATCTTATTGTTTGCCTTTGAATATAAGGCCTACGCACTAAAAACTAAAGTGTTAAAACTGACACTTTCAACGTGTTAAACCCATTCTAACTCTTAGGGTTTGATTTTAACACTCAAAGTGCAATGCTTTAAGCACTTAGACATTACAATCGTCAGGCATCTGAAACTTGAATGGATGGCACTTCTCATGTGTCTGGCATTGGTGGTTCTTCCAGAATCGTCCATAATTTGATTTGCGCTTGGTGGGTACATAATTAAAAGGACACAACTCAGATGACGCGGATCAGGCTCGAGAGCTCGAACCTGATCCGCGTCATCTGCGTTGTTTCCTTTCAAGTGTCGCGACATTACACTTGTCAAGTGGTATTATTGTATAACCTGTCAAGTTCTGGGATATCTGCACTTGAACAAAGTGCTAGTTTAGCACTTGGTAAGTGTTAAATACAGCACTTCAAGTGTAGTTTTTAACACTTTAGTTTTTAGCGTGTATGTTTATTAATATTTTGTATAGCGCTAACCTAACCCATTTATTGTGAACATGCCTTGGAGCTGCACGTTAAAAATATTGATTGGTCCACCCGATACATTCACTTAGCAGCGATCCTACTTAATAAAATTATGATGTTTTATGCCGGAAAAGCGGTATCTCAAGGGTAAGGATTTCAATACCTTTGCAACTGCTTTTAGCGAAATAATGTTAGTGGTTATCTAAGAGGACAAAGGAAATTGTCCTCATATGAGACAGCATGAATATTTGGAGCGAAAAGACAATCTCTGCAGTATTATATGCCGTCATTCTAAATACCAAAATATTGATTTAAATTACGCTCTGGTACAGACCTTTAGATCAGTCTAATTTGGGCACAGTGGCAAATATGAATCAGCCGTGTTGAGGCCTGCATGGTTGGAGAAAAAGCGCCGGTATTTTCTTCTTCTTGGCATCTGCTTTAGGTGCCAGGTCCCCCTTTTAAAATGATAGTTTACAACCCCTTGTTATAGGTCTTCACCATTATCACTGGTTCCCACCACCCCCCTTGACGTAAGTTTACTCGAGAAGGCTTCTTAGTTTGTCTGTCGAGCCAAAGTCCTGTTTGAATGTAAATTACGCATGCCGTTTAATAGGAAATGCCACAAACATGAATATAATAGATCTCCAGCTTTTCGTGCATGATTATATAGAATTTGCCAAAGAAAAGCAATCGGCGTCGACAGTGTCGTATACGACACTGTCAACACCGATTGCTTTTCTATGGCGAACTCTGTGGTTTTTGTACCCCTACTTTCGAAGAAAATGGGTGCATACTGGATTACAAGCGTCCGTCCGTCTTTGCGTCCGTCCGTGCGTCTGTGCGTGCGTGCGTGCGTCCGTGTTTGAGTCCGTCCGAGAATATTCAAGTTCTTGTTTTAACCCTTTACCTAACATGAAAAGCAGACGACACTTGCAAAAATAATTCTTGAATAACTAATTTTTTTTCATTTTTTGTTTCAAAAACATAGGTTATGACCCCTCGTTGGAACGAGCTCAAACGAGGGGTCATAACCTATGTTTTTGAGACAAAAAATGAAAAAAAATAATGAAAATTAATTGGCGATTTTTGAGAATTGCGCTGGCCGGTTTTGGCCGTTACGTTAGGTAAAGGGTTAAATTTATCTGTTGCATTCTTTGATTCGAAGGTAAGCTCTAAGCTACATTGCAAGCTTTCAGGGGAACCTGGCCAAACTATATATATTTCCGAAACAAAGCAAAACTTTGGAAAAAGTTTCAAACTCCGCATAATTTGGGTGCAATTATCTTATAAAGATGGAGCCGACTCGTTAATGGAAAAAGTGGTAGTGTTCTAGCCCGGAAAGGGAAAGCAACCAGTTTGATGTTGCAGAAACGTTGGAATATGGCTTTTAAGGATCGACTAAAGCGTCACGGCTAGAGAGTATACAATAATTATTCATCCTAATTGAGTACAGAGGGAACTGAGAATTGTAAAACTAAAAAAACCATTGGACAAGAATGTCTTCAATAAGGTATAGATGAAAACAAAATGACAGTGGATGGAAGAACTACATATAAATTGTGTCACTAATGTGATTCCTCTAAACATAACAGTTGTAGAGAGTTGGGAGATTCAGAAAGATGCGGAAGATGGATAACTTGAAAAACATAATGAGGCATGCATATGGATAACAGGATAAGCATCTTGTGAAAATTAATTTAGATTTCCAACCCGCGGCCTCATGCCTTATTTGATCAAATCGAGAGGCGTTATGCATTCATTAACCCAGTATCTAACACGAATAAAAGACATCAGAAAGAAAACCTTGAATAACTAAAAAAATTCATTTTTGTCCAACACACGTAGCCTATGATCCCTCATTGTAACAAGCTCGACAAAATCGTTCGATTGAGGGCGCCATAAGCAAGGTGTTTGATGCAAACACTAAATTATAAAATTTGATTGACGATTTGAATAGCGCTTGTTGTAATAACAATGATCATCGTGAAAATTTTAATTAACAAAGCACCGGGTTATACCCGGTGCTTCATTAATTAAATTTTTGATTATTCCTTCAATTAGTGCTTGGAATCTAATATTATTGCGTCCGTGGAAATATTGCGCACCCGTGGAAAGTAACCAATCCAGTGATGCCTTACAGTAAATCCCGCAATCAGGGACAACGTGAAAGGAGTATGAAGATTAAGGTTTGTTTATTTGTTTAACTGACATCAACTCTTAAAAAAGTCTTGAGAATCAAACTAAACTACAGACACAGTCTTCAATGCAAACCCGACGCAGAGACAACGAAAACAAAGAAAGAGGCTAGCTGCTGTATTCAAATTTTAAAACCAATGAAAATAACACGATTGTCTCGGAATCACTCTTCATTGTGTGGTCTCCACCAGTGCTTAACAACTCGCCGGACTTCAATATACAGACAAACTATGTGAGAAGTTCGACAAGCAGAAACATGACCAAGTAGAGTCAAGATTTTGTAAACAAATTTTAACCCTTTACCTAACGTGAAAAGCAGACGACACTTGCAAAAAAAATTCTTGAATAACTAATTTTTTTCATTTTTTGTCTCAAAAACATAGGTTATGACCCCTCGTTGGAACGAGCTCGTTCCAACGAGGGGTCATAACCTATGTTTTTGAGACAAAAAATGAAAAAAATAGTGAAAATTAATTGGCGATTTTTGAGAAAAGCGCTGGCCGGTTTTAGCCGTTACGTTGGGTAAAGGGTTAAGAGTCACAAAATACTCAAGTACTCATGCTGTAAGAGGCGAACTTGGCATGTATCCACTGAGCACCCACCACCATCACCTCTCGCAATATAAAATATTGGCAACACCCCCAAAGCATGGACACGAATTCGGTGGCATACAAATGCTTCTTGGAAACATCAGATGCCGAGAATTCCGTGTGGGGCACAGGAGTGAAAAATAAGTTACATCACTTTAATTTCGACAATATTTGGAATACCAAGACTACATTTAATAATAATACCTTTCTATCGGCATTTTAAAAAAAAACTCGAAGAGTCATACCGCATATGGTGGGGTGACAAGATCTCTGCCTCCCCGAAGTTTTCAATGTACAGCGTTATCAAAAATGAGTTTTATTTGGAAAACTATTTACAGGTTAAGATTGAGACAGAAGCGCGTAGAACAGTTTCCAAATTGAGAATAAGCGCACATAGGCTCAATATAGAAACTGGCAGGCATAAAAAACCTCCAATTCCCAGAGATGAACGTTGGTGTATTAACTGTGTTGACAAGATTAAAGATGAGTTCCACCTACTCATGGAATGCCCATTGCACAACACAGAAAAAGCAGATTTCCTGACTGAAATTCAAAAGATTGCCCCTGGTGTTATTCAGCTAACTGATAAAGACTGTTTCCATTATTTGATGACCACTTTCGATTATGACATAACTCCTAGAGCTATGGCATACGCGAACCGTGTTTATCAAAAACATGTGGATAGAAAGAAAGAAACGGTTAGCTGCGGGGTGCCAATATCAGAACAAAATTTGGCCTGTGATCTTAATGTACACTCCGAGGGCCATCATTACCATATATTTCAAATCCCAGTGTAAGTATGTGTGTATGTCGCGTGTAAATTTTCTATTATTAAATTCTTACTCTTTACATTTTAATCTGTTGTGTGTATGTCACTTATTTGTAGTAGTATCTATTTGTTCTGAAACGTATGTCACTTGTCATGTAACAATGTTTGTTACGAACGAGAAATAAATAAATAAATAAGTCGACATAATCTGCGGGTCTCGGCACAGTTGTAGACTGTTGATTATTGTAGAACTGCTAATCACTGATCTGGGTCCAGTTCAGGTCTCTCGAGAATTATGCCATTGTTAACGGAATGGTACTAATCCCCAGAGTCACTGAGGAAACATTTATTTTGATAAATGTTTGATGACCTGTCATGCAATCAGGATACCACATCAATAGTGAATATGTTTTAGAACCGTATGTAGTTCAATTCAGTTCAGTTTATTTTGTACTTTTACATCATTACGGTCACCTGTACAGTATAACAAATAACATAGTAATAGTTGACAATAATATAATAATACATCAGAAGTACAAGTTATGTCGTTTTGTTTATTGATTGGGTGCTAGAAGCCCATATTTTGGCCTCATTGGAAGGTATTGGTACCACAACTAAAAGTCTTTATGTTCTGTGGATATGTTTCAGACTCAGTTGAAATAAGAAAACATTTTGTCCATATGGAGTCGTCCTGTTGCAATTCATTGCAGAGTGTTCACAGGGATTCTCCAATAAATTGCAACAAGACAAATCCACGTGAACAAACTCTGGCACTACAATTGGTCTGGCACTCTACCAGTTAAACCGGACTCTTTGTTTGTGGAACAAAACGTTTAAGCGAAGTATGACTTTTCACTTTAGTATACCAATATACCATGTCTTGAAACATGATAATGTAATCCTTTGTTCTTGCTCTCTGGTGCAATATGTATATTTATTCACGCCGGTAACTTCGGAAATTGAGTATTATATGAGACCGGTGTCGATGTGGTTTTGTTGATCGGGAGATTGCCAGTTCCCTTTCTTTTTTAATCCATGGTATGTATAATGGGCGAGATTGTTTAGAAACCCGTTGTCGATGGATTGCATTATAAGTTTAAGTTTGTTTGTGTCATTATAAGCCCCAAAATTGCTGTTACTAATAAAATTGTGTCCAAGAAGGTGTTTTCGTTCATCTTCCAGAATCTCACAGTGGAGAATGAAATGTGTTTCGTTGTCTACAACCCTGCAACGTTCGCATACCCTGAATTCTTCTGCGAGTCCCATATACCTGCCCCTCTCAATGCCAAGATTATGGCAACTTATTCTTAGTTTAGCTAGAGCATTGCGGTGTTTCGTGATTCTGCATTCATCTAGGTATGGCTCTAGGTTAAAAGTTTCCTTAAAATTTCGATACGTCCTTAATTTGTTTTTACCGTTTCGCTTTTCGTCATTGTCTAATTCGGAGCGAATAGCATTTTCAAAAAACGAAACGATGGCATTATTTTCCAGTGGGTATTGATCGGAGGTGGTTGGTATGATAAGTTGTCTGCACTCGTTTAGTGACCTCAGCCAGGAGTTAGCCCCGATTTTTCCCTGGTCATCATCTGTTTCCATGGCTTCTTTGACAAGGCTCTCTGGTCCTAAGTTGTCTACATGTGTTTTATATTTTTCTAGCTTACCGATAATAGATGCGGTTGGGGTAAAATTCCGAGCTCAAGCTTCCTGGCCAAATTGCTGGCATGTTTAGGTAAGTTTAGGAGCCGCTTGCAAAATTTGTCCTGCATTTGTTCGTACTCGAACTTTTGTAGAAAGTTAATTATGTTAAAACTCACTCCCCTTTTGTCTGATCTATTCTTGGAAGACATAATCCTTCTTATAATTTCTGGGAATCATATTTCAGTGTTGTATGTTATTATTGGGCTAAGTAGGCTATTCATCAATTTTATCCCTAGTCTAGGTGGTATTTGTTGTAGTGGGAGCGATTGAAGGAGAGCAAATGACACTTTCATTGCCTTTTTGGAAAGTTCCTCTCGTGCCAATCCGAGAGAACCTTTCCTGTCGATCTTCAGCCCTAGATACGTGTAGGAATCCACTGAGGAGATATCATCGTGTTCATAGTGGAAACTGATGGCAGGTGTTCTTGTTTTTTGCGTGAATACCATTGTTTTCGTTTGAGTTCACTGAGAGTCGCCAGGTTTTATTGTAATTTGACAGGATATCTAATTTCTCTTGTAATCCTTCTTTTGTGTTTGACAAGAGAATAAGGTTATCTGCGAATAGAAGGCAAGGTACTTTGCTTTGTTGGAGCACCAGGTTGTCACCAAGGTTCATGAGCTGGTCGAGTAAATCGTTTATAAAGATTTTAAACAAAGTTGGGCTTAAATTATCCCCTTGTTTTACATCCATTTCCGTGTCAAAAAATCCTGTATGGCCGTTAGCAAATTTTAAAGACGATTGTGGTTTGTTGTACATGGATTTTAGGATATTGTAACATTTTTCTCCAATTCCTATCTTCGCGATTTTGTGAAGGAGAGCCGGTCGCCATACAGAGTCAAAGGCCTTTTTGTAATCAACGAAGCACGCATAAACATTATTTTTATTTGTGCATGTGTACTTGTTGATTAAGGTTTTCAAGACAAAAATACAGTCGGTGGTTCTGTGATTTTTTCTGAAGCCATGTTGAAATTTGTTAATTTTATCATCACAATGCTGTAGAATCCGGTTAAGGATTGAGCTGAAGGCCTTTGCCAGACAGCTTTGTACAGATATTCCCCGACAGTTGGAGGCATTTGTCTTGTCTCCTGAGTTTTTATAGATTGTGGTGACGAATGACTTACTCCACAGTGTTGGGTAAATGCCACTAGAAAGTACACAATTAAATAATTTTGTAATTGAAGCAGCTAGTAGATCCCTACCGTATTTGAGAATTTCGTTTATTAACCCGCCAGGGCCAATGACTTATTATTTGTTAATTTGGAAAGGACGCCCTTAACTTCGCTTATTGTGATGGGTTTATCGGTTGTCGAATTAAATTTGAGATTTGTGTCAAAACTACGAGTATTTTTAACAATTGTTTCCTGGAATGGTGTGGTTGTGACAGGTATTCTTAATGGACTCTGGAAGTGTTTGATCCAGGTCTCAATGTCCTTAGGGGATTCGTTGTTATCAAATGATTTCCCACTTATATGCTTAATAGTATCCCAAAAGGCTTTTCCATCACTTCCTGAGATTTCGTCCAATAATTTTATTTTCTCTACAAAATGTTTTCTTTTTTCTATCCTAACTAGTTTAAAATATTGTTTTCGCAATTTGTGATAATGTTCACATATGCTATTGTCATTTGGATATAGTGACATTTGTTTTCCTAGTCTTTTCGGGGTTTTTGCCAGTATTGCCAAGTCCTTAGTGTACCATGGGTTGTATTTTTTTCTTTTGGGTTTTCTTTTTTTAGTCCGTTTGTCTTTCTTTTGTAATAAACCTTTAATAAGGTCGGTTAATTCTTCGGTGGCCAATTTGATATTTTGGGCACTGGGAGCGATATTGGAGAATTCATAATTCAGGATTTTCTCAGTAAAGTATTCGGATTCGGCAATTTCAAGAAGGAAGGGAAATGAATGTATATTCCACCTGCCTGTGGGGTCGTTTTGGGTAAGACCTGTGTTTTTTCGTTGTGGTGGTAATCGTTCAACAAGGCATTCAATTGCTAGTCCTATTTGGCAGTGATCAGATAGGTATGATTTGTAGTGAGTACGGAAAAAAATTATTTTCGACAACAATCTTGAGCTAGCAATCCCCAAATCGACCGCGCTTTTTCCGATTGGGCTAAAAAATGTGAAGTACCCTTGCAGGACTCCTGGGTACCGTCCATTTAGGCCTGCACGGTATTTCGATAAACCGATCTATACCGGTATTCAAACCAATATCGATTGAATACCGGTGTAATTACAAAAATATCGGTTTATCGTCATTATTTATTTACCCACAATTTAATTTTCAAGATGTCTTGAGTTTTTTTAAGTGAAGCTCAGAATGAATAATATTATGGCTTTACCCAAGGAATCGACCGCATGTGCCCACGTAATATACAAATTCAGCAGTTGAAAAAATAATTTTCAAAAATTTCAACAAAACTATATCATGCGACCCCTCATTGGAACGAGCTCAACGAGCTCGTTCCAATGAGGGGTCACATGATATTTTGTAGAATTTTTTGAAAAAGTGTGGATTTAAAATAATAAATTTTGATATCGTCTGTGTTGTGTAAAGGTTTTTCGAACCGCATCGTCAAGGCGTGCTGATTCGTCCCGACTATGATGCCTCAATTCTCGATTGTGGTACTTATGTTCAGATATCTGAACAGTTTTCGATATACCGCTATACCGCGGTATTCTTTTTAATACCGATACCGGTATTCTGTTTTGAATATCGTGCAGTCCTACGTCCATTTAGTATTCTTAGTCCAGACATAATACACGTGTCGACTAGTTCTCGTCCATGGTCATTACATTCTTTGTCAAGGTTATTTCGATTAATTGGTATGTCCCTAGTATAGGAGTCCGGTAGAGGAAGGTGAGCCAGTGAGTCATCGGTAATATAATCTCTCAGCTTTCCAGTTCTGGCGTTAAGGTCGCCTAATAGGATAATTTCTCCTCCAGACGAAAAGTGACTGATATCGCGTTGTAATTGCACAAAATCTGATTCAAAGTACGGGGAGTTTCTTGGTGGGATGTAGACTGCAGATAGATATATATCAGTCTCAAGCTTGAAGAATGCACTGTCTAGCTTAAGCCAAATAGGATTTTTATTTTTGCTTGGGTGGGCAATGACCGTTAGGCCATTGTATATATCTTTTTTTGCAAGTTTTACAATTCCTCCACTGTGTCGCTTTGCGCACTTTCGCTTGGGTCGCGTTGACTTGTGTATTTCTTCGAAATTTTCGAGTTCATATTGCGTTGACTCACTGGCCCATGTTTCAGATAAAATATTATAAACAACACTGGGTCCTGGGACAACCACATCTCCGAAATAACCCCAAAAGCCTGGAAGAGAATATTCCCATTGAGGAAATACAAATTCGCCCTCGACTGTAAAACTCTGGAAAAGATTTACTTTGCTTTTATTCGCCCGCTGCTCGAATATGCAGATATAATATGGGATAATTGCTCAGAAGTAGAGTCCTCTGTAGTAGAGAAAATACAAATTGAAGCAGCTCGAATAATTACTGGTGGAACTCTCGGAGTGCAAGTAAAACTTCACTGCATGCTGAAACTGGCTGGGAAACGCTTCAAACACGAAGAGAAAAACATGAACTTTATACAATATTTCAAAATGGTTCACCGTCTTGTTCCTGATTATCTATCTACACTGGTACCCCCGCCAGCTGCAGCATCCCACACTTACAGACTCCGAAATCGTACAAATTTACGGATTCCCTACTGCCGAACTAGCTCTCACCAGAATCCATTCTTACCAAACACAACTAAGCTGTGGAATAACTTACCAGTGGCCGTCACAGAAAATAACTCGCTGGTAGATTTTAGTTCCTTTTTGAACAAAGATAAGCTTCGCACCCCCAAGTTGTTTTACTTTCAAAAAACAAGAAAATCCCAAATATACCATTGTACAATGTAGATTACGCCTAAGGTGTAGTAATCTCAACGATCATTTATTCAGCAACTTCCTCACAAGCTCACCCCTCTGCGGTTGTGGAGAACGTGAAACTGCCTATCATTACCTTTTCGACTACCCCATGTATTCCGATATAAGAATTGATACTCTTGATCGACTCCCTTATAACATTGATGAGAATACCTTACTTTATGGATCTCATTTGTAAGTTCTGAAATTAACTCGAAGATATTTTATTGTCTACAAAACTACATTGAGGCAACACGGAGATTCAACTAACCCTCGTAATCCTTAGCGATGCTCGTCGGTTCTCGCGACTGTCGCCCTTAAGACATGAACCTTTTTGTCTGTGAATATCAGTATGCTGCCTGGTCTTTTCTTACAACCAATTCATAACTTCAGGGCAAAATTGCCCATCCACTGGATGCAGCCGTTTTCTCGTTGGAGATCAGTCTCTACCATTTACTTTATGCACGGCTCTATCCTTGTAATCCAGTAGTACTTTACATCTAACCTATATCTAAAATGTTATTTCTGCCGCATGAACTACAGTTTGTGCTCATTTACTGGTGGAGACAGCTTACATAAGCTTTAGCTTGCTGCTGAATCCAATTTCCACACTTCTTAAATTATGTTCACTATTTCTTTTGTATCATGTTTGCTTGAAGTGTCTTTTTGAAATAAAATATTGTTATACAGATAAAATATTGATATCATATGCGTTCATTGCTGTAATCATATCTGGATTACTAAGTTTTCCACCTAAAACCCTGGATATTCCAGGCTGAAATCTTCAACTTCATCAAAGAAGGCATTTTAATGAATTATTGAAATGTTAAGCCCACACGTTACGGTGATTCGTCACTTTACATGCACATGTATGTGGGCGATCTAAAAATGTCAAATGGTTTATTTAGAAAATGAGTTCTTTCTAGATTTTATGTATATAATGAACTATAAATTGCTGTGTCCGACAAAGATTGCGCAGGGAATACATTTTGGTAGGGTACAAGGCTCCTATCCCATACTAATTGTGGGAAAGTATAGCGTCTTGGGCGCTATAGTTTCCCACAATTAGTATGGCTCTCAGTAGGGGTGGTCCACAATATACACATCACTGAGAAATGTACTTTTCCGCGTTTCGGGGAATAGCGCAGGGAATACATTTTGGTAGGGTACAACAGGGAATACATTTTTGGTAGGGTACAAGGCCTTTATCCCATACTAATTGTGGGAAACTACAGCGTCTTGGGCGGGAATACATTTTGGTAGGATACAAGGCCCTTATCCCATACTAATTGTGGGAAACTGTAGCGTCTTGGGCGCTATAGTTTCCCACAATTAGTATGGCTCTCAGTAGGGGTGGTCCACAATATACAATTCACTGAGAAATGTACTTTTCCGCGTTTCGGGGAATAGCGGAAACGTTTTGTCTGAACGCTAGACGAATCAGTTTAGGGGTACGGGTATTGATTAACCAATGGCTGATTGGAAAATTCGGACATAACGGTTGTTTGAGACTGAGTTGCAGTTTTAGTGTTGAGTCATTTCTAGCCTATGCTTGGCTGGTCTCACACGATAATTTTTTGGGGTGTGTTGTAGGTTTTTGTGACATATCAATCCTTTGGGATTATTTGTTTATTTGAAGTACGATATAAAACTTTTCATCTTAGATTGAAGATGGGATTCATTTTCGAGATATTTTTTCTCACCAATTTATTGTTCACAAGTCCAAATGAATTATCTTGAGATGGCTTTGACAGAGATCAAATTATCTCAGATTTTCGACACAGGTTTCTAGAGCATTTTTGACCACAACGTGGATTTTTATCTCTGTTTTTTTTTTCTGGGCGGTCAGGGTAATTGTTTAAGGGAGGTTCTATATTTACTGATAAAAGCAATATGACACAGTTGTTTGTGAATGTATACGCACATATATTTGTTGTCGGAATTTATAAATTTATTTGTTTGAATTTCTGTCTTTTATGAACTCTAACGAAAATATGCCAGCCACAAGGCTAGCTAGTCGGCAGAATTAGTGTGTTATACTAATTTCTATAGTTTCGACCTGATGGATAAACCGGTCTCCGGTATATAACTGGAGATGAGATTAGATGCTTGCATGTACTTAGATATTTTACATTCTTTACAAGGGATAGGCATTGCTGACAAATTGTGTCAACTGAAAGAGATTTTCAGGACAGATAGCTCCCATTCGTTTTCTAATGTTGTCTGTTAATTTAACACTAAGGGTATAGACATCCCCAGAGTGACTGAATAACCGTTTATTTTGATAAATGTTTGATGACCTTTCATGCAATCAGGATACCACATCGGGCTCTCAATAGAGGCGGTCTACGATATACGCACCACTGACAACTGATAGAAGTACTGGTCTCTGATGTAAAACTGGAGATGAGATTAGATGCTTGTAAGTACTTAGGTATTTAACCCTTTACACAACGTAACGGCCAAAACCGGCCAGCGCTATTCTCGAAAATCGCCAGCAAATTTTCGTTATTTTTTCATTTTTGTCTCAGAAACATAGGTTATGACCCCTTATTGGAACGAGCTCGTCGAGCTCGTTCCAATCAGGGGTCATAACCTATTTTTTTGAGACAAAAAATGAAAAAAAATTTAGTTGTCCAAGAATTAATTTTGCAAGTGTCGTCTGTTTTTCTGTTTGGTAAAGGGTTAACATTCTTTACAAGGGATAGTCATGGCTTATAAGTTTCGTCATTGGAAGAAATTTACAGGACAGATAGCTCCCATTCATTTTCTAAAGTTGTCTGTATCTGTAAATTTAACACTAAGGTCATGGAAATTTCATATAAAAATTGAAATTTTGAAATGTTATCGAAGTTGTTTCACAGATGTGTGCGTCAATGCACGAACGTCAGCCATTTTCCTGAAGATTAGTGTAAAAATACAGATGCTGGCCCTTTTACAATCGTTTTCCAGTCAGTTTGAACGTTTGACTTTTAGTCTCTGTTTCAACCCACTTAAAAACAAGAAAACGGAGCGTTACCCTCTTTCATGTTCTGTGACCTTTTTTCCCTTCATTATATGAACGGCGTGCGAATCGTGACATACAGTACGTGGAGAGTGTATTATCATTAAATCACCCACAGAGTGGAGATTCCACCCGAGCAATAATTGCAAATTTGTTGCAAAACATAACCATCACAAGCAAAGTTCCAGCCAATGGACCTCCGGGTTAAACCCGGAGGTCAATTGGCTGAAACTTTGCTTGTGTTTTTTGTCCATATGCACACAGAATTTGAAAGTGATACTTTGAGTGATACTCCACTCCGCGGGTGTTTTAGTTACAATCCACTCTCCACGTACTGTATAATACAGATACAATACTTTCCATTAATATTTTAGTAGAAGAGGTAAGATGTGTTAATTTTTTTCCTGGGAAAAATAAAAACTTGCATATTAATGTTTTTACATTCCCCAAACAAAGAGCCAAAGTGAAGGGTTATTTCCTTGCATCTAAGTAGCTTGTCATAGAAAACCCCAACAAGTTTCCTTTTCTAACTTTTATTAAACGAAAACAACAGACAGCTCCAAGATCTTTCTGTTGTTTTCTTTAATTAATAGTATCAAAATGAAACTTCTCTTTATTTTCTACTGATGATGTCACAGGGTTTTTCCGAACAATTACATGCTTCTGAACTGGACTTTCCTCGCCAAGCTAATAATTTCAGGGGTGATAACGCGAAAGACGATTTTAATGACGATTTCGTATTCGTTCTAAGCATTTTATTGCTGTTTATAATTTCTGTTATGTAAATTGCATAAAGCTCTTGTTGTTCAAATTTTAGAACTTAAAAACAACCTCCATTTTGTTAATTGTTCAACTTGCACACCTCGAAGACGACATTTGGAGCAACAGTTACTGAATAATTAAATATTTTAATATTTTGCGTAGAAATATCGGTAATATCCCCTCATTGAAGCAAGGTCAGCGAACTCGTTATAGTGGAGATCAATAAGCTTTGTTTTAACCCTTTGGACCCGAGCGGACGCTTTTCCGACCAGGAACGTGATACGTCATAACGTAATTAAGGAGGGTGGCTGTTCAGTTAATGTGTGTGGTAGACCAATCAATATTTTCAACATGCTGCCCCGAGGCTGAACGTTGAAAATATGGATTGGTCTACCCCAAATAATAAATATAGACTCTTCTAATTGCCGCCATTGAACTGTCAAGGAAGATACCACTAGAGTTCAAAGGGTTAAAGCCAAGATTTGAAAAAATAATACAACTTTAATGTCGATTTTGGGGAATAGTGCTGGAAGTTTATGACTGTCGTGTTGTGTTGGATAAAGGGTTAACAATAAAGCGGAGTACATTGCATTCCTATTTCATTAAGACGAAAATTCACATGTTTTGAGTTTTCTGCTTTAACGCATAACGGAGATTCGAGTGAAAACTTGGAATAAGAAGATAAGTTGTGGGGCTGTTAAACAAGAACAAATTTGATAATTTTCTCCATATTTGAACCAGAAATTTTTCTATTTGAAATTTCATTACTTTGACATCGGTCCGCGAAGAGTTAAAATCAGGACGATACTGTCGCATCAGGACCGCATTTTATATGAAACACAGTCTGATTGCTCAATGGCATGAAAGCTGCTGGTACTAGTACTACTCCTTCCAACGCCGCCTATACGTTCTTTGATTTTCCAAAACTATAATATACCTCCTGACACTGATAATGCCATTCCAACATCCCATCAAAGTTGTCATAAGTCATCACCAAATGGTCAATTATTACCTCAACAGCCGTCGAGGCATCTAAATTACTCACTCACAGTCTTGCTTTTGTATTATCTTCTGATTATTTCCTCTCGAAAGATGATATTAGCGCGGTAGCACATAAAAATCATAAAAATACCTTTCTTTGCCGTATTGAATCCACGAAATGATGTTTGACCCGCAAAACGCTCTTAATCCTTTACCCAAGGTAACGGCCAAAACCGGCCAGCGCTGTTCTCAAAAATCGCCAATTAATTTTCATTATTTTTTCATTTTTTGTCTCAAAAAGATAGGTTATGACCCCTCGTTGGAACGAGCTCGCCGAGCTCGTTCCAACGAGGGGTCATAACCTATGTTTTTGAGACAAAAAATGAAAAAATTAGTTATTCAAGAAATTTTTTTGCAAGTGTCGTCTGCTTTTCATGTTAGGTAAAGGGTTAAACGTACGCTAAAATGATTTAAAATCGATAAGATGTACTCAAACTATAATTTGAGCCACCACAAAATTTTTTCAAATTTTGGTGAAAAATTGTTGGTTTTCATGGATGTTTATTACACCACTGGTTAAGTTTATTACACTACTGGTTATTACACTACTGGTTGATTATTACACTACTGACTGATTATTACACCACTGGTTAATTTTCATTACATATTGGTTAATATAGCACTACTGGTTGATTATTACACTACTGGTTGTTACAGATCCCCACCAGGGGCAACTGCGTTGTGTCACTGCCTTCGGGTCACTGTCCGGTCATAATAATCTTTCCGCTTTTCCCCCATTGCACTAAAGAATCACAAACGTCCCACCAAAATGAGAGAACATTAACATTTACGTTGCCGAAAGCGACTATTGTCACCTATTTTATGATGATTGTCTGTTCGTTCTTGTGTGCGCAATTCAAACCTACCATACTTGAAACTCTATCATCTCATTAATTGTTGGAAAGGGAGCTCTGGGCCCTTTCCAGCAATGGGCTCAGAGCGCCCTTTCCTACAATTAATGAGATGATAGAGTTTCAAGTATGTCATACATTTTATTAACCTTTTCCGTATATAGGCGTTCATAGTGGTCCTCCATATATGGATGAAGTAGGAGTGGCAGAAAAAGGGTTAAACTTCAGATGCTTTTGTACTTTTTTATATCATGATTACCTATTCTACTGATATAAAAAAGCCTTTGACATCAATTTTAGCTTTACACACCAGCCGTGATGAACACGCCAGCAATGGGATTTCAGTAGTTAACATTTACACCTACAGTGGAACTACATCCAAGTTGACCTTGTTGACCTCGACATGAATACAAACTTGTCTGAATTTATCGCTCGTCGCCATGCGAAGAGTGAAATGAAAGAGGCAATTATTTATTTCATTTTTAAATGAGTTTACCTGATGAGATACCAAAAATTAACAAATATGCGTTGTCTCATGTTAATAAAGCAACTATAACTCGAAATAGTATGTTATTAAAATGAAAAAGGCCTCATGATTTGCGCGTTTCGTTTTCCATTTCATTTCGGCGATAAAATTGACAGTGAAAGTACCGCCCACCGGTGCTCATGTACACAAAAACAGATCCGCACATGTGTACATCTGCTTCTCAGTAAAATCGAAAAAAATAATAGCGACTCTTAACAATCTGACGATCATGGTATCAATAAAATATACCCAAAGTAGCTTGATGTACCAAATGTTCACCACTCGTGGTGAAGTGGAGTTAACCACTCGCCAAATGCTCGGAGTTAACACCACTTCACCACTCGTGCTGAACATTTGGTACGCCAAGCTACTATGGGTATATTCTATATGTTTCCTTTATTTGGTCTTTATTTCGCACTGTTTTATTATTGACTCTCGACCTATGGTGTGTAAATGTATCGCGACCCGATTGTGGTGTCATAGAGAAAATAAAATTTTTCTAATCATACAAATGCTAAATGTAAGTGAAGGGAATACGATCATACTCACACTGGATTAGAAAAAAAAAATCAAGAAAACTAATAGAGAACATCTTGAGAATTATAGTGATTCACCCACCTTAAACGTCATTAATCCCTATTAGAAATAATACATTCACAGACAACATCGACACGCTAAATTGATTTTGGTTTGGAATGAATAAACTTGGCATCACCCAACTGGAGCAAGCCTCTAACGCATACTACTATCAGTAAATTCAAACTTGTCTTGTAGACCTTAACTGTGAAGTTCGATATATATGTAATATGTGCACATTGTCCCTGCACAGATTCGTTTATCGCGGCGAGACTCGTTTTTGGGGTCGTATAGTTAAGAGCCGTTATAAAAGTAGTTATACCTCCACAAGACGAGTCGCGTCCAGCACAATGAGCACAGAACACTTTCATCTACCCATCAGTCAACAAACCCATAACCATGACTTCTTACAACTAGCTGGTAAGAAACAAAAAGCCACACTCAACTGATAAAAATAATGGGTCTTCATTTCCAATTCTCTCAACCCTATAGTACGCGTAGAAATTCCTTCGACATAATGAAATTGTACATTGTGATAAAAAAATAAACTTTTCCGTCAGGCAATGATATTTCTAGCCAAATTTAATTCATGCGGTTACTTGATACCTGGATGGGTGGTTTGCGAAAACAATTATGGCATTATATTTTCTGTAGTACACAAGAATCTCTTTAAATACCTGACGTCACTTCATTCATAATTTTTAGAATCGATCAAATCACAGTGAGATTGACGAAACTTCTCAAAATGTTCTCGCTGTAACTTTTAATTTTTGTGATTCGCCTTCATCTATTTTGCTTTGGTGTTGTGCATGATGGTATCTTTATGTAATGGATCGTGCAATTCTCTGCAACATGGAATGTTTGTTGAAGCAAATAGATGCAGCGCCGCAAGTTTTTGAAGGAAATGACAATGAAAAGTGATTGTCAGTAACAATGAAATAGTCCGTCGGACGCGCGTGAGTTCGTAACCAGCGACGTCGTGTGACATTTGGTATTGCAAGCGTTTGATTGAAATAACTTCCTGATTGCCAGTACACGTCGGGGGAACATGCGCTCGTTTAACTTTTATCGCTACTGCAATAGCGATACAAGATGGTTTATCGACGAATTTGTATCGCTACTGATATTGTTGTTTGCATTTGCGTTTTTTGATAAATAGTAAATAAAACCTTATACCAGAGTGCATTGAGTTATGAAACCATTGGACGAATACATATATCGCACATTCGTCGTTAATGTTGATTGATCCACGAAGCCTTGTGGGATGTTATTGGTGATGTGAGGTTGTCGTTATTCTTCCTTATATATTTTTGTAAGCCCGAGAACTGGAGTATGATCAGCAATCCTTGTACATGGATTCACTTGTTTGACCAATTCCGTATTCATATTTAATTCGCACAAGTCTGGGAAATAGGTGTAAATTTATTGAGTATTGCATTTTGATCGAAAGATATGGCCTAGTAGGTGCTTCTAGTCAAGAGCCGTCTGCCTGTTTAGGCAGGCAACTCTGTCTTGACAAGAAATAACTGTCATGATTTTATGATTGTCCCTGCTCACTATTATCAGAATTGTCAGTGCCAAAGCACTTGCCCGTATTACATCACGAGTTGGTACACTAGACTAAGTTTTTTAGTGATAATCTCGAGAGACGAAGCTAAACTACTCAACTTTTAATTTAAACCCCGTTTCCATGCGCCTATTTGCACACGTGAGTAAATTTGCATACATGCAAATTTTGCTTACATGTGCCAAAGTATTGTTTACGATGCGTTCACATGCATTTGGGGCTTCTTGATCAATTCAGTCAATTCAGTGAAAATGGATGGAGTGATCAGTTTTAGAAGACGTAGAATGTTGCCAAACGGCTTGGGATTAGGGTGTGCTTTGGGTTTCGGATATGAGAAGAGGACATGCAGTAGATAAAGATCAGTTAATTGGTTTGAGTATGACCGGGTTTTGTTGAGGACATTTGACGCTCATTTTCGCTGATTTACATTTCTATTTCAAGCCATCTTTACTGATGTATGAACTAAACTGAAAAAAGTCACAAGCGTCAAATGTCAGTTATTAGGTCACGCAAGTCCTGTTAATATGGCTTATGCAATAATTTATCTCTTATGGGAAAACTACTCACGTAAGCAAATTTTACTGTGCGTTCACGTGAGAAAAAATACTCATGCGCCAATTGCGCATATATGCAAACGAAAATTTACATTTGGTCCCCACTAGGTGCAAAAGTAAAAAAAATGCATATTGAGTAAATTTTACTCCATGCGTAAATGCGTTCACATGTGCTGATTTGCATACATAAGCAAATTTGCGTATATGCAAATAAACACTCACGTATGTGAATCGACGCATGTGAACGGGGCTTAAGTGTACAGAATGTTGCAAGCGTAGTGTGCGGAAATCTTGTAATGATGTTATGCCTTAGGGAACCAGAGGTGAGTCTGAGTGGTTATAGGTTGAAGTGATACATTTCTGACTTTTTACGAATTATTTCAAATGGCCACCTTTGGTAAATTATCTGTAGGCAAAAAAAAGACATCGAAATGAATTTTTGATACTTTTCGGCTGTTTAACAATTTCCATAAGAGGAGGAAATCTCTGGGGATATTGAATTCTTAAGAACACCTGTTTCCTCAGTATAATAATGAAATGATCGTTTAATTGACCCCCAAAGAAAAAAAAAGTGTAACAGAAGAGTCGACAGACGTATCGAACTTCATATATACTGCAATTTAAAATGAGATTATCGCGATGCGTAATTGTTTGAGAAAATACTTAGAAAGACTTAATAGTATCTTGCAGTTTGGTACTCCTGGAACAGCTACACTTAACCCTTTACCTAACCAGAGCAGACGACACTTGCAAAAATAATTCTTGAATAACTAATTATTTTCATTTTTTGTCTCAAAAATATAGGTTATGACCCCTCGTTGGAACGAGCTCGTTCCAACGAGGGGTCATAACCTATGTTTTTGAGACAAAAAATAAAAAAAATAATGAAAATTAATTGGCGATTTTTGAGAATAGCGCTGGCCGGTTTTGGCCGTTACGTTAGGTAAAGGGTTAAAATGCATAAAAGAATGGTGGCAATGGTGCTCCGTCTGTATCTTTCATGCGCACGTGTTAAAATCCAGCTTTTTTATTTCAGAGGAAAACTGAAGACGTATGGGTTATTACCACCATGTGGGTTTCCAAGATGGTGCATTGTAGGAGAGGTCTCGTCTCTGGGCATATATCGACGAGTCCGTTAGGACGAGTCGATATACGACCCAGAAGCACGGTCGAGACTTCAATACACCATCTCGGAAACCCAAATGGCGGTATTAACCAATTTATCTCACAATATCTCTCCCTTTCTTGACTTGTTATATGAAGGGATTAGGTACAGTTTAACAGCGTTAATCGTTCCGCGTCTATGAATTGATGTTTCATGAATGAAGATCATGAGGTAATGGTAATGCGTTCTTGCTCTATGCATGACGTAATCCCTATTTATTGTTCTACTAGTACTATAACCGTTAAAGTTTACAGTAATGTTTCAGCTGTGTGTTTCTTTGTTTTATTTTCCCTGTTTAACGCATGGTAGTTCTATATAAAAATATCATCATGCCAAAGAGTATTTTGTCTAATTTATTTTGTTTAGCTGGTTGTGCATTTATAATACTATAATCGAAAACGTTGCCCTCGACATGTGTAATAACTAGATGCCAACAGAGTGCAGATAAAAATGGTTTCTTTCTGAATCGAATGATTCTACCCTCAATACAGATTTAATTTTTGTCTAGGCGTTTTTATTTCTATTGGGGGAAATACGTTCCTGCTTAAGATAACAAATTGTGCAGAGCGTATATTCATGTACTACGTGGCTGAATGTGGTGATCGTTATGTCTAGTTGACCAAAAACAAATTGTGGTACTTAGTTAGAAACGTTCGTCTATTCACCATTCTACTACGACAAACTTGACTCGAAGTTGCATGACAATCATTTTTCTGGATCAAAGACTTAACACTTTGAACCCTAGTGGTCGCTTTTGCGGTCAGGAACATGATACGCCATAACGCCATTATATAGGATGGCTGTTCAGTAAATGTGTGGGGCAGACCCATCAATATTTTCAACTTGCAGCCCCGAGGCTGCACGTTGAAAATTTTGATAGGTCTACCCCAAATAATGAATATGGACTCTTCCGAGTTCTTCCACTGAAATGGCATGGAAGATACCACTAGAGTTCAAAGGGTTAACTTTGGGTTTGATTTCAGAGAACACGATATGTGACGGTAGTCGTGTCGCCGAGTAATGTTTGATTTCTACCGTGATCGCAGAGTGGAGTCAATGAGAATTACTGGACTGACAATACAGAGGAACTGTTGCTTTATCATTTCTTATTACCACTTTAGCGTGCGTTCTCTAGTTAGTCTGTGTGAACACACAGACTATTGTTTTTGTACGGTTTCTTTTTCTTTTTTTCTTTCTTCTTCTTCTTCTTCTTCTTCTTCTTCTTCTTCTTCTTCTTCTTCTTCTCCTGTCTTCTGTCTTCTATGCACTTCCTTGTCCTCACGATAACTCGAAAACGAATTGTCCTATCTCGCTGATTTTTGGCATACTGGTAGACATTCATAACCTCTCGGCCACCTTTGTTTTTCAGGTCACTAGAGCCATTGAGTATGGCCCAGTAGGCCACAGGGTTTTCACAGCCTCCAATTTCCTGATACAGTAAATTCTCCCCAAGCAATACAATGTTATGTTCACACTGGAGACTATGTAAACACCAGTGGAGTAAGCTGTCAAAATGAAATCTGACCTTGTCATCATAATGGGACGTTAGTTCCTGAAACTAAGGTGAGAGAAACCCTTTGCCTTGCAAGGAAATAAATTGTAAATTATTCAGTTCACTGCTTTTAACCCTCTCCAGACTTCTATGTGGATTGCACATATTTTATTTCAGGCAGAATAAAGTTAACCATTTCCATAAAACTGCACTGAATAATTGTTGAAACCTATCTTATTCAGCTCAATGCTTTTAACCCTCTCAAGACTTCAATGTGGATTGCACATATTTTATTTCAGGCAGAATAAAGTTAACCCTTTCCACAAAACTGCACTGAATAATTGTTGAATCCTATCACAAAACTGTCAGGGTGCCGGTAACAATGCAATACTGAGATGGAATAATCATGGAATATTTTATTTCAGGCAGAATAAAGTTAACCCTTTCCGTAAAAGTGCGCTGAATAATTGTTGAAACCTATCAATACTGACATGGTCGACTGTACTGTTAACTGTGTTAGTGCTATGACTGTTTAAAACTCATTTTGTTAGAGGAGTTCTATAGTTTTTCACTGCGCTCGGCTCGGTCTCACCGAGAGAAACCCTTTGTCTTGCAAGGAAATAAATGATAAATTATTCAGTTCAATGCGTTTAACCCTCTCAAGACTTCAATGTGGATTGCACATATTTTATTTCAGGCAGAATAAAGTTAACCCTTTCCATAAAACGGCACTGAATAATTTTAAAATTTGTTGAAACCTATCTTATTCAGTTCAATGCTTTTAACCCTTTCAAGACTTCAATGTGGATTGCACATATTTTATTTCAGGCAGAATAAAGTTAACCCTTTCCATAAAACTGCACTGAATAATTGTTGAAACCTATCACAAAACTGTCAGGGTGCCGGTAACAATCCAATACTGACATGGTCGACTGTACTGTTAACTGTGTTAGTGCTATGACTGTTTAAAACTCATTTGTTAGAGGAGTTCTATAGTCTTTCACTGCGCTCAGCTCGGTCTCACCGAGAGTGCAGAAACCTTTGGTGCCAAAGTGCCATTAGGAGAATGTCTCTGATTTGTGCCGTTCCATCCCTCCGGAGTGCAAAAGCAGGTACTCTCAGCTGAGAAACTTAATATTTTCCGCTTTATTTTCTTAATATTTAATTATACGTGGAATGGGACACCCTTTCAGTGTGCCTTCCAAAGTAATGGATTCTTAACCATTTAGCCAACATAATGGCGAAAACTGGTCAACATTATTCACAGAAGCGTCTATTCAGTTTTAATTACCTTTTCATTTTTGCTTGAAAAACATAGCTTATGACCCTTTATTGGATTGAGCTCATTTTTAAAGGATTATTTATTTATTGGTGTTTAATGTCACATATTTCTGCCCAGTGGCTAATGATGACCACGACAGTTTTTCAGGTGGAGGAAGTCGGTGTACCCGGGAAGAACCACCGGGCAACAACGAGCAACTGTCAGATCTCCCACATATTAAATCCACACAAGCAGGGTTACCATTAGTTGAAGACGGGTGCACCATCGATGTGCAGTACGCTTTAGTACACAGCGCCACCATGCACCCACGTGGTCAATGGGGTGAAGTGTCTTGCCCAAGGACAGAGTGAGGACCTCACGCCTTGCAGCCTGCACCTCTGCCAACTGAGCCACTGCACCCCCATTTAAAGGATTAAAATGGAGTATGTAAAGGAAATATTTTAACCCTCTGAAGATCTTAATATGGGGGCATTATTCAGAAAGACTGGGAAATGCATTTTATTACACCTTAATGCATTTCTAAAGTTTATGAACATATTTCATCACTCAAATTAGTGGGCAGAGGCAAAAATGTCCATTTCTGATTCGTGTATCAAACCCTTTGAATGCTGGTCACATATATGCCATTTCTGGTTTCTTAAAAAAAATGTTCTGATTCCTGTATGAATATCTGTAAATACTGCTAACGAAAACCCATTTCTGGTTCGTTCAAAAATATTTTACTCCTGAAAAATAAGCCTCCGTGAATTCTCTTTCTTTATAGTTTATTCCTGATACTTTAACCCCTTTCGCACAGACTTAAATTTACTGGTGGCAGTAAATTCTGTTTCTCTAGTATATTAACACAATTTTACCTTTATGGTAAAAGTGCATAATGCACAGACTCAAACCGGAAGTTGTGTGTTAACGTGGTTAACAGTCCGCTTCCACCTAAATGTTTCGTTAACAACCCCGGCTCTGGTTACAGTTTATGTAATCTGTCATACCAAACGCGCCACTGGATCCGAGATGTGGAAACGCGCGTAACTGCAATGAATGTGAAAAAAACACGTGAAATTGGTGTGATTTTCCCATTACTTCGGTGATGAAGCATTCGAATTGTCAAGGTGAGTGTAATTAATTCATTACGGTAGGTGTTTGTTAGTAAATTTCGAGAGAAGGCTAATTTTTCGTGGCAAACAAAAATATTTAAATTAAGCTATCATGTGATTGACCACGTGGCGTTTTGTTTATCAAGAAACAGACCATACATGTGTTTTGGTTAAATGCCATTGCGAAAACTCGGAATGTCACAATCTAGTGAACTTGATGAAGAACCTTTGGATTTAACCATTTTAGAAGTGGTAATAATAGTAATAACAAGATTTTGTTGGGCGTCCCTGTTTATTAACGGCCCTTCAGGAATGATTAACAGCCTTCGGGCCGTTAACAGCCTTCGACTTCGTCTCGGGCCGTTAATGGACCCTCTGGCTGTTAATCATTCCTGTCGGGCCGTTAATAAACCGTAACGCCCTCCAAAATCATGTTATTTGTATACTAACACGACCAGCAGACGACACATATAAAAGAAATTCACTGAATAACTAAAAATGTACTTTTTGTCGCAAATCGTAGCTTATGAACCATCATTGGAACGGTAGCCACGAGCTCATTCCAATCAGGGGACATAATATATACTTCTGAGCCAAAATTGAAAAACAGAATAGAATAATTGAACGGCGAATTTTGTGAATAAGACTGGCTAGTTATTACGTTGAGTTGGTTAAAGGGTTACGGAAGACAGGAATCGTCATTCAAACATTTCGAGAAATTCAGTAGACAGTTTTAGTTCTTATCTCCGAAGTGATGGAATATGATTTTGCTGGACGTATAGAGTTGTTGATGGAAAGGATTCAAATTGAGATATGAATGGCAATATGTCATCTCTTATGACTGGTTGATTCGCAAGAATCCATAGATACACCTCATTTGTCTGTATTGGTAAACGTGTTTATCTTCTTCGTTTTTACTAGTTTCTAGTTTATACCTGCTCGTTAGCCCTTTACTCAACGCCACGGCCAAAACTGGCCAGCGCTATTCTCAAAAATCGCCAATTAATTTTCATTATTTTTTCATTTTTTGTCTCAAAAACATAGGTTAGGACTCCTAGTTTGAACGAGCTCGTGGAGCTCGTCCCAACGAGGTGTCACAACCTATTTTTTTGAGACAAAAAATAAAAAAAATTAGTTATAGAAGAATTTGTTTGGCAAGTGTCGTCTGCTTTTCATGTTAGGTAAAAGGTTAAAACACAGAGATTTGAAAGCGGAAGAATATGTTCTAATTTTGCAATCAAATATATCCATAAATTATAATAAACTAAGAAGTGACGTTCGCAACTTACAAAGTTATTTGACTAATTTACTTCTCCAAAATATTGTCTATTGACTGAATCTGTCTTTTATTGGCGTATTAGTTCCATAATCCGTACTGCCAGTTTAATCTGCAATACCAGCTGTTTGGTGTGATAACAATGTATCTTATTGTTATTGACAAAAAGTATTTGTTGCCCAAGAAAGAGATTAATCAGATCAATAACAAAGCTGACACTTTCACTAAATCTTCTTCTTCGGGGATTATGTTGCTTACAAATACTAGCAGATTGATAGCAGACCAATCTAACTCTCTCACATCACTGATATCTTTATTGAAAACCAATTGTTTGGATATAAATTCTAGCAGATAATTTGGTTTCGCCTAATCAGTGAACTGCTCAAAAATAAACATGAATCGGTCAGCTGCCAGCGGTCAATAATTACCTCAATTTTACTGTCTATTCAACATGAGGAGTGCGCAGAACGTTGAGAACCACAGACGAGAGGTCATAGATTCTTCAATTTTAACCCTTTGAACCCTAGCGGACGTTTTTCCTGCCAGCAACATGATACGTCATTAAAATATTTATTTATTTATTTATTGGGTTTTAAGGTCACATACTTAGCACAATGGCTAATCATGACCGTGACAGTTTTACGGGTGGAGGAAGCCGGAGTACCCGGAGAGAACCACCGAGCAACGACGAGCAACTGTCAGCTCCTCAACATTCTAACTCTGTTCAAGCTCCGCTCAAGCAGGGTTACAGCGGTTGAAGACATGTGCACCATCGACGTGCAGTACGTCTTAGTACACGGCGTCATCGTGCCCCCATGTAGGCAACCGGGAAAAAGTGCCTTGCCCAAGGACACGTCATTAAATAGGATGGCTGTTCAGCAAATGTGTGGGGTAAACCAATCAATATTTTCAACGTGCAGCCCCGAGGCTGCACGTTGAAAATAGTGATTAGTCTACCCCAAATAATGAATATGGACTCTTCTAATTGCTGCCATTGAACTGGCATGGGAGATACTACTAGAGTAAAAGGGTTAAGGTTCGTTGCCCTTTAGCGTAGATGATTGGAATCCAGAAATCTAGCCCTTGACCGTCCACTGAAACACCGCGTTTTCCGAAAAAAAAATCGTGCTGCGATTTGTATTCATAAAGTAAGTAGCTGCTCAGAGAATTTGTGTGGTATGCCAATCAAGATTTTTCACGTGCAGCCCTAAGGCATAATAAAATATTGATTCGCCTTTCCCAGGTTACGAATAGACTCTTCCAATCGATGACCCTGAACTCGCGGGGAAGATACCATCCGTGTTTAAAGGGTTAAAATAATACACTCGAATAAAACAAACTTGATAACAAGATAAAAATTACGCTTTGCTGGCTCTAGATTACAAAAGCCACGCCTGTGCATTATGTTGAAAAATCATCATTAGATTTGTCAATAAGAATTTACACCTCAGACAGTAGAGTGTCGTCAGAAGAATATTTTACACGATTTAGTTTAGAATTCCTAGCAAAGCAAAGAATGCAAAGGAAATCTGCCAACTAGAGTTGCTCGTGCTTTGTTCATAAATAATATAGAGTTAAGCTGCTAAATTACAAAGAACCCTTTACTTTAGCCACGACCCACTCTACCTGTACACAAACACTTCCCCGTAATATAGTGAAAAAACATTCAATACAAGTTATGTAAAAAATGGCGAAGTAATCAGATTTTATAGTCAATAAATCTCTAGTGTCCGTTCTTTGGTTAAAGGTGAAAAATGGGTGCATTTTATGTTACATAACTCATGACTTTGTGAGTAATGCTTGTTAAGTTTGTCGTGTAATGTGAAACACGGTGTTGAGTTTGCACCCAACAATTACTAACAGTGTCCGTTTTACGGATGTTGGAACTAGACATAATCAGTCGAGTCAGTGCCATTGCATGACTGTCGTCGGTGATGCTTGTCAGAGACAAGGAACTGAGCTTTTATGTAATGTCACAATGCTATGAAGGAAATGAGGCAGACAAATGCCAGAGGTGTAGTACTGCGATTGCAAAAGCCACCACCTTCTCGATCAGACGGCCGCAAGATGGAAATCATTTTCGTGAGAAACGATGGTATCTTATCCATTTATTCCAGCGCTTTGGAACATGTCAAGGACACTCTTGGAGATACCAGTCTGCAACAAGAATCCCATTTAAAAATTAACATCTACATTGAATTTTAAACCGATTTCTGGTAACTATGTACCGTATTGTAACTAGAAAGTGGACAGAGAATTTCGACCAGATCGCGAACGAGTCAGGATCCGGTTGAAATTTTCTGTCCGCTTTTTGCTAATCCCACTGTAGAATTTCACCACTCAAAATCTCTGTTGATACTAGATTTATTTATATTTCATTGGTGTTTAAGGTCACATACTTATGCACAATGGCTAATCATTACCCTGACAGTTTTACGGGTGGAAGAAGCGGAGTACCCGGAGAGAACTACCGAGCAACGACGAGCAGCTGCCAGCTCCCCAACATCGTAACTCCGTACTGCAGCACAGGCAGGGTTAGATTGGTTGTAGACATGCGCACCATCGACGTGCAGTACGCCTTAGTACACGGCGTCATCGTGCCCCCATGTGGACAAACGGGGTTAAGTGCCTTGCCCAAGGACACAACGCGGGAGTCCGAATCGATCGCTCAGACCCTCACCCATCCGAGGACTAACCGGGCTCGACGTTGCTTAACTTCGGTGATCTGACGAGAACCGGTCACCGCCACGCCACCGCGCCCCCTTGTTGATACTAGATGTCTATTTATACTACTCAAAAGTTTGTTAAGCACCACCTATATCTAACTACTTGTTTTACGTTTTTAGTCGAAATATTGTTATGAAAAGTGTATATACTCTGTATTTAATTATACCTTTAATGATTTAAGTACAGAAATTAAGATTTTGTTTGTGTTTGACATTATTTTTTAGCTTTTGAATACGATAACCATGGAAAATGGATATTATTGGTGAAAGAGGACATTTTTCAAATTTGCCAAAAAGTTGACGAAGCGAACTGGTATGGGTTCAAGGTTGAGTAAGAGACCCGTTACTGTTTACAGCTTGACAACGCCTTCTTATGCCCCCAATCAGGTCCTTGATGGTCCTTTGTGGGGTGTTGTTCTTGGACCAGAATGGCACCAAGCTCCTGGACACTTCTTGGCTGGACTGGTCAGACTGAAATTGCATGCTGAAACTCATTCCAGAAATGTTCGATTGGATTGAGGTCAAGGGATCTTGCTGGCCAGTCCATACGCTCAATCCCCTCCCTCTTTCGGTATTCCCGGAAAGCCTGGGAAACACGAAGACGGGCATTATCGTCCATGAGAATGAATCTATCACCCACTGCACCTGCATACAATCTGACGTGGGCATCCAACATCTCATCAATATACCGCTGTACAGTCAATGTACCACGGTCAAGAACACAGTGCCCTGTACGTCCATCCCTGCTGATGCCATCCCAGGCCATGGATAACCCTCCACCATAGCGGCCATGCTCAGCAAAGTTGGCTGCATGGAATCGCTCCCCTGGTCTTCTCCAAATCCTAGAACGCCTAACTCTGTAGTCTAGGCAGTACCTTGACTCATCTGTAAAAGGGACAGGTCGCCAATCTTCTCTGGTCCATCCAACATGGTCCATGGCTCATTCATATCGTGTGCTTGGCGGTGGTTCTGGAACAGCGGAATGCGAATACATGGTCTTCTCGATCGGAGGCCACATTCGTGCAACCTTGCCCGGATAGTCTGCATCGAAACATTTACCCCGATGCATTCTGAAGGTCACTGCGAAGCTGGGTTGCTGTAGCAAAGCGGTTCCTACGGGGGCCTGAATGATCAAAAATCTGCCTTCAGCTGCAGATGTTGCCCTGTCTCTACCACCACCATGTCATCTTACTGGTGTGCCATACTGCTGAAATCTTGTCCAGACTCTGATGAACACGGTATGGTGCACGCCAAGGGCTTCGCAAACATGGCGATGGGTATCCCTACAGCCAGCCACATTTCTGCTTCAGACAAATGTCTTCTTACCTTTGCATTCGCCATATTCAATCATTAAATCATAAGGGTTTGTGTTGAAATGAAGATTGAATACCCTACACATGTCATGTACATGTAGACAGTACACGAAAATATCATGAAAATTAAGGGGCACATGCTTTCCATGACTGTCACGAAAAGTCTTCCTGTCAAGAGAGCTAATGTAAATACTGGGGATGCAAACATGCCTCAATCATATCCACCAAAATATCGCAAATATGTCACAAGCAAATTTCACAATGATGTGTCATATATGTGGTGCTTAGCAAACTTTGATTAGTATATTATTCAAAATATACTGAGATATAATATACAATACATGGGAGCGCAATGGCTCAGTGGTTACGGCATTGGACTTCAAACCGAAAGGTCCACGGTTCGATCCCCACCAAGGACAACTACTTTGTGCGCCTGGTAAAGGCACTTAACCCTTTACCCAACGTAACGGCCAAAACCGACTAGCGTTGTTCGCAAAACTCGCCAATTAATTTTATTTTTTTTTTCATTTTCTGTCTCAAAAACGTAGTTTATGACCCCTCTTCGGAACGAGCTCGTCGAGCTCGTTCCAAAGAGGGGTCATAACCTATGTTTTTGAGACAAAAAATGAAAAAATTAATTATTCAAGAATTTTGTTTGCAAGTGTCGTCTGCTTTTCATGTTAGGTAAAGGGTTAATCCATATTGACCACGCGGTGGTATGGTGGCGCTGTATACTAAGTCTTACTGCACGTCGGCGGTGCATTTGCCTTCAACCAATGCTAACCCTGCTTGTACGGAGTTGATACGTTGAAGAGTCTGCTATTACTCGCCGCTGCTCTGGAAGGAAACAATTAGAGGTTATTATCTGGTTAGTTTCATATCGGGAGAGATATCAGCCCGAGGTAACTTCAAATCAGCCTGAAACCGAAGGTTGAAGGCTGGTGTGAAGTTACCGAAGCCTGATATCTCGGCCGATTTGAAACTTACCAAGAAATCACATCTTTATTTATTGAACGAAAACAAATGTTCGCAAAATATTCTCAGATCTTTTACAGTTTTCTGACAGTGTTATTGCTTCATTCCTTCCATTAAGTCCGAAATTACCTCCTCTCCTAGTTCAGCTATCCTAACGTCGGGGCTTCCCCGGCGGAGAAGCACCGACGTTCAGATAGATGAGCTATCTCCTTTCTCACTTCGACGAACTTCCGTTTACGACTCTGAATCGTAGTTTGCGTTGGATTTTGTGTACAACTCTCTTCTTTGTTCTCTCCATACACCTAATCATTACTAATTGCCATAATTAATTCCATATCATACCATACAAAAACTACTCACTGTCACCCGGTAGCGCCAATTTTCCCGATTGCGTTAAAATAAATAACGGTGAACGATTTTACTGTGAACAAAATGGTTGCACCTTGTAACGTACCAAGGGGGACAACCCAATCTTGGTTCATATCGACTGAAGTCGGCGTCAAATCAACCGAGTTTGAAGTCGTAGCCGAGCTTGATAATGGGCAATTCTGAGAAAGAAAATGATATCCAATAAATAAATAAAAATTACACCGGAGATGCAATATTTTCGCGTTTCGTATTAACCCTTTACCCAACGCAGACGATATCAAAATTGCTTATTTTAAATATCATTTTTTAAAATTTTTCAAAAAATTTCAACAAAACCATATCATGTGACCCCTCGTTGGAACGAGCTCCGCGAGCTCGTTCCAACGAGGGGTCACATGATATGGTTTTGTGGAAATTGTTTGAAAAATAATATTTTTTCAACTGATGAATTTGCATATTACGCGCACGGATAAGGGCAATTCGTTAGGTAAAGGGTTAAACAGGCTTCATTTTGGACTATTGCTGAGAGAAAAGGCGACAGAGAGTTCCGAACAGATCCCGATTCACAGGCGACTCAGTCGAAATTTCCTGTTGCATTTGCTGTCATAGTACTGCGTGTAAGAAGGAGTGAAATATTAATGCTTCACATATGGATCATCAGGTGTCCTCATTTTTAAGAGGAAGGGTACCTATACTTTATACTTCAGTTTCAAACCTGACATCTTTATTGCTAAGTCACCCTCTAAATGTGCCGGACTGAGAATGTTCCACGCCAATAAACTGTGAAAATCATAACGAATTTCCCATTGCAAATCTAGATCAAGTTTGTCTTTTTTCTCATTCAGGCAGATCTGAATTGAAAAGTGAATTTTAGAAATGTAATGACGACCTGCCAGTGAAACGTTTGGAAGTGTGGGGAGAAATCCAGATACAAAAAAATGTTTTCAAGTTGACAATATCATCATAAATTAAAGACGAGATTAGCAATAACGATGGTTTCCATTCTCTAATGGGCACAGACATGACATTCTCACAAGAGAAGTTATTTCTACAGTAGCTCATATTTGAAAGAGTAAAAGTACATATAGGTGGACCATATAAAGCATGGTGGTAGTTTTCGACATATTCTGACAGTATTTTGCACGATCTAAGAATAAAATTAATTCATTTGTTCAATAAACCGATGCAAAAGAGGTTGAGTGCAAGTACAAGGGGGAGATAATTTAATTTCCCATCAATTGCACTGCAAACCCTTTTGATCTTTTCGTTAAGAACCAACGTGAATCGAAAACTGTAAAAATTAGAGTTAACACTGCACTAGACGTATTGTTATTCAGCTGTCATTACTTCTACCGTAAATATCACGGTAATGACTGTCATCACTTGAAGTTTCATCATGTGAAGACTTAGACGAGAGTGTTCATGTACAGTCCTGCTTTTGCAAAATACCATCGTCGATTTCGAACGTTACCTTGTTTTTGAAGAGTGAACTTTTGAGGTAGACTAATTAATATCCACAGCCATACGTATTGGTCAACAGTACAGCCGCCGTGGACTGGACAAATTTCACGGGTGGGCAATATTACCACGGACGCAATAATATTAAATTCCAAACACTAATTAATTTTCATTATATTTTTTTCATTTTCTGTCTCAAAAACATAGGTTATGACCCCTCTTTGGAACGAGCTCGTTGAGCGCGTTCCAAAGAGGGGTCATAACCTATGTTTTTGAGACAAAAAATGAAAAAAATTAATTATTCAAGAATTTTGTTTGCGAGTGTCGTCTGCTTTTCAGTACAGCCGCCGTGGACTGGATAATCTTCACGGGTGGGCAATATTTCCACGAGCGCAATAATATTAGATTCCAAACACTAATTATAGGAATAATCATCAAGAATTTAATTAATGAAGCACCGGGTACGACCCGGTGCTTCATTAATTAAAATTTTGCTGATGATGATTTGTATTACCTTGTAAACGCTTGCGTGAACATCACACCCTACGCGTGGATTACGATCAGTCCACGGCGACTGTACTGTATTCTGTATGACAAATCAACAACCTTTGCGTATAATAAATAAAATAAAAATACCAGTTCCGAGCGAACACATTACAGGCCAGCATTTTATTAACGTGTCACGTTTCAATAAATCATATATTACACACTGAAAAATGTCCCACGTGAAAGGTATGAAACCCAGCCAATGTAGGCTCATGAGACACGTAATGCCATATGCAAAAAAAATCACTAAAATATAATATTTTCAGGAACATGTATATACAGAAAAATCCTCCACCCCCACCAATCAAGAGAGACAAAAACACATTTACGTTTTCTCGTGTTGTTTATATATAAATACAATAGAAAATACATTTTTGTCAAGCGATTACTGTACGATATTTGCACCATAATATTATATGGTAGAAGAACCGGCAGTTAGTTGCCAGGACTTTTACAATATTTTATTGGTAGTTTTGTACAGTGAAGAGACCAACCCCAACAAGTTATGCTCAAAAGGTAAATTTTGTTTAAGCTTGTTGTCTGATCATTACGTGTACATCGCCTGTATAAACTGATGATTGAGACTCCACTAATTGAACTGTGGGGTGGGGTCAGAAAACCCAACCACGTGCCGCCATTTAGTTGGTTTTGTTGTCTATAATTAGATGTACGTTTTTCCAGTGCCTAATCACAGTTGGCTATTCCATTACAAATAGTCCGTTAGTGTCCGTAAATAGTAATTATTGTTGCTAATAATTGAGGGTGAAACATAAATTGGATACAGTTTGGATGGAAAAGCAATTTAAAAAACACTACTGAAAGGTGAATTTTTAAATGAAATAAAATTGATTTTAAAGAAGCAGCAATGTCGTATGAATATTTTCGTATGTGTGAGGTGCGATTCACCAACTTGACGGTGTTACTTTGATCTCGCAGTTCAGTGACACTGATTAGCAAGTATCTCTCTTAAGTCAGGGAAAAAACCCATAAACAAATATACTCATCATATTGAAAAACTCTCACTTTGAAAAATTCGATGAAAGTCATTGTGAACCCATGGTCGATTTGTTCTTTTCCGCCCAGGTCATCCGAGTCTCATCACCCTGTTCGGCCTGTTGGCCAACAATGGGGAATTAGTGAAATGCAAGCATACTTGGTGATTTAAAACAAAAAAAGGAAAAGAATTCTGACCACCACGTTTATCCAGATGGGCTGTGAAAAAGATACAACTCGTTACCTTACAAGCCTAGCAATGCCAGTCGATAAACTGAGAAACCGAAAACAATGAGTTTTCAACACAGATTTTAGAAGCAGAAAGAACGGGAAAAATATGATAAGTTTTTAGAAGATTTTTTGGAGAGTAACAAAAATTAGTTATGCTGCAAAGTGATTTTATCTTGGATAAAACAGGTCAGTGTTTTTCTTCTTTTTATTGAAGGTAACAAATTCTGGAAACAATCCCAAAGCCAACATTTCGTGATTCTTCCAACCTAGTTGCCTTGATAAATAAAGAGTATTAGGCGCAAAATTAGTTTTCAAAAATTAGTGCATAAATTACACTTGAATGCAGAGAACAACGGACAGTGATCCAGCCTTATATAACGCGGAATATGTCGTTACTTGTTGCCACCCAAGGAAGATATGATACGGTATCTTTGTGCATAATTTACACTTGAATACCGAGAACAACGTGAAACGTGGAACATATCAATTCAATTCAATTCAATTCAATATTTATTTCACAGCTTAGAAATACAACGGAAAGAAACAAGGTTACAAAAAACAAAGGTAGATGTACAAATGTATACTGTGAGGAATGCCATAGCCTTGTGACTGTCTTCCTGTCATCCCCTAGACAGTAAAAATAAAGACTAAACAGCAAAATGGCAAATGGCAAATGATGGACTCAAGTAAGGTAAATCTTGACAGCAGGTAGCACATTGTTTTTTGTTAATATTGTATTGATATGTATTGATTATTAGTTCCTTATTCACCCCCCCCCCCCCTTGTTTGCCCGTAGCGTGACCGCTCATCAAAAAGCCCATTGTACTGATGTTCAAAAACAGGCTAATTACGCCAGCGATATTATTCTGGCTCCCAGTAACTGTTTATCCACTGCACTACAAAACAGGTTTAAAGACCTTCATTATGAATTTGATGAAGTTTTCAATCCACATTATGAAGGTTATAATGGTACATCGGGAAGTTTCCAGGTTAAAGTAAATATGGGGTCCTACATTGCCACCCCAACGTAAGGGCCGAATACCTCAATATTCCCGCGATAAACTGGAATTACTTCAACAAAAAAATCAATAATCTTGAGGCAATAGGTGTTTTTCGGCGACCAGATGACATTGGCGTCGTTGCCGAGTATATCAATCCTTCTTTTCTTATTAAAAAGTCCTCAGGCGACTTCAGATTAGTAACAGCATTTGGTAAGGTAGGGCAGTATAGTAAACCTCAGCCGTCTCTTTTGCCAGACGTTGATTCTACCTTGCGCAAAATAGCACAGTGGAAATATATAGTAAAGTCTGACCTCACTAGTGCTTACTACCAAATACCGCTTGCCAAAGAATCCATCCATGAAATAGTGTGGTATTGTCTCACAATTTCGTGGAGTATTCGTGTATACTCGTTGCGCTATGGGTATGCCCGGCTCGAAAACAGCTTTAAAGGAACTCATGTGTCGTGTCCTAGGGGATTTACTAGAAGAAGGGGTAGTAGCAAAACTTGCAGATGATCTGTATTGCGGAAGTAATTCTCCCGATCAACTGCTCAACAACTGGAAGCGGATCCTTGTCGCGTTACATAAAAATGACTTGAAACTAGCCCCTCATAAGACAATATTAGCTCCAGAATCAACTACCATTTTGGGATGGTTGTGGACAAAAGGCAGTATTAAGGCATGTCCACATAGAATAACAACATTATCCTCTTGTTTACCCCCCAGAAACAGTTAGAGGATTACACTCATTTATTGGAAGTTTCAAAGTGTTGTCAAGGGTATTACCTAATTGTGCCCCATTGCTTGATCCACTCGATTCCGCTGTTGCTGGGCGTCAATCTCAAGAAAAATGTATTTGGACAGAGAGTTTACTTAACGCTTTTAATAAGGCCCAAAAATCCCTCACAAACAGTCAAACTATTACCCTTCCGCGACCTGATGATCAGTTGTGGATTGTAACGGACGGGGCTGTCAAAACACCTGGATTAGATGCTACACTTTATGTCACCCGTGGTGACAAGCCCAAACTAGCAGGTTTCTTCAGCGCTAAGCTACGACAGCGTCAATTCGGTTGGCTTCCCTGTGAAGTAGAAGCATTCAGTATTGCTTCAACTATAAAACACTTCAGTCCATTCACAAAGCTTGCATATTGACCGATAGCAAGCCTTGTGTTCAGGCATTTCAAAAACTTGTGGTGAATTTTCTTGAAGCGCTAGATTGTCAACATTCCTATCAACCGCAAGTCGTTTTCAAGTTTCTATTCGTCATCTTGCTGGAACAGCCAACATGCCTTCAGATTTTGCATGTCGGAATGTTTCAGAATGTAACATACCCAGTTGTCAGATTTGTTCTTTTGTTGTATCCTCAGCGATTCTGTGGTCAGAAGTCTCACTCTGCAGGATATCACTTCGGGTTCAACAAAACTTCCATTCACCAACAGACAAGCTTGGTTAGCAACACAATCAGAGTGCACCGACCTTCGACGTACCCATGCGCACCTTACGCAAGGAACACGACCGTCCAAAAAGGTAACTAAGATAAAAGATGTAAAAAGATACCTCAAAGATGCAACCATTGCTCGTGATGGTCTGTTGGTAGTCAAACGCGAGGATCCTTTGGGCTCCCGGCGAGAATGTATCATTGTTCCTCGTGAAGTATTAGAAGGTCTCTTAACCGCCTTGCATATCAAGTTAGGCCATCCCTCGTTTACGCAGCTTAAAACTATTTTTCGAAGGTACTTTTTTGCATTAGACTCTGACAAAGCTTTGTAATCAATCACAAGGTCATGTCATCACTGTGCTTCCTTACAGAAATTTCCTAAAACACTTATTGAGCAGTCCACCTCCGACCCACCAGAGGGTATCGGATATACGTTCGCTGCGGACGTTTTAAGACGTAGTAAGCAGTTTATTGTTGTGGTGAGGGAATGCAATACTTATTACACTAAAGCCTTGCCTCATTGAAAATGAACGCCGCGAGTCACTACGCGACGCTCTCATTCAGCTTTGCATTAAGCACTTACCATTGAATGGTCCCAGAGCATCTGTTCGAACCGACGCAGCTCCAAGATTCAACAACCTTGTCAATGATGAAACCTTACATTCCAACGGAATTTACATTGAAATAGGTCGCATTAAAAATATTAACAAAAACCCGGTAGCGGAAAAGGCCATACAGGAATTAGAACTGGAACTACTCAAGCTATCTGAACCCGGAGAACGTGTTACTCCATCTCAGCTAGCAATTTCGATTGCTCAATTGAATTCCAGAGTTCGGGAGTGCGGTCTTTCCGCACGTGAGCAAATTACACAACGCGATCAGTTTACTAACTCGTCTCTTCCTATCAATGACCTAGAAATAATTATGAAAAAACATGCAAGTCGCATACAAAATCACGAATATAGTCAACGCTCAAAAACGCCCAATGGTAAGTCACCGCGTCCGATATTGTCTACCTTATATCAGATGGAAGTAAATCTAGAGCACGTGATCGTTACCTGGTTGTATCCGTTGACAACGACTGGTCCAACATTCGTAAGCTCATTGGCTCTCGACTTCGCCAAATCTGTTACCAAGTGAAACAGTCCGAATGTTACAAAGTACCGTATACATATATTGAAGATACAGTTACACGAACATATCCCAATATTAATGATCGGGACTCCTCCGATAGTGACAGTGACGACATTTCCTTAGAATATGACCCACCTAACATCCCTCAGGAGTTGTCAACCCCTGGTACTAACATTTCCAGCCAAAGCAACTTTCCTTCTCTGCCAGTCTTCCAAACTCCTGCAACATCGAGTTCACCTCAGAAATCTAATGCAGGTTTCAATTTTACTCATAATATTCCTAGACGATCTTCTCGCCAAGGGCAATTACCCCATTATCTCAAAGATTATGTTTTATGAGAGAGAGAAAAGGATAGAGACGGTAGCGCCAGTATTAGTGTGTTACCCGTGTCAAGTACTCTTACTGTTCTAGTTATTCCGGGCATGTTCTTAAGTGTTCGGATCGTTTCATGCATTCGGTTCCTATCAACGGTCATCTGTTTTGAATTGTGTTTTAACGTTTTGCGAGTTTGTTATAAAACTATGATCTTTCAACGTTTCTGTTGTGTTGTTGTACAATGTGAACATTGGTAAAACTATTGAACGTGTAGTTCTGGCGTAGCTTTCGGTCTGATGAAGATCTTCTTCAGGGTACAGACACAACAAGAAAAAATAATCACAGACGACGAAAGAAATGAAATGTGGCGATAAATGTTCTCGTAAGCCAAATTCTGTGTGTAATACAACCTGAAAAGAAAAAAGACTGGGGTAAAAATAGAGAGCAAAAGGTAAAAAAATACTATTAGACAAATTCTGAAAAGTGTTCTAGAAAGTCCTAACTCCCAGTAGAACGCGATTTTAATATATCCTTCGAAAAGTAAAAAGAACTGGAATTTTAGAAATGTCACGATACTTCCGTGTATTACTTAAAAGTATGATAACTCGATGATTTAAACAAATTTGTTTGCAGTCCGTTGCCTTAAAATGCAACAAGTAGCCCGCTAGCCCTTGAAGGTTATATTGAGGCTACTAGTCGGGTAATCTCACAGTTCTCCACATCATGACACCCTGTCAAAAAACACCTGTCAAAAACAAGAACGATCAGCGCTACTCATTTTACGCCAGCGAGACATTGTCATCAAACCTGCTGATAAAGTCTCCTCAGTGGTCATCATGGATAAGTCGGCATACATAGCAGAAACAGAAAGACAGCCAGATTGTGATTCTACCAATGATGAATTTTCTCCGAAAGTATCTGAAACGATCACATCCACTTGTTTAGAGGGGCACATCTACGAGGAAACCCTTGAGTATTTGGAGCCAGACAAACCCCGTGCTGGTAGATTCTACCTGCTACCAAAAATTCTCAAAACAAGGAATCCAGGGCGCTCCATCATTTCTGGTAACAACCACCCCACTGAAAAAATTCTCAGTTTATTCACTCCCATCTGCAACCTCTCGTTAAAAAATTGCCGTCTCATCTGAAAGATGCCACTCACTCCCTCAGAAAAATGGATGAACTGGGTGAGCTCCCAGATGACACTCTGCTGTGCACGATGGATGTAGCTTCTCTGTACAGAAATGTACCCCATGATGAAGGGAGTGGAGCCTGTTGGGAGGCGTTGGATGCACGTTCATGTTTAGACCCCCTCCCCCTACAGAGCACATTGTAGATTTCATCACACTTATTCTTAAGTTAAACAATTTCAATTCAATGGCGTGAATTATCTTCAGATCAGTGGTACGGACATGGACACGCGCATGGCTCCTTCTTATGCCAGCAGTTTTTGGGGTCGTCTCGAGAAGCTTATTCTCTTTTCATCACCATTTATTTCCCTCGCCCAAATCTTGGCTCAGGTTCGTTGGTGATATTGATTTAAAGTGGAGTGGAACTAAATCTTATCTTTTGGAGTTTGTCTCCTTCTGCAATACACTTCACCATTCCATAAAATTCACTGCAGAAATCTCTTCGGGTAGAATGACCTTCCTTGATACCACCACACGCATTGACAATAACCACATTGTTAGAAACTTATATTGCAAACCTACAGACTCTCACGAATATTTGCATCCATCTAGTTGCCATCCCAGACACATTGTCAAAAACATTCCACAGAATCTCACTATCAGAATCAAGAGAATCTGTTCTGAGCCCGCTGACAAGAAAGCTTCTTTTTCTGATATTCGGTCTCACCTTGTAAGCCGTAACTACAAGCGAGAACTGGTTGACAGTGCCAAAGTAAAGCTGATGCACTAGCACGGGACGATCTGTTACGATATCACGCAACTACACAGAAAACGTGCATACCTTTTGTCACAACATTTATCCCAGATCTTTCAAATCTTTCCACCATACTTCAACAACACTGGACGTTCATTGAAAATGATCCAGCTTTATCCAAGACATTTCCCAAGCCTCCAGTCGTGGTTTTCAAGCTGTCCAAAAACATTCGCGACATTCTTGTTCATGCCAGCCTCAGTCCAGTCAATTCTGAACTTGGTGTCAGACAAGCCTGTGGAAAAACCGGTTGTAAACGTGCACAATGATACCTACATCCGATTCATTCAACAGCACCATTACTGGGGAATCTTTTAGAATTTTTTGCCGCGGCACCTGCAAAAGTTCAAATGTGATTTATCTACTTCAATGTGGAATGTCTCAAATCCAGTATGTCGTCGAAACCTGTACCCCGTTTCACATACAAGTGAATAACCACTGGTCATTCAAAATTCAAAAAAATGGAGCGTGACTGCGCTATTACACGACAGTGCATGTCAACGGGCCACCCTTTTACTTCTTTTCAAGCCTTCATCATTGATTCCATGTCCGACTGGACAAAAACTGAGCGCGTCGCCCGGGAAACATTCTGGATCGAACAGCTATGCACAGACAGACCTCTCGTTCTCAACAGAACTTCAAATTCAAACTATTCTTGAGCAGGGGCGAATCATCCTCTCGGTTTCCACTCGACCCACGTTGTTTCCACGCACTCGACAAAGATACGTAACTATCAATCAATGATCGCAGTACAAATTCCGTAAATTTCAAGCAACTGCACTCAGAGGCCGGGACGCATTTTATTTTTGTCCGACGCTACTATTTTCATCATCTTCAATGTCTTTTTAGCCTATTTACACATTTTTCGCCATTAATCCTACCGCGAAATCTGTTCACTTTTAACTTCTGGCTATCATCTTAGTGTTTTAGGCAGCGTCAGAATCCACTAGTAATAGTCTTGTAGATGCAGATTTTACTTAGTCGCTTCCCTGCACCAGTAACAGGGAATAACAAGCATTTAATGGCACTACCTCATTACGGGGGCAGTCCCAGCACATCCCCACGTCGTTTCACACCAGCTAGAAAAGCCCCAAACTCTAAAATTTCCTCCTATCGTTCTACTTGGTGCATTTTAAGACGACGGACTGCAAACAAATTTGTTTAAATCATCCAGTTATCATACTTTCATATACCACACGAAAGTATCTTGACATTTCTAAAATTCCAGTTCCTTTTAATTTTCGAAGGATATATTAAATTCGGGTTCTACCGAGGACCTCACACCAACCCTCTGTTCTTAGATGTAACATTAGTGACCCTCTACCAGCTCATCCGCCGTTGGCTAGTTCTTTTTCCAGGGGGTCCAATAGCCTATTGAACTCTCATGGAGACATTCTCTATGCGACAGCCCCCATAATTTCCACTTCCACACAGAACGTGACTGCGCCACATCTGACTCCATTGCCAGGTTAGATGACTTTGATGGGTCCACGAATGCTAGTGCCTAATCAGTTTAGCAGGAAACAATCACTCGAGCAGGGTCTTCAGCATGGTATGACTCTCAGCAGGTAACCGGAATTTACTTACTAATACGTTAGGTCAACCCCTTCACGAACCTTCCCTTAACCCTTTCAGAGGCGACAGTGCCATGGGTGGATCTCACTCGGAACACCAATTCAACACAAATTGTGCTGGCTTCTAGTGATTCACTCATCACCAGTCGATCACCACTCTCCACAATGGTTAGTGCCAAAGTACGTAACCAGATTTGGGCCAACGAATTCATTAACCTATCTGTTTTGCTAGCTACTCAAAATGCACAAACCACTAATCCCATGACTCTATGTGATTCAGACGATTCAGTACCTTCTCTCGTATGGTTGCCAAATATAGGATAGATGGGATACTTAGGTTCCATATCCAAACGGAATGCACCGAACCTGAAGTCCGCTTCAGATTACCCAAACCTTATCCCTGACAAAATTTCCAAAGAACTGAGCGTAGGTCGAATAGCGGGTCCTTTCAGGGTGCCCCCTCTGGATAATTTCATAGTCTCCCCAATCGGAGTCATCCAAAAGAAGACGCCAGAGGAATTCCGCATGATCCACCATCTCTCATATCCACACGGCGACTCGATTGTCATAATTTCGAAGTCTTCACCTCAACCATCCACTGGATCGCCGACCGGAAGTTCAAAATCGGTGACATCATACACATTTTGGATGATTTGTTTTCGCGGCCCCTTCTCAACACGCATGTCACGACTACCTAGACGGGTTCATGGATCTGTTTACACAGCTTGGGGTACCAATTACGTGGGCTAAAACAGTGGAACCCTCAACATGTATTACATTTCTGGGTATTGAGCTAGATACGGTTGCCACGTGCACGCGGTTGCCGCGAGACAAAATTGATGAATCTAGAGATCAGCTTCAATCAATGAGAGGGCGCACTAGTACCACTCTTCGACTTTTACAGTCGCTACTAGGTTTATTGGATTTTGCATGCTCAGTCTTTGTGCCTGGGCGGGTTTTCCTTCGTAGAGTGATCAACCTGACGATTGGGGTGAAATGATCCCATCATCACATTCGCATAATCCAAAAGGTAAAGGATGCTATTTCTCTTTGGCTGCACTTTCTAAGTAGTAATAATGGCGAGACCTTTTTCTTGGAACTTATTGGCTGACATCGACCATAGGTTTTTCAGCCATTTTTCAGCACCGTTGGTTGTTCGACAAGTGGTCGGAGGGAGAATAAGCCCAGAATGTAGCCGTGCTAGAATTTCATCCAATAGTACCAGCGCTTCATATTTGGGGCACCCTCCTGGAAAATAAATGCGTGATCTTCCACTCCGATAGTCTGGCTTTTGTTTTAATTACAAACTCGCAAACTACAAACGATCCACACTTTTATTGCCTTTACGTCGTTTCGTGCTTGCTTGCCTAAAAGTCGACTATCTGTTCAATTCCAAACATATTACCGGCACCATAAACGTACCGACTGACGCCCTTTCTCGTTGCCAGGTCAACCAGTTCATGAAGCTCATGCTCTCTCCCCAGTCGGATCCGACTCTGGTTGACAAAGCCGTGTCCCTCGAAAACTGGTTGAATTCATGAACACCATCATCGACAGTGCCTTATCAGTTCGCACCAGGCGACAGTACATTAATGCCAGACAAAAACTGGCATCTTTCTGCTCCTCACTTGCGACACCCCTGTTGTGGCCTGTTCCGCAACACATACTTTGTCTTTTCATCGCTCATCTGTTCAGAAATTCATATTTCCCACGGTCTATTATATCAATCATTTCAGAAATTGGGCTACATTCACACAATCAACAACTTATCAGATTCGACCAATACTTTTCTTACTCGAAAAATGTTATCCGGTTTTCAGCGACTGGTAGCTGTCATTAACGCCCCCTTGCCAATTACTCAGCCATTACTCGCTCATGTGGTAATGGCTTCCTAATGGTGCTTTCAGACTCATTGTGAGAGTTTGTTGTTCGCAGCGATTTTTACGACAGCTTTCTACAACTTCGCGCGAATTGGCGAATTTTGTCAGGCAACACCCTTAGAGTCCAGTCGGGTAATACAATTTTCAGATTACCAAATGATCGAAGAGGGGTTTACTCTCTCTCACTTTTCGGTATTTTAAACATAACCTACCTGCTTGCCCCCACATTATGCGGATACGACGTTTGGCCGTCCAACCATGCCCAGCACTCCCGCTGCAGAAAATACATACAGCAACGTGGGCCTTTGAGACGGACCCTTTTTGTATTACCGGATGGATCTCCCTTTCTTACACGGGGCTCAAACCTGTTTAGAATTTCGTGGTCTGAGCTCAGCTGTTTTCAAAGGTCACCGCTTCCGAATTGGGGCTGCAGCAATGGCAGTAAGCCTTGGTTTCTCAGATGCCCAGATCCGCACGATGGGCCGCTTGGAAAGCAATGCTTTCCTCCATTACATTCGTGCCTCTCCTCTTTAGAGAATGTACTTTCGCCAATAAATGCCCACATATCAGCTATCCCTCGACCCAGCACAACAGTGGATTTTTCCAGTGTCGCAGTTTTTGTTTTTATTCACTGTTAGCAGAGGCCACAGAAGGCTCGAATCTGTGTTTTGCACGAGCAAATAGCGGAGGTGCCGCGACAGAGCATAGTGCATGAGCAGTTTACGGCTTTTCAATAGCCCCAGCAGTTATTACCCCCCCCCCCCACACCTTTGTTTTTTCCTTTCACGCCAGTTACCTGCTACAAACGATGTTTTTCCCCTTTTCCGGTACGTCAAAATAGCGAATACTTTATACCTACTATTGATTGTGTAGAAACTAGTTATATTTAGCTGTAGATACAATCCAAACCCTCTCTACTGATCCCTTTTACGCCGCATTGTGACAAGCCATTCAAGATTCAAGTTCCGGCTGCTGTTTTTCTTTTGCCGTTTCATGAAGAGCCCCGCATCAGCGGTCCTCGGGAACCACGAGTCTATTTATGCATACCAGATTTTGTTCATTTGTTGCAGCTGTGGGGGAGAGGGGGGGGGGGGGGGCTGAACTGGACCCCAACACCCACGAACTATTAGCCATTACCACAAACCAGCGACCCTCATGGGGGACTGATAAACCTGCCCTCACCGTTTCCATAGCCGTACGATATCCGATTGAGACCAAACAGCAAAACCGCATGAGCTCGCCTGGAGTTTAACAAGAACGGGCGCGATGGGTCATATCGGTTTACCGGGCTTACGACGTCGAATCGGGCGTTGATATCCCCCTCCCCCCCCCCCCGTTCCATTCTGCATTCATGCATTCAAACCTGGGTCAACTCGAACGTCAATAACAGCAAGAACCCCGGGACCATCACTGGCGTATGCCTCGCTGGTCTTCTTCTTGGTGTAAATATTACTCGTATATATATTTTGTTATATCGAATTTATTTTCATAATTGTTCCCTCTTTGTTCAAGAAACTGTATATTCGACTTTGCTGCAATATTTTCAGCCCTGAGGCTGCACGTTGAAAATATAGATTAGTCTACCCCACTAATTTACTGAACAGCCATTCTATAATATGAAAATACGTGACACGTAATGGTGCACACCCAATATTGTTAATTTCGGTAAATATTGCAGGCCCCAAGCAAGATTTTTCAGGAAAGATATGGCGTATATCGCAGAAAAAGCAGCGGTTATGTGAAATATAACAATTTGCCAAAACGTGTTGTACAGCGACATGCAAAAACACAGAACCACACATGTATGGTCATATGTTAATGTGGCGACAAATATGGCAATCGAGATATTTTGAAAGATTGCGGAAGGATAAAACTTGAGACAAGCTATAGTAAAACAAACCTTCATTTTTTTAAACTGACAAAAGATCATAATTCAATGGCAAATTGGTTCATTAGGGGTTTAACAACACTTCCAAAAACCAAGGCTATATTATGAGCGGGATTGTATATCAATTTCAATAACTAAGGTTATTATATCACGTTGTTAGTTCCCAAGATCCTTCCCATCCATCAATACCTAGACGAGCAAAAGAGTCGTACGCTGAGTCACTCGTTAAGGCAATTTATACCATGCTTGCCAATGTTACTACCTGTGAAAAGCCAGTATGTTAAATTTTAGCTTTTAACCCCACTACCGGTTTAAAAAAATTTACAGCTATAGTCGGAAGGTCATCCAACTTGACCTTTGGCATGACGCAATTTGCCAACTTCGATACATTCACACTTCGCGATATGTTTCATTCAAACATACGACATTTTTCGGTACTATCTACTACGTGTAAATGACTCATTAAGTTTAAAATACCTACAATTGAATATTTAAAATAAATTTTAAGAATTGTTAATAATAATTTGATTGAAAAAGCTAGGAAAATTCAATCAACTTTGACGATGTGTCTAGCTGTCAATCAAGCATTCACGTACAGCCGGAAGTACTGCCCACCGGCGCAGATGTAAACAAAACAAACCTGTGTGTTTGCGGTAGAAAGTATCGTGTTTTCTCCATTTTAAGTGACAAAGTCGATTATTAATTAAGAGCATGGTATAAATAAAATAAATAAGTACTAGGGCCGGTAATCAGATTTAAACCACTAGTAGAATAAGGGTTTTAACCACTCGGCAAGCCGAGTGGTTAAAACCCTTATTCTACTAGTGGTTTAAATCTGATTACCGGCCCTAGTACCTATTTATTCTATATTACTCTATGGCTCATTTGTTCGATGGGATTCTGGTCGATCGAACAATCTGAGATGGTTAGACGCACGTGCTAGTGCTAGTAATGGTACAAAGCTGCAAGAGTGGAAGACGACTACAGGATTTGGTGACTACTGTAAAAGCTAATCATAGGACAGTCAATGGCAATATTGGGGAAAATCAGTAATAGTGGTGTTGGAGATATGAAGATCACGGAGAGGTCTAGAACTGGGCAGATGCTAGGAGCTAAATTATCATCAGGTATATATAGTACTACACCATCATGCCATAGGTGTCCTCCTATACCCCGATGAGCATTAAGAGTCGTAATTAAATCGATCTTTCGATACTCATTTGCTCAATGGGATTTGAGTCGTTCGAGCAATGATTTTTTCAGTAACTGCTTAAAAGCTTATTTGCTCGATAAGATTCGAGTCGTTCGAATAATACCTACCTCTGCTTGATTGTATTTGGGGTTTGAGGATCATAGACGACTTCGTTATACACAGGAAAGACAAAAACAGAGACGGCCAAGACAAAACAGACTGTTGAGATAGGCAGAAATGGGACCACTAAAAGGCAAAACAGGCCAGGAAATAGAAGGATAAACCACAGAATATATCGGGATAGATAAAATACCGAGACTATGGAGCACATCCGAAACAACAAAGTTACTCTTATACAAAGGAATGCGTCTATTGTTGGGCAAAAAGAATTCTCGGGGACAACAGACAGAAACCGAATATTTAGTGGGAAATCCGCACTAGTAAAAGAACTGTTGGGTTTAGTTGGGTATTTTTACAAAGTATTCGTACAAATACAATTACTCATACCAGGAAACGCACCTTAAAGCACTGTATGCTACTCTTTTAAGCCAAAAATTGAGAAATCCGTGCCAAATAAAGTTGTTTTGGTGGTTCAGAGGGATTGTCTGGATTCGATGTATTCTAGTTCACGTGAATTTATCCACATGGAACCTCTCATCATTCATTTAGCACTACGTGCTACTATTATAAGTCTAAGATTGGGGTTTGCTAAATCCGTCTCGGTAGTTTTGGATTATTTAGAGGGATTGTCGGGTTGTTTGTTGTAATTAAATTTACTCCTGTTCAATCGAAGACACCCTTCGAACACACCCCTTTCCTATTAGAAGGCTATGGGTCACATAGCAACCATGTGCTACCATAGAAACCAAGATGGCGGTCTCAGATATTCAAACTGGACGCTGCGCATGCACACTAGGACCACGTATCACGATGGGAATGTTGTCACAAGCTGGCGCTTACGCGGGCTACCATGACAACCAAAAATGAAGTAACTGGGCCATGTGCCTATGACGTCACATGAGATCCGGCCAATGTGGGTCGATCGGGTACATGATCTACTACTAACCCCAAGCCAAGAGATCCACGGTTAGATCCCCAGCAGGGGTAACTGCGTTGTGACATTGGGCAAGGCACTTAATCACGATTATCCAAGTGGGGGGCACGGTGGCGCAGCCATGGGGGCGTTCTGGGGGCACATCCGCTACCTCCCCCCAAAATAAAATTCCGATAGGATCACCGATCCAATATCGAGTTGTGACAGCACAGAAGTGGGTTTAATCATTATCAACTTATCGTCCGGAAACCAATTGTTTACAATTTACTATGTGAAGGGTCACTGTGACCTTGACCTTAGACCTACTGATTCCAAAATAAATAGGGCTCTTTCTTGCAATAATTCCAACCTACCTATGAAGTTTCGTGAACGTCGGTGGAACCATTGTCAAATTTTCATCCGGAAACCAATTGTTTACGATTTATTATGTTCAAGGTCAGTGTGATCTTGACCTTTCACCTAGCGAGTCCAAGATAAATAGGGGTCTTCCACGCACCCAAGCCAACCTACCTATGAAGTTTCATGAATGTGGGGTCAACCGTAGTCAAGTTAGCATCCGGAAACCAATTGTTTACGATTTACTATGTTGAAGGTCACTGTGATCTTGACCTTTCGCCTAGCGAGTCCAAAATAAATAGGGTTCTTCCTCTCATTGATGCCAACCTACCTATGAAGTTTCATGAACGTGGGTCGAACCATTGTCAAGTTATCATCCGGAAACCAATTCTTTTGATTTACTATGTTCAGGGTCACTGTGACCTTGGCCTTTGACCTAGTGCGCCCGAAATAAATAGGCTTCTTCCTCTCATGAAAGCCAACCCACGTGTGTAGTTTCATGAATGTGAGTTCAACCATAGACAAGTTATCATCCGGAAACCAATTGTTTACAATTTATCATGTTTATGGTCACTGTGACCTTGACCTTTGACCAAGCAAGTCCAAAATAAATAGGGTTCTTCCACTCACCGGTGCCAGCCTACCTATAGAGTTTCATGAATGTGGGTCGAACCATTATCAAGTTATTGTCCGGAAACCATTTGTTTACGCCCGCACGCCATTCACTAAGCTGTAAGTCGAGCTTGACTTCGTCAAAACTTGACTAAACAAGAGGCCAGGCTTTAATCGCTCACCTGCCAAAGTGGTTCAAAGAAGTATTTGGGGTCACATTCAGTTATGCTTGGTTCATCAACACTACAAAGGAATGAAGTCATGAAAGGCAAATTTTATGGAAAAACACTAAGGAATCGATTTGAACAAACCTGAACTTAACATGCTCCCCATGCCACCCAACCCCTGCCCATAGAGAGCCCAAATAATAAGCCAGGGACTCAAATTGGACAAACTTGAACCTGATCCCCCTTGAGATGTTACATACCAAATATGAAAGAATTCTGACCGGTGGATATGAAGAAGGAGGTTTTTAAAGAAATGTCCTCACATTACATTACGTTAAAATTTGGGCTCAAATCTCAAATTCTGACTGGTGAATCTGAAGAAAATTTTTTTTATAAACTCCCCTCATATTGCACTAAGATAAAATTCAGGTTCCCATAGGCAGCCCAAATATGAACCCAAGGACTCGATTTGAACAAACTAGAATCTGACCCCCCCCCCACCCCACCCCTATAGATATTGTATACCAAACATGAAATGATCCTGACAGGTGGATCTGAAGAAGATTTTTAAAGAAATTTCCTCATATTGCACAAAGTTAAACTTTGGGCTCCATTAGAGAGCCCAAATACTAACTGAGGGACCCGATTTGTACAAACTTGAAACTGACCCCCCCCCCCCCTCCCCTGGAGATGTTGTATAACAAATATGAAAGCATTCATACCAAATATGAAAGATTTTTAAAGAAATTGCCTCATATTTCAATAAGTTAAAATTCTGGCTCCTACAGGGAGCCCAATTATTAACCCATGTACGTGATTTGAGCAAACTTGAATCTGACTGACCCTCCCCCCCCCCCCCCGAGATGTTATATACCAAATATCAAAAGATTCTAAATTATGGTTCTGGATAAGATTTTTTATGCACACCAAATTTGGTTCAATTTGGTCCAGTAGTTTGGGAGAAGTCGAAAATGTAAAGTTCACGACGGACGACGACGGACGGCAAGTTAAGCTCCCTTCGGTGAGCTAAACATCAGTCACAGCCCCCACCCCCCTCCACCCCCTTCAAGTTAACCCATATAGGGAACATCAGGCAAGAAATAAGGGGGAGGGGCGAAATAGCAGATGTATGTGTGATATCCGACCTATCTCAATTTAATGACACCAATGTTGTCAATTATTTGCCAGACTCGAGAAAAAAAAACGTCGCCGGTGTTCCGTCGCCGGTTTTACGGAATAACGTCGCCGTTATTTGGTAATTTATCCATTACTTCTGGTCCGGGTTCGCTATTTAAAATTGATGAATCTCTTCGTGCGAAAGGAAAATGAAGGAATCCTTAACAAAAGAAAGACGGTAATATAACAATAACATGATTTTGGAGGGCATTATGGTTCATTAGCGGCCCTGCAGCAATGATGAACAGCCCGAGGGTTTATTAATTAAGTTAATAAGCCCAAGGACTGTTCATCATTGCTGCAGGGCCGCTAATGAATCATGATGACTGACAACAATCATGTTATTACTATTATTACCACTCCCTGTTACAGCTAACCGCACGAGGGAATTGCTGGAAGAAATAATCACAAAAGTCAGTTCGATATTTCTGTTTCGATCGTGCGTTCGACTTCAGTTCAGAAATACAAAGGGACGTCATCCGACAAGGAGTAATTCATTAGACCCTGGAATCTAAAAATAGCCGGGCCGCTAATGGCTATTTATAAATTATACCATTGTCGCCCGCGGCGCGGCACCGTCGAATGATGTTACTGAAATTATGGAGTTTTAACGGGCCCCCAAACTTATGTTAATCGACTAGTAACTTATAGATTGAGTGGTAATAATATTATTTGATAAGCAATTGCTGCCAGTTTTAAAAAGCATAAACCGGCTATTTGTCTTTATTTTGTGTGATATCATTAGGCATACTTATTTAATTCTATTCATTTAGTTTCCTCTTTTTAGTCGAATTTTTCAAAAAAAAAAACCTTGACTACTGGTATGGCGAGGGCCGGTCGCCGGGCATGCGGCCCTTTTTGCTAAACAACGTAGTTATTTCTGGACGGATTTTGATATTTGGTATGTGGCTTGATATGCATGTGCAACGCCCGATGACGCAAAATAGGGTATGTCCACGAGAGTTATGGCCCTTCGTTAAAATATACTAATTTTGTGCTTGAAAGCGCGATATTTCAACAAACATCAACCGATTCGACGGATGTTTGGCACATGGGTTACAAGGAACAATGTCTTGGTCGAGTTCGAAAACGGGCTCGGTCCGATGTACTGTTGAAGAATTATTGGGCTGACTTTGTCATTTTTTGCAAATTTTGTGCTTGATACCAATGTCGATGATAGCGCCATAACTTGAACAAATGTTAACCTATTTGATTCTTTTTTTATTGTATGGGTTTCCAGGATAATTGTCTCGACCAAGTTCAAAAATGTTCGGTCGGATATATGATAGCAGAATTATTGAGTTGACGTAGTCATTTTGTTCAAATTAGTTATTTAGAAAAAGGTCCTCTCATGCTTTTTGGCTCGCAGTTATCCACCGTTGTGTAAGCCACGAAAACACGACCCCGCATTGGCGATGCGGATCATTTCTATAAATAGAGTTGTTGAGTTGACGTTCGTTTCGTGATTGATCATAATTCAATGATTCACATAGATTATTATTGTCCTCACACAAGGTGAAGGGGAAATAAATTTGAAAAAAAGAGTTTCAATGTGGCCTAATTATTGATGCCTTTCACATGTCCTTAAATAAAGGTTTTGCGTCCTCTGCTCCAATAGATTAGAGAAATTGTATTCCACCCCCTCCCCACCCCACGAAACAAACGTGAACGTCAATTTTGTTTCTAAAATTGGGGTTGCAGCTATATCATTCACCAGTACAGACATTGCCATTTTAAGTGCCATTTATCCTAACAACTCATGTCAAATTTTCTTCCACATACTCATGTGGTAAAAATAGCCCTCAATGAATGTGACCCCCCCCCCCCCTACCCTTTTTCATCAAAAACTATGGTATAATTCATAAATTAATTGATGTTGACACAAAACAAAAAACATCTTGCAACAAAACTATAACAAATGGGAAATTTATACTGATGAGGTAAAATTTAAAAAAAAATAGCCCTCAATGAATGAGCCCCCCCCCCCCCCCCCCCACAGTATACCCCTCTTCACCAAAAACATGATATAATTCATAAATTAATTAATGTTGACACAAAACAAACAATTTGTGACATTAAATATCCTACTTGTGATTGATTGATCACATTCAGGCTTCTGAAGACATTTTGTTTGGTGAATCATTTGCAATTTTTGTTAAAAAAGCCTGTTTTCTCAGTTAAGGCACCTAGAGTCATTGGTATGGTACTGACAAAACATAAAACACTGCTTTTTTCAACAGTATGACCAGTACTGCTCATGTGGTATCTCATAGCACTGTTAAAATGCCCAAAAGCATCCAATATTGATTCTGTGGTGCTGTGCTTGAGCAGCAAGTATCCATTTGGGCACTTTCACAACCTTGGATTTACTCCCCCACAAACACCCATTCTGATGAAAAGAGTGAAATTGTGGAAAATATGTCTCCAAGGAGGATGAATGAGATATTTGCTTCAAAAAATTGTTTTTTTTAGTGTTTAATATATTTGTCTGTGAATGGGGGGCGGGGGGGGGGGGTAGAGTGTGAAAAATAGTCAGCTACCAGTTACTGAAAATATACAACCAGGCAAATGAAAACCAAAGAAACACTTTGTCTGATGGACAGACAGGCAGACATGCAGTCACACAAATTTAAAGTCTACACAGAAATAAAAACTGACATACAATGGAATTTTGTTAGAAGAGCCAGGACAAGATTGACAAACGGAAAAAAAACCTCAATGGACCCTGAGTGCTGCAGTACCAAAGCAAATCATAGGATACTGAGAGTGTATGAGATTTTCTTTAGTTTCCAAAAACATACTGTACAGTCTTTCCAATTGTTTCTCATCAAATGAGGCTTCAGTATGGGTGGGTGGGTGGGGACTTGATTCACGGAGAGAACAATATTTCACAGTTGTTACTGTAGTTTTGTGCTGTAACATGGGAACCATGAGAACAATGCTCGAGCTAAAGAAAATTTGATCGCATCACTTTAATTTTGGGATTCAAATATCTTTGTCAAGTTTAACCCTTCGAAGAGAATTTTTTCCGACTCAAAAACAGGGGGTCGTGCATCAAATAAGAGGAAAAATTTAGTACTAGACTACTTTATTAGTACTAGACTACTTTATTGGTGACTGTGCACAAATGCCATTCACTCACATTTGCAACTTTATTGTGTTATTTTTTCAACTGTTCCCCACCCCCAAATTTGTGCTCCAAAATAATCTTTCAATGAAGAAATTATTTTCTAACAATTTTTAACCCTTTACCAAATATAACGGTCAAAAGCTGCTGGTGCTATTCACAAGTATTGCCATTCCATGTTCATTATTTTCTTGTTTTTATGTCAAAAACATAGCTTATGACCCCTCATTGGAATGAGGTCATTCCAATGGTGTAAAAAGTCATGTCTTTGACACAAAAAATTAGTAAGTCAATAAGTTTGTGGGCAAGGGTAATCAATTTTTCATGTCAAGCAAAGGGTTAACAGCATAATTCAGACAAACATCTAAATACCAGTAAATAAAAGTGCAATATGGGTTTTCTGGCTGTGGGTTTGAATGGTGATTGGAAGGGGGTTGGAAAATTGGAATCCCCCTCTGCCCCTATTACTATGATGGGGAACCATGGTTTAATTACATTTGTTAATACATGTGTACATGTAGGGTAAAATAGGTTGTTATTTGGCATTTGCTGGAGACTGTAGTGTGTCCATGGAGGCTACACTTGCTCAAGATGTGAATTTGCTTGCAGTATATAGCCCTTATTGCTGATGATGACAAAAACATACTTTTCAAAACAATAAAAAAAAGTATTGTAAGGTGTGTGGTACCCAAATTAATTTTTAAATGTGAAATAATCTCTCAAAATAATAATTAAATCAGGTTTGCAAGCCAAATTATGTATTTCCTTAATCAACCCCAATCCTATCAAAGATACATTTTACCACTTTCATGTGACAAAAGAGTCATTTCTGCATGAGAATTCAACTTTTGGCTTCCACTGAGTTAAAAACATGGGAAATTTGTTCTTTTAAAGAAACCTGTGTCAAATGGCTTAAAAACTGCTGTTGCCTCCAATACATTTTTCGACTCTGTTACCTAATGAGTAAGCTGAGAGGTAAGGAATTCATGTACCTTTTTTTAAAACCTAAACTAATCCCAAAATAAAACTAAAATCTGCATCAGCATGCAATACTTTGAGGAAAAAATTGTCTCATTTAACCATACAGCAAGACAAAGAGTGGTGTTCCAACCCCACAAAACAATATGAATGTCAATTTTGATTCAAAAATTGGAGTTGCAGCTATTTAATTCACCAATATCAATAGACAGTCCATTTCTATTTTGAAAGTGACAGTCTACATATACATAGGAATACTGACTGACATACAATGAAAAATATAGTGAGAAGAGCCAGGACAGGATTGTCAAACAGAAAAAAAACTCAGTGGACCTGAGTGCTGCAGTACTAAAGCAAATCATAGGAAAATGAGAGTGCATGCTGTTAACTTTCTCATCAGCTGAGGGGTTCAGTATGGGTGGTAGAGGGACAATTGTTAATGTAGTTTTGTGCTATAACATGGGGAACCTGACAACACTAGTATCAGACTACTATATTGGTAGCTGTGCACAAAAGCCATTCATTCACATTTGCAACTATGTTACTTTTCCTACTGTAACCCCCCCCCCCCCCCCCCCCAAACCCCTTTCCCAAAATTTAGCTTCCTAAATACTCTGTGAATGAAGAAATTGTGTTTTTTAACATATTTACTCACTCACTCATTGTAATGGCCAAAACAGGCTAACACCATTCACCAAAATTGCATTCAATGTTAATTATTTTTGCATTTTTTTTTTTGCGTCAAAAACATATCTTATGACCCATCATTGGAATGAGCTCATTCAGCTCTATCCAGTTGGGGGAGGGAGTTCATAGCTATGTTTTTGGCACAAAAAAATGAAAAGAAATTAGTTATTCAAAAGTCGTATCTTTTCATGTAAGCTAAAGGTTTATCATAATATGGAGAAAACTTCTATTATACCACTGAAGACAAGTGAAATATGGGTTTTCTGGCTAAGTGTTTGGATGGTGATTTGGGAGAGGATTGGAATATAATTGGAATCCCCTCTATCACAAGTACTATGAGAGGAAACCATGGTTTAATTAAATGTGTTAATAGGGTAAAATAGGTGGTTACATGTGTATTTGGCATTTGCTAGAGGTTATAGTGTGCTTCTCAGTTCTGGATGCCACACTTGCTCAAGATGCATTTAACTGCATTATTTTTGGCAATATATGGCCTTTATTGCTGACTGTGACAAAAATATAACTTTTCAAAAAATAAAACAGTATTATTGTGGTTCTCGAATGAACATTTAAATGTGAAATATGTGTAATATCCAAAAAAATATAATTAAATCAGTGTTGGAAGCCAAAATACATGTACATTTACATGTATGTATTTCCTATAATCAACCCTAAACCTTCCAAAGGGTAACCTACAAAACTTTTCCCTAACAAAAATCCCCCCCTCCCCCAATCATTTTCACACAATGCACAAAAATCCCCCCCCCCCTCCATGTTTTTTTCAGGTGAACAGAAATTCCTCCCTCCATAATTTCTGGTGAACAACCCCCCCCCCCCCCCTCCCCTAATTTGTTAGAAGTATATTTAAAGCCATACAAAAATGCCCAAAGCTTTTTACCGCTGGAAGCCGAGCACTTGTCGCTTCAATCAATGCTAACCTTGCTTGTGTGGAGTTAGCACTGTTGCCCAGTGGTTCTCTCTGTGCACTTTAGCTTCCTCCACCCATAAAACTGTCCAACATGAGGTGACACTGGCTGCTGAAAGTGTCCTTAAACTCCAATAAATAAATAAATAATTGTCTTGATAAATAGTTATTGAGGCATGTTTTCTTGTAAACAGTGATGAGTGTTTATGTAATTTACAAATTAAATACATAAGTTTTTAAATCCTCTTGGACTACCTTTTAACCTTTTGGTGTAAAAGGCCAGGAGGGGGATATTTGTACTGCTCTTAAAATACTGTGGGAGATTGTGGTACTACCTTCAAAAATTGAGGTGGGGGGGGGGGGGGGTGTTTTTAACCTACATTCTAATCCTTCCAAAGATACATTTTACCTCTTTCATTTGATAAAAGAGTCATTTCTGCATGAGAATTCACTGCTTTCTTTGAAAACTACCCCAACCCCAAAATAAAACTAAAATCTATATCAGCAGACAATAGTTTGGGGAAAAATCTGTTTCATTTAACCATACTGCAAGAGAAAGAGTGGTGCTCAACAACCCCCCCCCCCCCACTCCCCCACCACACAAAACAAAATGAATGTCAATTTTGTTTTAAAAACTGGGGTTGCAGCTATATAAATCACCAATATCAATAGACTGTGCCATTTTATCCTTACAAATGATGTCAAATTTTCTTCTACATATTGATGTGGTAAAATATAGCCCTGAATGTCTCTTCTAGACCCCCAGCATACCCACTTTCATGATGATATAATTCATAAATTAATTGATGTTGACACAAAACAAACCTCTTATGATATTAAATTGCCCATTTGTGATAGTTTTTAGATCACATTCTGGCATCTTAAGATATTTCACATTGTGTTTGATGAATATTTTTCAACTTTTGTAAACAAATTTTTTTTTTAAAAATCCCTCAGATTTCTTAAGGCACCAAGAGTCATTGGTATGTCTCTGACAAAACATTACACATTGATTTTCTCCAACAGCATGACAGTATAGCTCATGTGTTATCGCATAGCACCATTAAAATGCCTAAAACCATCAAATATTGATTCTGTAGTGCGGTGCTTATGCTGCAAGTACCCATAAAGGCACTTTTACAACCTTGGATTTAATCCCTACAGACACTCATGACCCATTTTGATAAAAGGAGTAAAATTAAGGAAAATACAATGTACATGTATGTTTTCCAGAGAGGACGAATCGGATATTTGCTTCAAAAAGATAGTGCTCTTTAATGTTTAATATATTTGTGTATGTGTGTAAGGTGGAGGGGGTTACAGTGTGAAGAATAGTCAAAAGCCAGTTACTGAAAATGTACATGTACAACAGGGAAAATGAAAAGCAAAGAATCACTGTCTGTGATGGATGGTTCTTGGACCACTTGCACCCTGGACAATTCATACCACAATTGGGGGGTACAAATTGTCTTGACAAAGAGGAACACATTGTCTAGACAAAATCTACGAATTGTCCCAGTAAAAGGTATGAACTGTCTCCTTTTTGGTACAAGTTGTTTCAAGTAAGTAAACACATGCATGAAACAACCAATCAAAACAAGATTTATGCATAGAAATGAAACTTCAATGGGTGAACCATAGCTTAACAGCTCAAGTGAAAAAGTGATTTCTAGTATTACAACTTTGGGTTCGAACATGGTAAAAGAAAATTTACAGTAGATAGTAATGGATGTAGTTTTACAGTTAAAACACTATTTTTTTAATGAAGCCACAATAATTCTTAAAAATGATGAAGATCTAACAATAAATAATTTCATGACGCCCCAAATAATAAGTTAAAGAGTGTGCTGCCTTAATAATTTAATTACTTTAATTCTGAGCTTCCTCAATAGAGCATTTTCTTTTTTGGCGTTTTTAATTCTGAGCTCCCTCATTAGAGCATTTTCTTTTTTACTGTTGTGACGTTGAATATTTTAAGTGTCTACTTGCTTTTTACTTTAACTTTAAGTCATGAAATTTGATATTCTGTGTCTTTTTAAAATAAAAGAAATGACATCACCTTTTTTTATCCTTTCTCCAAGTTTATAATCCTCTCCCAACCCCATCTCCATGTATATTTTTTTCAGAGGGGGGTTAATGAAGCAGGGTATGAATTTGCAGAAGAGGATACAAAATGTTGGATACTGCCCAGAGGAGGGGTACGAATCGTCCAGGAGGTACAAATTGTCCTGGGAAAGGTACGAATTGTCCAGCAAAAGTGCAGCAAAAGGTACCAATTGCCAGAGGTACGAATCGTCCAGGCTATGAGTTGTCCAACTCACTGATGGATGGATGGATGGACAGACAGAATTTATGCAATCACACATTTTGTAATAAATTCAATTTCAGTTTCCTTTTGAATGCTAAAACAAACTATAGTTCGTAGAAATGAAATATCTTCTCTGTAATCAGTGTGCAAATGTTATTTAGAGGTCGGTTCTGGGGAGGTTGGTATTTAGACTTTTTTGTCATTTTTGGAGAAACATACTAAATATCAGAATCCCCACCTCCAGATGTTGGTCAGGCGAGGTGGGCGACATTGACTTGAAGATGAATTCAGTTCTATTCTGGTTGCAAAGCATAAAGCATCCAGGAATTAAAACATTGTTTACCAAAACACCGAGGAAGTGTAATTTAAATGGGAGTTCTGAGTGGTTCTGTTATTTAACCTTTAGGAGAACACGTCGGATCACAAAATTGCCTGGCCGCTACACTGTAATTCTGACAGTCTTAAACTAACATTGTTTTGTATCACTGGTAAAAATAGTTCATAGACTGGAGCCAGTGAACTTGTGAAGAAAAATCTAGGAAATAAATGAATATCGCTGTTCGCGTGCATGTCTGTTTCTGTAAAATTTTACTACAAGACTGCATGTCCCTGTTTTGAGAACAAAACTTTCCCCAGACCGTACGTCAACTTAACTTGAATTCATCCGAACACCGGCTGTTTCTAAGGAAATCGCGCTAAGTTCCCCACAAATGAAAAAGGCCCACTAAAAGTGTCAATAAATTACTTGTTTTATTTTTTTATTCGTTGTCAACAATTTGTGAAGTGTACGTTCTCAATTAAACTGGGCTTTGAATCTGACGAAACCGGCAACGGACGACATTGGCACTTCGAACTTTCAAACAATATTTAGCTCGCCAGCAACTACCTAACTTCGAAAGTCACTTCATTACGTAATTATTTCTCATAGTTTCCAACATTCTGCGACAATATATTTTACATAATGTCCTTTGACAAGCCAAAAACAATTAAATATCCGTTACAATGATTCTGGATTTTTTGCCAGTGGAAGAGCCACGCCGCCAGATGGCACCCCAAACTCTGTTGCATGGTATATAGAAAAATTATAAAATCATGGATACGTACCTGGGTTACTTATGTGCACCCACGCCACTGCGTGGGTGTGCACTATAATGACGTTATGACGTATCATGTTCCTGGCCGAAAAAACGGCCACTAGGGTTCAAAAGGTTAATAGCAATGAAAGGCAGCTTAACCCTTTACCCAACGTAGCGGTCAAAACCGGCCAGCGCTATTCTCAAATATCGCCAATTAATTTTCATTATTTGTTTCATTTTTGTCTCAAAAACATAGGTTATGGCCCCTCGTTGGAACGAGCTCGTCGAGGTCGTTCCAACGAGGGGTCATAACCTATGTTTTTGAGACAAAAAATGAAAAAAATTAGTTATTCAAGAATTTATTTTGCAAGTGTCGTCTGCTTTTCATGTTAGGTAATTTTCAATCAGCTAATTCTTCTGGTTTTGTTTCCATGCCCTTCTTGAACAATACTATGTTGGGGTCATAAATGGACAGCAAGTTCCACAGAACGGAACAAATTAGAGTCGTATGACTCGCCCGTCTTCGTCTTGGTGTAAATATTACTTCTATATATATTTTGTTATATCGAATTTATTTTTTTATAATTGTTCCGTCTTTATTCAAAAAACCTTGTATTCGGCTTTGCTGCCATAGAAAAATATCTCCATAAAGTTTAATAGGGATAAAGGGTGGCTTAGTCCATTTTCAATCAACTAATTCTTCTGGTTTTGTTTTCATGACCATCTTGAAGAATGCCATGTTGGAGTGAATGAATTAGAAGGGTTTTATGATATTACTTCGGATTAAAAATTCAGCACTGTCATGAAACATGATATTCCCGCTCTGTGTAATACAATCTGTAACATTGTCCAGCTTTACTTCAATGGCGTTAAAGGAAACTTAATCAGACTTTGCAGTGTCATGTATATATTGTTTATAACTCTGTATTCTGTCGTTACTTTATGTCAATAATATTAACAGCCTTGGTTCTTTTACATGTATTCATTTTGTTTTATCACTGCAATTTGTCTCATCGTAGGAGTTTTATTTCAATAAAGTATCTGTCTATCTTTAGTTTAATATTTGCTTGCATAATTTAACTGATCACACCTCATTGGAACGAGCCGGCCAATCCCGTTCCAGTTTGGAATCGTAAGCTCTGCTAGAGAAGCAAAATGATTTTTTTTAGTTATATATAGAAAGATTGTTGTTCGTTTCATCTCTTAATTGTTTAGGGAAGTTGTGAATGGTTAAAAAATGTCGTCCCGTGAGTGCAACAAGATGCCATCTGCCATGCTTTAGCATGGCAGATGGCGCCTTTTTGCACTCAAGGAATGATGTGGCTTCTACTGGAAGTAAAGGTCTTTACGTGCCACACGTGATGCGAATACAATTCGATACAATAATAAATAACGACCTTTTCTACTCATTTTGAAATTTCATTGCAATATTTTGGCACTGCTTTTTTGACTTGCTGTAGAACAACGACAATATTTATCTCAGCCCAGTCGCGAGTCAAGTACGGAACACACACGAAATTATTTTTAGCTTTAACGGTACGTTGCGCCAGAAAATACTTCGCATTTTTATATTTTAGTATTCACTTCGGTCTCACTGTAATAAGTATTTGTGACTCTTGTTCAGCGAGGCTCACGTGCAAGAGATCGATTTGGGCAGAGGGATAATATTGAACGAGAAGCCGTAGGCTTCGAGTTCAATATTATGCCTCCGCCCAAATCGATCGAGTGCGGTAAAAATAACAGTTCGAACGCGTTTGCTGCTCTGTATTTATTGCGCGTCTACAGTTTACGAAAACAATATTAATCGATTTTGGAGAAGGGACAATATTGAACTCCGCCGAAATCGATCTCGTGCGGCAAAAATTAAAGTTCGAACACATCTGCTGTTCAAAAAAAGAAATAGTTAAATAGTCCGCGCGCGTGATCCGTATTGTTCAAGGACAATACAAAAAAAATTATTGTTCGCTGCGGTTTTTGCAGAAAAAAGCTTGTATTTTATTGAAATAAAAGCATAGGCGTGCTATAAAATGTGATATTTGTAACTTTATCGCAAAGTTCAGAACGTTCGTAGCGTATTTATTGTGTAAATGCCTTACATTAACATTTGATCGCATTGTTTATGTCTAAATGCTCGATTTGAAAGCATGGAAATCTTACAGGTTGCGTTTGTTTTCATTTTTCTTCTTCAACTTCGATTTCGTAATTCTCGAAAAATTGCCGGAATATAAAAATAAGGGATTTTTCATGAAAAACGTTGTCTTTGTCCCGGTGTGACAGGAATGGAAGTCCGTAGGAAAATTAGTCCCTCTGGACTATTATTCCGCGGAATTATAGTCCTAGGTCTAACATTTCTAGGAACAGTAGTCCGCCGGATTACTATTCCTAGAAATGTTAGACCTAGGACTATAATTCCGCGGAATAATAATCCAGAGGGACTAACGTTCCTACGAACTTCCATTCTTTTTACACCGGTTTAATAACAAAAGATTCCTTCTAGATGTCAGTACAATTTTATGAGCCTTGTGCGCGTTATAACATGTCGTAACAAACTTATAAAACACAATTATGTGACATTTGTTCAATATCGCTTCTGGTGTAGGACAAAGTATTAGATATGTGTTCTGTTGTAGAATAGAGAATCATTGAACGGAACCTCGAGTTAACCACGGAGAAACCCGTACAATGCAGGTTTCACCATTATTGCGAAAATGAATCATAAGAGGAACAAGCAAACGTTTAATCAGAGTGAAGTCCAGGATTCTCTCAGGGGGTCCATTTGCTAAAACTGTCCTTGTAATTTCTACGTTTTCCAACAGAGTTTTTAACAATTTGTTTGAGAGAAAACCTCCCCCAAGACCCCGTCAGTTGCTGTACAGTAACATTGCTCCTTTACAATTGACACAATAGTATAATTTGTGTACATAATCCGAAGAGAGGACTACCACCGACCATATGTTTCAGTTTCTGTCACGCAGCATAGGACTCAGACGAAACATGGCTGACAGTTTTCGTAAATAAAAGAGATTTGCAGGAAAGTTAGCAACCCGTAATTTTCCACATTTATCAGTGAATTTAACACTAAGGGTAATTAAATGAAATAAAAATTGAAATTTCGAAATGTTAGCGAAGTTGTATCATCGATCTGCGCTTTATTTCACAAACTTGGTTTAACACTGAAAGAATTTATTCCAAAAGTCGAGACGGACTTGTTGACCTCTGACCTCTACCGCATTCGTGTAGTATAATTAACAGTTCAGTTGTTGTTTTCTTTAAACCTTTTTGAAAGTATTACACAATGCCAGTAGAAAACACTACACATTGTTCATGTGCTATGGTTTACCAAGCAAAAAACTAACAGAATAATCTATCTGTTTGCTAATTTGTATGGCGATACCATTCAGGATCAGAGGGTAGTGTAGGAGAGCGGTGGTCGAGTGGATAAGTATGTTGGTCTGTCATTCCGGAGGTCCTGGATCGATCCCCGGTCGGGGAAAGTTCTCGAGGTGTCCGGATACTCTCTGCCAGTATCAATTGGGGGGGGGGGGGGGGGTGATGCTGTCACAGCGTATCGGCCTATCGGGCGGGGACGTAAAATGAATGTCCTCTGTGCGGAAAGAGACACACTCCGAGCAGATTAAAGATCCCTTCGTAGTATTCGAGAAGTTGCCGATACGAAGATCATCCCACACACCTGCGCCATTGGTCCAAGGAGAGGCGTTAATATAAGTTGCATAACTTGTTTGCCAATCCTTGTAAAAAAATAAGATTAAATAAATGGAATCTTCGACTTCTCCATTCTCAAATCCGGTTATTTAACCAATGAGCCACCATGCTCAGACCACCCCCGGGGTTCTATACTGCATTAGGGAGAAAACGGAAAGAGAATTTCAACCAGATCGCGACCCAGTCGTAATCTGGTCGAAATTCTCTGTCCGCTTTTATGATCACAGTACTGAAAACATTTTCAATTTTACCTGAAAAATATAACTTATGACCCGCGCCCCCCAATGAAACGGTGGAAAGACCTAAAATGAAGCAATATCAGGGAACTTTTATGGATTAAGTCTCGCCTGTTTTTCAAAAGTGCCTCACCATTTGCACCCTGTATAATCATGCAATAGCGTGGAAGAAAATCGATTATGGGTGAGCAAACAATATAATTTACAATAATTAAGGATAAGTATCAATTTATTCCTGCAGTCCTATTGGACTGTAGGGTCAATATGTTACTGAATCACCCTACAAATTTATTTGTTTATTTATTGGGGTTTAACGACACTTTCGGTAGACAGGGTCTCCTCGTGTCGGACAGTTTTTCGGGTGTAGACTGCCGGAGTACCTGGGGAGAACCACCGAGCAGCGCGACCAACTGTCAAGATTCCCCAACTAACGCCACACAAGCTATTAACTCTAAACAAGCAGGAGGGTTAGCAGTAGTTAAAGGCAAGTGCACCATCGACGTGCAGTACGACCTAGTAAACAGCGCCATCGTACCGCCAGGTGGGCAAGCGGGATTATGTACCTTGTCCAAGGACAACGCAGTTACCCCTGGCGAGGATCAAACCGTGGACCTTTCGGTTTGAAGTCCAATATCGTAACTACTGAGCCACTGCGCACCCTCTCTATAAATACAAACAGTGCAGTAGCCAGTCTTACACACGATTGTCGTCAGGAACCCATGACTCAAATGGTCAATGCACGGAACTGGATCTATGCGAGACAGGTGTCATTTTTGAAGTGATGGTCTGTTTGGTCAGCCGCTAATGGGAAGCTATTGGTTTATTGTTTTCTGATATCCAAAGGACACCTTTCTCTTTTCCGCTCATTCCGCAGACCAAGGAAGAGGGTGTTCCCGTTGGGAATAGGGTTCCGACACCCTTATTTTACCAAACGTGACAGAAAAAAAAAACAAACGACACAAGCAAAAAACTAAATAAGAAACGGAAAAATGAAAGAAAAAAAATCACGAATAACTAAATATTTCCAGGTTTTGCTCCGGATTTCGTTCAAGTCTGGGGGCATAAGCTATGTTTTGGAGGCAAAAATTAAAAACAAATATTAAAATTTGACTGGTACATTCTGTGAATTTCGCTAACCGGATATAGAGGTGAGATTTGGTAAATGATTAATTAATTATACTTGATTTTCTCGCCGGTTCATTATCTGGTTGCTCAACACAAGGGAATCTTTTACTCAATTAAATTTGTTCTCAAGCACCCTCTTCTCCCAGTGGTGTCTCAGAAATGAAAACAATCGACACCTAATTAGATTACTAACAGACGACTTTCATGTTAATGGCGACACATTCTAACAAATGGAGCAAGTGTACTGTCGGGTTTTGGCACTGATCTCTATATAACTGGATTACTGGTATTCATTTTGCCCTCCCAACATTAAATCATACTAACTTAACCCCCTCCCCATGCCCAGTGACATTTGGTTACTTTGTGACTATGCCATCACTGATGTTTGCAGAAGGCTCGCCTCGAAGGATGGTATCACGGTATCAACTTCCCAAACGGCCTAAAAGTTAAAAAGCAGGCCCTCCCGCATGGTCCTTTTGGCTGTCGCTTTCTCTCTCTTTATAACCAATGCAAACTTAAAACAAAAACAATTAAATGGTTTAAATGTCTGATATTTTACCAACGTTAGTAAAATTGATAACTTTGTGATTTTTGTGCAAGATGGCTTTACAATGCTTAAGCATTGCAAAGCCTTCTTGCACTCAAGGAACGAAATACACCACCACCCATGCTATTCTGTAGATTATGAGACATAAAACAAAACAAGAACATGAACTGTTGGTGGCAAAGAAATAATTACAAAAAATAAAAAAATAAAATAAAAAACCGCCCGCCAACACGCAGTTTTACAAAAATGGCCTTAGAAAAAGACGATATACTTTGTGTGGCCATATCAGCACTCTTTATCATTAATAACTCAAGTAGCGTATTGAGTAAAGTTTTGATTTGTATTATTTAGATATGTCATCAGTAGATTGGTATTTCACAAACACCCAGGAATATTATATCAAAAGCAATGCCGTAAACTAAACCTAATCGAGGAGGCATGCTAAGAACGGTAGAAGGTGGAACACTTTCCCATTTATAACCATTTATGAGCGTCCCGCAAACCTAGTTGCATAGATATCATTAGTTTGGGGGTTTCCGTCGCGCTATTGGCCTTCGATGCTGTTTATAAACAACCCGACTTGATAAAAAGCAATCCGAGTTTATTGCCGCAATATTGGCTAGAAAGCTTTGGTGTTTGCACTGTTACTGCACTGAACACAAAATTGTCCAGTCGTGGTGCTAATATCTCCGCAATCTGGTCGAAATGTAATTCTTCCGTTGTTTACATAGAGACACAGCAGATGCTGTGTACCGTTATCTAAACTATACTAATTTTATTGTTCGACTGTGGTCATGATTAGCCATTGTTCAGAAGTATGTGACCTTAACCCTTTACCCAACTTAACGACCAAAACTGGACAGCGCTATTCTAAAAAATCGGCAGTTAATTTTCATTATTGTTTTCATTTTTTGTCTCAAAAATATAGTTTATGACCCTCATTGAAACGAGCTCGTCGAGCTCGTTCCAATGAGGGGGTCATAACCTATGTTTTTAAGACAAAAAATGAAAAACTGTTCAAGAATATTTTTTGTAAATGTCATCTGCTTTTCATGTTAGGTAAAGAGTTAAACACCAATAAATAAATAATAATTGTTCGACTATATCTATCTTCTTTCTGGAAATAATAGAATTCAAGGGGGCGCGGTGGCGTTGCGGCAACCGGTTCTCGTCAGATCAACGAAATTGAGCAACGTCGAGCCCGGTTTGTCCTCGGATGGGTGACCGTTATTCGATTCGGACTCCCGCGTTGTGTCCTTGGGCAAGGCACTTAACCCCGATTGTCCACATGGAGGCACGATGGGCGTACTGCACGTCAATGGTGCGCATGTCTTCAGCCAATCTAACCCTGCCTGTGCTGTATTGCGGAGTTACGATGTTGGGTAGCTGGCAGTTGCTCGCCGTCGCTCGGTGTTCTCTCTGGGTACTCCGGCTTCCTCCACCCGTAAAACTGTCACGGTCATGATTAGCCATTGTGTATAAGTATGTGACCTTACACACCAATAAATAATAATAATACTAGAATTCAATAATGTACAAAGAAGTTAAATATTCAAAGTGTTTATAAAAACAGGCGTTGCTACGACTCATAATAGTACACAATCGGCCACTTTTGTATGAGTTGTGACGAGGTCATCCTTATTCTGCAAAAGTAATCGTACAACAAAAGATGAAAGATCACTCATTTTCCAGCAGATAATATCCACATAAAAAAGCAATAAGAATCTTTGCCACCATAAAAGACAAATGAATCATCATTTGAAATCGATACAAAATGTACAGTAACGTGACTTTAAAAGCGTATCCCTTCTTGATCGATATGCGATCTTGTCGCGACAGACTTACTCCCAACTGCCAGGACCGTCAGAAGGTACAGAAACGAAAGTGCCATCTGAGATTTAATGCTCTCAAATTTTGTTTTTTGACAAAACCTCTTTGATCAGATATGCACATTTATCTTATAATCAACATGTATTTTGTTTGTATTAACTCCGCAACTGTCGTGTATCCGACCCCCTGATACAGATGTTTGTATCAGGGGGTTGGATACAAGCACGTTCCTTTCGCGTGAGTTCCATTTGTTTTCTTTTTGTTCATCCGTACGAATAAATAGTTCGTTATATATTCGTCTACATTTTTTACTTATCCCCAATATAATGTAAGATAAAATGGTTATTACCATTATGTGGATGTACAAAATATGTATCCGAGTCGAGCTCCGGGTTCTTCGACTCGTCGTGATCTGCCCTTAGAACCCGGAGCTCGACTCGGATACATATTTTGTACATCCACATAATGGTAATAATCTCTTTTTATTCACGTGTCAACCGCAAATAATAGACAATAACATTAATAGATGTGTCCAGGTAATAGAGTGTTTGGCTTTTCACAGATTATGGACAAGTGTCGTCATGGCGGATATTATTAGTTATCCTTTGGTTTCCCAGGGTGTATGGGAATTTACACCGGTCTGAAAACTCATACACCCTGAGGCCGCAGGCCGAAGGGTGTATGAGTTTTCAGACCAGTTTAAATTCCCATACACCATGGGAAACCAAAGGATAACGAATTTATTTCCCAAACCAAAAAATATTGGGTTACTATTGCAACATTGCACCAGAACATTCATTGCATAACCCCCCCCCCCCCTCCCCCCCCCCCCCCGATCATGGGCCAACAAAAGGCTACATGCAGAATCTTGCAGAGTGTTTATTGACAAATTGACAGTTCAATACCGTATCATAAATGTAGGATTTATTAAACTTTTAACAAGGAACATGAAAAGTTGCTGATATTAGTTCATTCTTGCTTGTACCAGTACCAAGTTCATTTGCGAAACACAATTTCAACTTTACCAATTGAGCAATTATTGAACATTGAACATCTACGTTGTCCCTCCGAAGCTGTTCTAACTGTTAGTGATTCTACCTACCTACTTTCCGTCACACGCTCTAGAGGTTCTAAATCAAAATCATCAGAGAATAACTCATCGAGTGCAGCAATATCAAGAAAGTCCCCACTGGGCGCCTCCGAGATTGACGTTTCACTTGTAACAACAGGCATGACCTCATTTGAATGTGAAGGTTCCGTGTGCGACACGGCAGGGCCACTGTCGTCAGTACATGTTGGTTATTTTGAGTTACAGTTGACGTCTATAGTTTCACTTATTGTTATGCCCATTGCGATTTTCTCTTTCGTTGATACTCTGTGATAAACAGCCAAAGAATTTACAGACTTATGACCGGTTACTGTCATTATCTGTGACGGAGAGAAGTTGTTTCTGGCTAAAATGGTGGTGCCTGTTGCGCGCACTGAGTGATTCGTATAAATCTGGGACAAATTACAGAATTTGCTCAAGCGAGTCATGAATGAACTCAGGGAATCTTTTCCAACGCATTGTTTGGTGTACCATATTTCATCGTCGTCTTTGAAAGAGTCAATTGGGCGTTGCCAAAGTTTTTCATTGTGAGGATGCAGTTTGGATAAATAGTTTTCAAAGGATGCCACAGGACAGAATGGTGAGTTTGGAACTTGAGTCATTACACCACCGTAATTTTCCTTGTCGCATTCACGTCTATTTTTAGACAGTTCATCCTTGGCCTTGCTTACAAAATTCAGTGCAGTTGCGAAATCTTTTTCAATTTTAAATGTATCTTTTGTCATGTCTTTGAAATTTTCCATACCTCTTCGACAAAAATACAACCTAATGTCTAACTGAACTTTGTTTTGCAAACCAACAGGTGTATTTGCAGACAAACGAAAATTTCCGTACAATTGCCTAATATCGGCGTCTGTTATGACCGGGTAATGCACACACTCTCCCTTCCCGGCGGATTTCAGTTCACACAACGCAGTTTTGAAACACTCGTTCGACGAATAAAATTCATTGTTTTTTATAATGTCAAATTCCTTTACATGTGGGGGTGCCTTCAAATACCTATTGAGTCCATATCTGAAATTTTCGAGTGATGATGTTTTGTACATTTCTCCACCACTTTTCCTTGCATCCAGGTAAAAATGCTGTAAAGTCTCATCTAGTTTTACAGGTGTATACACCTCAAAGTTTTGATTTTCACCCTTTTCCAATATATATGCTCGCAGCAGATTAGCACATTTTCTGTTGGCCTTCACTGTATTGTTAGGAATAACTTTTGTTCTTTTTTCCAGTATTTCTGAATCCGTATGACTTGCAAAGCGCTTGTTATTTATTTCTGCCATTTTCTTTTTAAATTGGGCAGACAACAAAACCTTTTCGCTTTTACTTTCAAGAAAACAAAAACATAAAAAAATAATTCCAGAATTTTTTATTTTTATTTTTATTTTTATCTCATTTTCTACATAACTACCAATCTCAAAACATTAAATATATCTTATTTTTTATTTAAAAAAAAATAATACACCAATAAACATACTTATTTTACTGAAAAAAATCATTTGGCAAAATAGGAACTTTTTAAGACATCTCCCTCTCAGATTGTGTATTCTTGTTTTTATACCGGGTTTAAACACGGTGTAAAAAATATAAACACCTGTGGGGCAGGAGTTACACCGTGCTTCTCAGCCAATCAAAGTAAGGCATTCTATTCCATTTGGAAATAATGAAATTTACAGTATCAATGGCAATGAGCTATAAAATAACGAACTTTATTATATGTTTCCGATAAAAATACAAAGAAATAGTGAAAAAGTAGACATCGTATTTTTCAAGTTGACTAACACAAGACATATTAAAAATCGTATTTTCATTGCAGGTACAACCGGCGAATCACGCGTTGAAACAGTATCGGTATCAAACAAGACAAAACAAAAAAAAAACCGCTAAAATGTTATAAAAGCGAGGAATGTTCACCATTTCTCGGTAAATGTTGCTGTTATTGAAATTCGTGGTTTTAAATTAATACCTATTAACGTTTCAGTGGAAAGGGGAGGGATCTATTTTGAGTCGGGGACGACCAACTGCGTCGCTGAGAGCAGTTCGTTGGCTATCCGCTGATAGTTTTAAATCTGAAATGTTCGTCGTCTTCATAGCAATTACTTTGTTTTAACTTGGAATTAATACGCAAAGATTCTTTGAGAAAAGGCAACGCAAATAAGAAAAATAATACCAATGTTTTTCTGAGTGTTTACCAGAATTATTTCGTGACTAACCGGTGAATACAAATTTTGAACTCGCTACCTTCGCTCGCTCGTTGAAAATTTATATTTCCCCTGCTAGGTACTCATGACATAATTGTGGTATCCACTCAAAAACCAAAGACATCCTCCATTACACGATCACCAGCAAAGGATCGAGAAAATTTCACGATATTGAAAGTGCATCCTCCAGACACGTGATCAAGTTATCCAGTCTATTTGCTATGATACTTCAGAAATTTATTGCGGTTTAATTGAAAAACAAATGTTGGTTTCTCTTTCAATAATTTTTTTTCCTTAACCCTTTGAATCTGCAAGGCCGCTTTTCGGGTCCAGTAACATTTTACTTCATAATTCCATTAAGTAGAGTGGCTGCTTAGTTAAAGTGTGGAGTAGACCAATCAATATTTTCAACGTGTAGCCTAAGGCTGCACGTTGAAAATATTCATTGCTCTACCCCCAAATAATGAATATGGACTCTTCTCATTACTGCCATTGAACTGACATGGAAGATACGACCACGGTACAGAGGGATAAACGTTTGAGAATATAGTTAAAATATATTAAGGAGTGAGGAGACACTATTTTGTAGCGCCGATTCAATAGACACAACGTGGCAATCGGAACACAACGATTTATTTATTTATTTATTTATTGATTTATTAGTGTTTAAGGTCACATACTTATGCACAATAGCTACTCGTGACCGTGACAGTTTTACGGGTGGAGGAAGCCGGAGTACCCGGAGCGAAGCACCGAGCATCGACTAGCAACTGTCAGCTCCTCAACATTCTAACTCTGTTCAAGCTCCGCCCAAGCAGGGTTACAGCGGTTGAAGACATATGCACCATCGACGTGCAGTACGCCTTAGTACACGGTGTCATCGTGCCCCATGTAGGCAACCTGGATAAAGTGCCTTGCCCAAGGACACAACGCGGGTCGTCCCGGACGGGGATCGAACTCGGGACCTCTAGCATAGAAGTCCAACAGTTTACCACTGAGCCACCGCGCCCCAGAACACAACGATCATTTATTCATGTTTAAACTGAATGGCCTGTGACACTATCAAAACTATTCGATTTTTCTTCGCAAAAGTTTATATGTAGTGCTTTGTGTGAGTACCACAGATTATTCCGTTCGTCGGCACGAATAAATATATAAATATATATATATATATCCGGCTCAGCCACTCATTGATATGCTTAATAATTGTGCCCTCGCATGAGATAGCTGTCAGTATCTACACAAAGGCTCTCTGCATCATAACAATGTACAATGCCTATGATAACCCGAAAACTGACATCCCACTAAATTATTTGTGATGTCATGGACCAGTCAGTATCATGTGATCTCATTACTTATTATATATATTTTGTCTCAATAGAGTTTGTTTCTCTCTTAATTGATAATATTGGCCCTGATATTACTGATTCTTGACTAAGTGTATTCGCTTGTCATAAAGTGCGCCCAGATTGATGACATTTGGAGTACTTCTGTCTATCTAAGTTTGTGGTTTTTGCGGTGTGTCCAAAAATCCCTCTATGTGCCTATCAATAATGTTTTGGAGTCTCTGACCTATTTATGACGCTAATGATTTAGGATCGCTTTTCTAAGGTACTTTGAGGGACGGAAAAATCTCGACGATCCTATCGGATACTGCCTTGCATTTCGTATAGACAAGATCGTTACTTTAGTATTTGATTTCACGGCCGCCATGGACTGGTCACGTTCGACGGGTGGGTAATATTTCCTCGGATGCAGTAATATTAGATTCCAAACACTAATTATGAAAAAAAAATCTTCAAAACTTCAATTAATGAAGTACCGTGCACAGCCCCGTGCTTCATTAATTAAAATTTTGCTGACAATGGTTTTTATTATCTTCTAAACGCATGCGTGTACATCGCTGTCCACGCGTGGATTATGACCAGTCCACAACGACTGCACTGTAGTGTACAGTATAACATTGTTGAGAAAGACGTAAAATGATATTAATGTCCTGAAAATACTTTCAATGAAGTTTCATACATTTGATTTGCGTTGTATATTTCATGTGATGACACAAAGGAACAGTTGGTAATTGTTTGAGAAAGCGTATGCAATACTTCTCGAGGCGCGAAGGTACCACGGCATCCAGCCACACTTTAGAAGCGCGGTGGAGCTCAAGCTCTGTCGCGTGCTTCAAATTCTATGGCCTGCGTATTTTAGTTTTTAAACTAATGCACAACAATCGTTTAACAGACATTTCGCGTGGTCTTCAGATGCTACTTTTGTAGGAATGAACTAGGGATGTTCGAGAGATTCTATTTCTGTGTACCCAATAGCAAAAATGGCATTTTAAATCAAAATATTGGTTAATGGACTCCAGAATATAGACAACTGCTTATAATACCACAGACCAGGGCTCAAAATAAGCGGTGTCGCGTCTCTTTTTGCTATGCAAAACTTGCAAAAAGCTACACAATGTTCAATTATGTGTAGCATTTTGCGATACAAGATAATCAACTGCAGCCTATTAGGCTGCAGTTGATTATCTTGTATCGCAAAATGTAAATGAAAATTTGCAAACAAATTTGAAAACTAGTTCACTGATGCTTTACTTCTGATTGTGGAACATTCCAGGCATAACTCAGATTAACTCTCCATCAAGCATCATTACCAACTTCATATGTAAGATGAATTCTATTGGTTTAAATTCTTCCTGTTTTTACAACATTTTGCATAAAATGTCCATTAAAAATAACTTCAAGCCCATCAAATTAAAAATCCCACTTCCATTTTGAGAACTCTATTGAACAACCGAGACACTATTTGAAAACATCCAAGTCCATGCAACCCTAAAAGGCAGTTCAGTTGAAAAAAACAGAGTAAATGTTTCATGGGTTGCAGATCATTTGGAAATGCCCAGAAATGGATGGAAACTATTCTATCTACTTAGAATTCAATACAAAACAGCATAACATAACTCTGGTATACAAAAATAGCTATGTAATTTTTACAAAATGCTATTCATTTTTTGGAAATTTATAGCATTTTGCTACGCAAAGAAAAAAAGTTATTTTGAGCACTGCCACAGACTGTTGCGCATATAACACCACCTGTTCAATTTGTTAGCACAACCTTGGCTACAAGACCTATTGTAGTATCACATTCAATCCTTCTTACAAATAGTACATAAAACATAAAATTTGGACAACATGGAACATAGTACGAAACCCATGAAAGCTTATGAGACAATTCAAAACAAAATAAGATTCTATTTATAATATATACATGCTGGAAGAATTTTTCGCACATGCGCCCCAACTCCATCCCCTTTCACATTCATACGTCCACACTTCACACTCGTCCACTGACATCAATCATTCGGATACACATACATACAGACCATGCGTTTATGCGCGAATGCACAACCAATTAGGGTTTAATCCCTGGAACGGGAATTTTCTGGTTCTCGTTTTTGAACGTCAGTCACGACAACGGGAATTTTCCGGTTCTCGTTTTTGATCGTCAGTCACGATATCGGGAATTTTCCGGTACTCGTTTTTGAACGCCAGTCACGATATCGGGAATTTTCCGGTTCTCGTTTTTGAACGTCAGTCACGATATCGGGAATTTTCCGGCTCTCGTTTCTGAATGTAAGACTCGATACCCATGAAATTCATAGGACCGAACCGGGAATCAAAGGTTACGTTCCGTAACCTTTGATTCCCTATTCTAGTCTATGAATTTCCCGTGCATTATCACTGATTTTCAGAACCGCTAATCGGGAAATTCCCATTCTCCAGGTTAACCCTTTACCCAACGAAGACGATATCAAAATTTTTTATTTTAAATATCATTTTTTCAAATTTTTCAAACAATTTCAACAAAATCATATCATGTGACCCCTCGTTGGAACGAGCTCGACGAGCTCGTTCCAACAAGGGGTCACATGATATGATTTTGTTGAATGCTTTTGAAAAATTAATATTTTTTCAACTGCTGAATTTGCATATCACGCGGGCGGATGCGGGCGATAATTGGGTAAAGGGTTAAACCATAACTTCATCGGCGATGCAGGTTTCGGAATAAATTGATATTCGTCGTAATCTCATAAACTATAATACGCAATCATTGATACCATTGACTATGAATTTCCCTGCTATCGTGATTAACTTTCAGAACCGGGAGCCGCAAAGCCGTGGGGTTCCCGTTCTCGGAATTAAACCTTACAACCAATACTGGTGTTTCAGTTTTCACCTAACTATCTATTTGTACCTTTTCATAAAAATAGAATCACAATATACATATGCCTTAAATCTATTATACTAAAAGAATATACATTTTTTGTGGTTCAATTTTTCGCTTTTCTGACAGCATATACACCAGAAACTGCAGCACTGAACGTTAGTATTCGTTTTGAAGCAACGTTATCGACAAGTTTCGTGCTTTATAGATTTCAATTTTTCGACAAATTAACGAAAAAAAAGGAAATTCCTGTATAAAATATTTTTAGATATGCAGTGACGTCAAATGGACATAACCTGCCAGGCCTTCCATCGACCAGCCAAGAATCCAGACATTTTTGGATTCAAACATATATTCAGCATACAGATATCTCGTATCGACCGAGGAAGCTAAACAAATGGAAAAGAGAAAATTCCACACTTTTCACGTCAGGTATTATGAATTTTCACTTCATTCTAACGACTTATCGGAAACAGATTCAAAGCCGCGTTGCATTACCAGTTCGCATTTCAGAACTGAAATTGTAAACTGCATTCCTCACAAAACACATTTAGGTCACTCATAGCTGGAGTTCACTACAAGTGTTCACAGACCTAACGCGATGTCGACTCGTGGTAATTCAAAGCGTAGTTAGTCTACAATAATGTCGAAAATAACAACAACGAAAATACAAAGCGACCTTTTCTTTTATTTACGTTCATTATCCCACAGTCTTCATGAGGACGATAGTTAATACAACTTTATTCAAATCGCTGTTAGTCCACAACGTTGTAAATCGAAGATGGAACCACGTGTTATGAGTCGGGTGGTCCTAAACACCTAAATCCCCCTTAATATTAATTAATTTATTTTTTTAATGGGGTTTAACTACACTTTCGACAGTCAGGATCACCCTGAGTCGAACAGTTTTGTGGGTGGAGAAAACCGGAGTATCCGTAGAGAACCACCGAGCAACGGCAAGCATTTCAGGCGCTATATAAGTAAGGAAAATTTGTTTACTTTGAAATTCCCACCATGATATTCCGTAAATGCGAATTAAGTATACACAAATCATACAGCAAAATGAAGGTTGAGATGTATAAAACACGAAAAAAATCAGTAGAGGCTGCTGTCAACTCTATGAGTTGATTACATATATTTGTCGCTTTCTATACCCCCAACCTTCATTTTGATGTGTATATTTAATTTGAGTTTATAGAATACTAGAAGTGGAAATTACAAAAGTGAGCAAATTCCCCTTGCTTATATAGCACCTTAAAGCCAAAGACCCCAATGAAATACATTTAAATGGTTTAGGGTTAAACACAAGGACTTTTCGGCCCACGTCTGGATGAAAATAAAACAGAAAACTTCAATGAACTTTGTGTAAAATGCCCAGTCCCCTCTCCTTGAAAGTATATAAAAGTATCTTAGTCGATTTTGTGCCACTTCCTTCTTTCCGACAAAACTGATGGAAGGGGTGCACCCCTCTTTTTCTGTATCTTTGCGGCTGGATAAATGAATCACACATTTCAAAAATATCCATTGAAACTTTTCGCGGGGAATGGGTTTCTCCTTCTGTATTGACACTTCTGAATTTATTCTTTGTGCATTACATGTGTTTTGACAAGGGAGTTTTTTTCTGAGTTTTTACTTCCAATAAAAATATCGGAATATCAATTACTTCATTTCTCCATTAATATTTCCTCTTATTCCCGCGTATGTGCGTTTTTTCTAGTATATTCTGAAATACTGTATGCGTGCATTTATAAGAGTTCTCTATACCCCCCTCCCCCCTCTCCAGGACACATACGGTCTCTTCCTGTCTCTCTTCCTATCTCTTTTCTCTCTCTTCCTGTGTCTCTGTCTCACTGAATTCACCCACACATCAAATGCATGTGAATACCAATCCTCACTCCCCATACATTCCATGCATCAGTCGGTCACATTAATAGTTACAATACAGGCACATTAGCACTAGTCGATTTACATATTTATACCTTTATAGTTTTACGTCTGGTATACATCCTGTAAACAGTCGAAGCTAGCATTGGTGTTAATTGGTCATTATTAAAAACAAAAATACAAATTTTTGAGTTGTATTGTAAAGTTAGAAATTCGGGTTTTGTTATTTTACCCTCTCAGATCGATTACTCTCAATATCACCGTAAAAAGAGCACGTTAGGTCCCACAAAGTATATCTTCTGTTTCGCCGACCATATGTTTGTAAAATGCATGTGTGCGTGCGGTTTTTTAATTTTATTTTTAATTATTGTAATTATTTCTTTGCCATCAAAAGTTCATATGCTTGGTTTGTTTTATGTTTCAGGTGTCATAATCTACAGAATAACTGAGTGGCGGTTTCGTCCCTTGAGTACAAGAAGGCTTGGGATGCAAAAGCATTGCAAAGCCTTGTTGCACTCAAGGGACAAATTTATCAATTTTATTAACTTAGGTAAAATATCCGACATGAACCACTTAATCTTTATTTTTTAAGTTTACATTGGTTATAGAAAGAGAGCATGTGGCAGACAAAAGGTGTGTGTGTGGGAGAGGGGGGGGGGGGTTGAGAAACAGATCTTTAACTTTTTAGGCCTTATCAAAAAGTGTCTGTCATCTTCTAATTCGTTTGCTTGACACATTTTGCAAAGTCTATTTTCCAATGGCGTTTTTGGTAAAAATATGGAACACTTCACGAATTTGCGTGTCATCGTTAACTAAACCCGCTATTATTACTTCTTGCTCTCCTTTTAAAACTTCTTCCTTTTGTTCAACTAATCTGAATCATATTTAGAAATTAGCGCCTGTGGGTATAACAATCGCGCATGCCAAATTAATTATATAGGCTCAGTTTATCGCGCGTTTATGTTTTCTAAACGGAAGGCATTTCTTGTTAGAACAAAAATGTAATAGTTCATCAAACATCGAATGCTTGAAATATCATCCTACTAGGTCCGGTCCGTGTATTATCTAGTCCACTGTTTGACGGAACCTGGTGATAGATGTGTCTTCGTAATATGAAAAGAAAACCTACAAATTGTAAAATGTCTTTCGACATTTAGACATTGGAGCCCTCTCCAAGAAACGACGAAAACAGATGAAACCAAATTTGTGTATGTATTTATGAGATATTTGTAAAAACGTAATGTTTCTCAGTTGCCTTATTATTTCCAACCTTTTCAAACAGATACAACTTTGAACAATCATCTTCTATGCCACAATTCGCTCACAGTAACGGAGAAGTGGACACATACAGTACAGGGAGAGTGTACTATACTATGTCCCATTATGTCTTTCAAGATATCGAGTTTAGCGCCACGCAACTTTTCACCCAGTGTCCCTGAGTGGTATCATCCAGTTAATTCTACAGTACGTGGAGAGTGTATTATCACTAAATCACCCGCAGAGTGGAGATTCCACCCAAGCAATAATTGCAAATTTGTTGCAAAGCATAACCAGCACAAGCAAAGTTTCAGCCAATGGACCTCCGGGAGTAGGTATATAAGGCGGATACAAACACACCTGTACATGTACGTGTACGTGTACACGTACATTCGTGTACACCTCCATAGGATTTAGTGTTAAAATCGTGTACCTGTACACGATTTGAACGTTTTTTAGGGTGTTTTAGAATCCGCTTTGTGGATTCAAACACCACTTAATTGTATCCTAGCGTGAAAAAAGGCCCGTAGTTTTACATACACGTACATGTACCGTTTTGTGTTTGAATCGGCAAATGGGTTTCCTCATAGGGTTCAGTGTTAAATTGCGAGCAAAAAAAACGTTTTGTCGTTTCTAAATCATCATCTTGCCGATTCTAATAATCCGCGTCTGTACACGATTTTAACACTGAAACCCTATGGAGGCGTACACGGAGATCCATTTGCGGATTTTAGGTCGGAAATCGACTCGTGTACAGACATGGTGTTAGAATCCGCAAACCCACTGTCACGTTTCCTGAAGTAAAACTAACGCATGTTATTGTGAAGTAATCTTAATAAACACTTAATGGAATTATCTGAATGAAGAATGTTGCCAGGGTGTTAGAATCCGCAAACCCACTGTCACGATTTTTATTGATATATAGGAGAGAAAAATAATATAAATAAATAGTTATTTAAAAAATAAATATATCAAATCAAATAGATAATAAAAAAATAAATACGTAAATCATGAGCGATTCTCAGACTATTAGAGTAAGGTTTCTTTTAAAAATGCTGATGGGAGCCTACGCATTCTGCGTGAACGAACAACTAGGTCGTCTCTTGTTAGAACGATGCGTCGGATGTCAGGATCACCTGGACTTCGATCACGAGAATCATTTGTGTCTGTGGATGGAAAGGGAAGATATGGTCGTCAAGTATTTCGAACCGGCATTCGAACGCGTTCAAATCGATGAAGTGATCGCGTTTTGGAAGAGATTACTCTTCTGTAAGGATCGAAGCAAGCCCACAGTTTCGGAAGAACTGAAATTGGCGCGTAAAAGTCTGACTTTAGGAGATAAGGGATGCGTCATGAAATTATTTTTCGATGAAGCATACGTCTAAGTTTTCTCGTTGATATAAAACAAGGGAGAATAGAAAATAAAAATAAATACACACATACATTTTTTTTATCTAATATTAGAAAGAAAAAAAACCCACAAAAATGAGAACCAGAAATAAATTGTATCCGACGTTAGTGGACGACGAGGATGAGAAGCCGATCGGCGTTTTGCCGACGGCACCGTCGCTAGAAGAAAAAGAAAGAGGAGAGAGGTATCGCATCGATCAAATCAGAAGAATCCAAGAGTATCTAACTCGAGAGAGAGAGATTCTCGTCATTCCCTCAAGAAGAAGTATTCGCGTTTCGTGAAATTCGTCAATGCGATCGACACGACACTCATCACGATTTCCATGGGTTTACACGTGGCCGGCATCGGATTGTTGTCGACCGCGGTCGGCATTCCGATCGTGTTGACCATAGAAGGAGTGGCTCTCGCCGCCGGATTGTTTAGCACGCTCGGAAACTTTTTGAGTAGGAAATTATATCTGAAGGCGAGGAAACACGACAAGATTCGCGTCTTGGCCGACTCCAAGATCGACACGATATCCGAAATGATCTCTATGGCGTTGAAAGACGGTAGGATATCGGACGGAGAATACTTCGCGATATTGAGCGAGAAAACGAAATACGATTCCATGAAAGAAGCCGTGAGAATCAAGACTCGTCAGATCATCAAGGAAGAGATGAAGGATTCTCTCGTGGAAAAGGGGAGGAAAGAGGCCAGGGAGGAATTCAGTAAGATGATAGAACTCAAGAGCAGCGATTGAAAAAAAAAATATATATAATAAGAACAGAATTAATTAATTATAAAATTTATATATAAAATAAAAAAAACGAAATTAATTTAAATAACTCTTAAAAACAATGTATTGCGTAAAGTGTAAGAGAGTTACCAAGACGAGTAATTCTCGAGAAGTACGAACTAAAAGCGACAGACAGATGCTTCGCGGAATTTGCAACATGTGTGGTTCTGTCGAGACTCGATTCGTCAAAAAAAAAGAATGCGAGCAAAGGTAAAGGCATCGTGAATAAAATGATCAATAATCTACCTTTCGAAATACATCTGCCCGGTCACAGTTTCACGGGACCCGGAACGAAGTTGAACAAGAGACTCAACGCCGATCTGACACCCAAACCTTGGAGCAAACCTGTGACAAGGGTGGACTCTGCTGTGTATGATCATGATCTATGCTACGCCGGACATGCCGACACCAAGACTCGCAACGATGTCTGCAATAAAAACATGTTGGGGAAATTGAGAGGCATATCGAATCCGACCAGTAGAGAGAAGATAGAACGTTCGCTGTCGACAATCTGATCAGTGCGAAACGTCGATTCGGATGGGGCGTTCAAAAAAAAAAAGTGCATCGGAAAAGAAGAAGAAACGATTATTGACGAGCGAATTGGCCGAGGAGTTACACAAACCCATAGTGCGTAAATTTCGAAAGAGAAGGGTGTTCGTGAAGGGTCTGGATGATATTTGGTCTGCCGACTTGGTCGACATGAGATTGTTTTCGAGGTGGAACGAGGGCATCAAATATCTATTGATGGTTATCGACGTGTTTTCCAAATACGGTTGAATCAGAGCTTTGAAGAATAAATCGAGACCTTGCGTCGCCGAGGCTCTGAAGAGCGTGTTCGACTCGTCTTCTCGAAAACCGAGTAAATTGTGGGTGGAGAAGGGAAAGGAATTCTACAACAAGCACATTGATCGATTGGTAGACCTCTACTCGATCGAAAACGAAGAGAAAGCCAGCGTGGTGGAACGGTGGAATCGAACGATGAAGGAAAAGATGCACAGATACTTCACGGCGAATTCGACCAAGAAATACATATACGCTCTGAACGGTCTGGTCAAAGATTACAACAACACGCATCACAGATCGATCAAGATGACTCCCATGGAAGCTAGCGATCCTCGAAACGAAAAACGGGTCTACGCGAATCTATATCCTGAGAGATCTAAGATCAGGAAGAAGTCTAGAACGCCGAAATTTGCGGTCGGTGATCGAGTGAGAATCTACGCTTATAAGAAGCACTTCGAAAAGGGTTATACTCCTCGATGGACCTCAGAAATCTTCGTGATAATCAAAATATTTCACACCTATCCGGTGACTTATGAAATCGAAGCTTTGGATGGAGAAGAGATCATCGGAAAGTTTTACGAACAACAATTACAGAAGACAAAGTTTTGATAAAGAAAACAAATTTTTTTTTTATTTACTTTCTTTAACATTTTCTTGTTTTACACACATATATATAAGAGAGAAAAATAATAATAAAAAAATAATTAAAAACTATTTTTAGATAAAGAAAGCAAGTTAATTAATAAACAAAAAAAACTAAAAATCCTTTAAAATGACAAATATACTAGATATAGCACAAAGCATAATGAAAGATGAAAGCTTTCAAGAATATGAGGTTCATGATTATGAACCGGTAACCGGAACGAGTTTGAACAATGCAGGAGAGATAAGAATCAACATCGAAACTCAAGATCTATTCATACATCCTAGCGAGAGTTACATAATGGCGCAGGGACGTCTCACCAAGGAAGATGGGAGCGACTACGCCGACGACGACATGGTTACTCTAGCCAATAATGGCATCATGCATCTATTCAGTAATAGAAAATGCATGCTATCAGGACAAGTGATAGAATCTGTGTTTCATCCCGGTCAGGCCACCACGATGTTCGGACTCTTGACGTATCCTGATGATTTTTCGAAATCCAGAGGACTTAATCAGTTGTGGGTGAAAGACACCGTCGGCCCTGCTAGCGCTGGCGCCGCCACGATATTCAACTACGTCGTCAAGACGTCCAGACCTAAAGGAACGTTTTCATTCAGGATACCTTTGAAACACATCTTCGGATTTGAGGACGATTACAACAAGATCATGTACGGATTCAAACACAATCTGACATTGATTCAAAAAGGAGACGATGACGCAATAGTGAGACTCACTGCGACCAATGCAGGTAAGATAAGTCTACACAGGATATCATGGTTCGTTCCACATGTGGAGCCTTCGATCATGGAAAAAGTGCGTCTCTACAAGATCATAGAACCCAAGAGTAAATTACCTGTGGGATTTATAATGAGACAGTGCGACACAGCTAGCATTCCTCCCTCCACGAATCACTTTGATTGGAGATTGATGGTGAAATCAGCTTCTGAGAGACCGCGTTTCATCGTGGTTGCGTTTCAGACTGATAGGGTCGGGTCTCAGGAAAAGAATGCATCGCTGTTCAATCACTGCAGTTTGAGAAAACATGCAAGTGTTTCTGAATGCTACGAGATATCCAGCAATCGATTACAATGCGTCGTTCGACAAGAACGATTTCTGCAGACTGTACGGCGACGCCGCTGATTTTAGAAAGAAGTATCACGGTCTAGACGAATTGATGAGCAATCCTAACATATCTCCCATCGAATACAAGTTGATGTATCCCATGTTCGTATTCGACGTTAGTAAACAGAGTGAACGACTCAAGAGTAGCATCTTAGACATTCAGATCAAGATGCAATTCGATAGGAACGTGCCGAGAAAAACCGAAGCCTTCGCCCTGGTCCTATCGGACAGAGAATTACAATTCGAATCAGATGGAAATAAGATGTCGATTATTCGATGAGAGACGAGTGTGAAAAAAAATAAAAAAACAAAAAAAAATAAAAAGTAATGAGTAATTATTAAAAAAACAAAAAAAACAAAAAAAAAATAAATAAAGTAATGTGATCTAGAGAGATTGAACATCTTTCTAAATCTCATTACTTTTTTTTTTTTTTTTGGTTTTTAATAATCACACATTATTTTTTTTTTAATTCATTATTTTCCACGCGTTCACTGTTTGTTCAAAGGAACTAATTCAATCAGTAGACTCACGACAGAAGTGGCGGCTTTGGGATTATTGGTTTTCATAACGAAATTAATCCTGTCTCCGGCGTTTACTTTGAGAGGCGTGCTAACATTCGCGTGTTGATTCTCAGTCTTTTCGACGCTGTATCTCTTATTGCTCTCTACACCATTCACCATGAGATTGACGACCGCTCTGTTATTCAAATCTGAGGAAGCCAGACTCATTCGAAGGATTTCACCTCCCAGCGGCATGGGATATCCCACCTGACCATGTTTCAATCCGCCACCTCCATTTCCGAAAGACCACTCAGCTTTTCCCTCATCTAAGGTGCCGGCCTCTTCGGCCCACACAGTGATCAATTGTCTAGCATATTTGACTTTCTCCACCACCGAAATCAGGGTGCAGGCATCCGTCATGTTCACGGGATCCAGTAGATTCGTGAGAGCGTGTCCACCCATGTCTAGTTTACCTTCCATGATGTCACCCTTTCTCCAGACCGAGTTGTCGTCCACCTACTTTCTGCTGACCGCGCTGGAATCGAATTCGGGATCGTGACTGAGTCCGAATAAATTTTTACCATTCATGTCGATACCACCCTCCATGGTTCCGCCAGATTGTTTGTTCAGGTAGAGATCGTCCACTTGCGATTCTAGGTATTCTTGTGATCGTATCACAGCAGAATCCACATAGCCCTTGTTGACCGCGGTTGAGTCCGCATCCGTGTCGTCAATCTTCGACAGATTTAATATCTTGTTGAATCCCGCATTCAGACCTGATTTCATTTCTCATCTGTCAGACTTTCTCTGTTCCAGATCTACGTAGTGTTTGGTCGCCACGTCCTTGGGAGTGGCCACGTTTGCTATCTTGTTATAATTAGCGTTCAATTCCAAGTGTATCGTTTTCTGAACGTATCTATTTCTCAGGTGTTTGCTGAATCTCGCGTGAGAGTCGTCCGCATATTTCTTGGTCGTGGCATCGGTGGGATCTATGGGATTCGTGACGTTCACCAAACATTTGGATTTCAGATCGAGATCGTCGGTCATGGTTTTATCCACGTAATTATCTAGCATGATTCGTTTGAAATCGGCGTTCCCCCTATCGACGTATTTTTTAGTCACAGCATCTGCGAGATCTATCGGCTCGGGAAGATTGTAGAGCTTCTTATCGTTCATATTCAAAGGTTCTTCTCGAGGTTCGTATCTCCGAACATAACGTTTGTCCAAGTTGGCAACGTCATAACCATCATCGACTTCGAACGTCTTCCTCTTCTTTCTTAAGTTGACTTTTTCGTCGTCACTTCTACCAAATTTATCGACTGGCATGTTGTTGTGGGATTTTTTTTTTTGGTTTTTTAGAAAAAATATATTCAAAATGCAGTTTATTAAAAATGAACTATTTTATTTTTCGTTTTTATTCGATTAAAATTTTTTAAAAATAATTTATTATCTTTATATATACTATAAAAAAAATCTCTCTCTAATGTAAATCATTGTAAATCATTGAGAATGTCTTGAAACCGATCTCCTTCAGACCATCTCTTGAGAACATAGAGACACAGGTGACCGCAAAACACTTGATCTGGTGATTGCACTTGTTCCGTGTTGTAACGAACCATCGATTTGTTGAAATAGTTCTTTATTTCTTTTGGCGGCGAGATTCCGTAGCTGTCGAAATAATAATTTTTCTTCTTCCCGTTCTTGATCCACGCCACCCAGTGAGTGCCTTCACCCGATGAATCATCTAGATTTAAAATTCCGCATTCCGATTGTCGAGGTCTTCTCTTTGGCAAGGCATCTCTGGAAAACATGCCTAGAAAATCTTTGATTTTCAAATCTTTTGCCGCATTCAACAGATCGATGTTGGATAGGGGTTCGTTAGGTAAGACGACACCTTCTACGGATATCTTTATTTTCTTATTCATAAATGCGTATATATTTTTTTTTTTATTTATTTTATTATAATTCACTAAAAATGACATTATTTTTTTAAAAATTTTTTTCTTTTTCTTTTTAAACTAACTCTCTCGATGTCTCTATCGATTTCTATAATTTTGAATCCATCTAATTCCTCTTGATTTTCTGGAATCCTATCATCCACAATCATATCTAGAATCTTATCATCCACAATCATATCTGGAATCCAATCATCCACAATCATATCATCTAAAATTATATCCAGAGTCCAATGTCCGAGTGCCAAAGTGCTTATTTTATCGTCTAACATGAATCTCTTATCGTCGTCGGCCGTCAGCGAAATCTTGTTGACTATTTCAGTATACAAGTCGTGATTTTCACTTCGAATCGATTTCATAGTCTTATACACCGGACCACTTCCTAACAGACAATCTTTATACTCTTGGAAAGAGATGTTTTTCTTCACCACGCACGCTTTAACTCCTTTGCACATCTTGGTCTCTTCATCATCTACTAGACGATAAGCATACAGTTTGGGTCTCAAGCCCATGAATTCGACGATTTGTTTACCACCACTCTCATCCTTAAATTTACCCAACACCTTCTTGTTGTCGTTCGATTGAATGTTGGACGGGTGATCGACGGGATAATTGCTCGTGTCAAACCACTTGGCCACGTCCTGAGAAATATCTTGGTAGATGTCTTTCGTCTCTATCTCATAAACTAAACTGTCCGTGTCGGTGAACAGTAGTTTGGCTTTATCACCAAATTTTCGTTTCACGTAATCGTAGTGAAACTCGTACATCTATCGCTTGCTGATATCTAAGATGATCGGTCCAAGAATTCGGCTCGAATTCTGAGATTCGTGTTGAGATCGATGTATTTTTTCATCCAAGGCTCTTCATCGAATCGAATGATGCGATGTATGTCGACTAATTTCATCCCGTAATCGACGTACTGTTTCAAATTCTCGCTGTAGACGATGTAGTTACGTTTGTTAAATAAATTGGGAATGAGTTTTTCCTCGTCTCCTTCATTTGGTTCCATTCGTTCGGGAGCCAGTGGATAATCGTTGTGTGGATCGTGTAATTCTTCCAGATAGTTCAAATCAACTTCTAAAATGCAAGGATAGTCTCTCCATTTTTGCACCTCTTCTGGTTCCATCACCCATTCGAAATTTCCAATCGGTAAAGGATGACTCATAGCCCAACCATACAGATTATTAGCATCCCAATACTGTATGTATTTAATCGATCGTTTTGAATCGAAACCTTCTTTCATGTAGGGATTGTTAGCTTCAGAATATCTGTGAGAGATCATCAAGACGCCACCTCTCGCAGCCCTTTCGAACATGAGCAACATGTTCACGTTGGACTTCGGTGGTCTTCAACATTCAACAGTGCATCCCACGCCAGACCGGGTGCGGTGAAATACCAAGCCGGATCCAGATCGTAATTTCGACAACAGACATCTTGAAAATTTTCGAACACGTCTGCCAAGAGCAGAACATCGGTCTTCAGATAGAGATCGTGATAATCTCTCATGGTTTTCATATTGAATGATTTCCACACGTTTTTGGCGTGTTCGTAATTCTCGTCGGAAATGTCAGATTCGTATAATTTTGAATAAAAATCTTCTTTCGAAGGTAGTGTGGTGTCTTCGAATCTCTTTAGATCGCACATGTAATCGTAAGGATAGACTCCTTTCCTCAACATGACGTCTACTCGTTCTCCAAAATGTTCGCTCGTGATTTTAAATTTATCCTTGCTCATGTTATCGACTAATTTTTCCAGAGCGGTTGACATGAATTTAAAACTGTCGATGAAACGTATGCATCTACGAATGGATTTCATTTTTTCTTCCAACGTATATCCGTCGAATACTCTTTTCTTCTCCATGAGCTTCCATTTTGTGAAGGAAATGTATCTTTCTTCGCTGTTCGCAATGCAATTTAATTCTTCGTGTGAGGTGCCGAGATTTTTCACGAACAGATGACTGTCGTAACCCGAGAGATTATGAAACATCACCGGATAGAAAGCGGCATCTCGATATTTTAAATTACACTTGCTGTGAGCCAGACCGCGATACAGACCCGTGTAATGATCGTGGTCTCTAACCTTCTTATTTTCCTCCGAATTCTCGTTGAACGATTGTCTGCATATGTGACATTTGGTGGCTCTGTTATTTTCGTCCTGCTGCTCTCGCGTGATGATCATTTTCGCCAGAGTTTTGAATTTGTCGTATAACATTTGAATTTTTGATTCTAACTCTTCCACGAACCTTTGGGCCACGTCGTCATCTTCATACTGTTTCGTGTAGGTGAAGGGACCCATGTCGTGTTGCGAGTCGAAAGCGCATTTCACGTAAATGTAATAGCCTGAAGGTATGTGTTTTTGATATCTTTCGACGTAACTTTGAAGAGCGTTGGGTTGACAGGAACTCATTTTCTCGGTGAAACATTCGAAATCGTCGTACACGACGAATGGTACTTTTAAGCTTCTATTTTGATTTTCAAACCTTACTATGGTGTTGGGGGTGGACATTTCAACGGCAACACCTTGATTTTCGTTGCAATATTCCTGATGTTTCGCTAACGATTTTTTGCTCTGAAACATGTTCATGCAGTTGCAACATAAACATATCTTTCCTTTATGTTTATTATTTTGTCTCAACAGTAATCGGCTAGGATATTTAACCCAACAATAATGACGATTGTCACCATTCGAAATCAATAATAAAATAATCGTCTTTTCTCTTTCGAGATATGAAGTCTGTCTGAGAGGATAGATCGTTCGTTTTTCGTCGTCGTATCCCAAGACGTTCACCGCTATGGTGGGATTTTGAGCCTCGAAATGTTTGATGTGTTTTAACTGTGTTGGAAAAGTCACTCCGGTCCAATCGATATTTTTAGATGTCTCCTCGTAATGAGAAACTCTATCAGGGTTCGTTTTGACAAGGTATAAAGTGGAGGTGACTGCCCATTCAAAACACTGATCATCTTTATTTTTCACATTGACCACGGCGTGTTTTTTAGCTAGGAAATACGGTAATTTCACATAGGAAGACCCTTTCAACAAATCGTTTTTAGTTATGTGAATTTCGAGTTTCAACACCTCATCAAACGTCCAATTACTACCTTCATGTTCCCCGTGGGAACCCCGGGAAGTAAGCAGCACTTGTTTACTGTGGTAAACCAGTTCCGCTTTACTAGTAAAATAGGACCCAGTCACCAATGCTTGGGGTGAAAGTCCTCTAAAATGGGCAACATGTTGATCAACGATTGACTAAACTTGACTTCATCTCCATGTTGTGTCACGATTAGCCATAGTGCATAAATATGTGACGTTAACCACCAACAAACAAACAAACAAACTACCTTCATGTTGATAATTCGCGAGAGACGTCAACATCTTGTCTTTCATCTTTTCGAAAACGTCCGATAAATCTGAACCTCGAAATACGGGTTCGATGTTAGATCTGAAATATGCATTTTTCACGATGCTCTCGCCGGACTTCACGTAGATTTTATTCATCACGCAATGGAGTATCATCTTAATTTTTAGTCCCACGTTCATGTATTTGCAAAACAAATCCAATACTTTTTTCTTTACCCGTTCCATGAACAATTTCGGATCGATTTTCTTCAACGAGGGAACCACGTTGAAAGTTTTAAAAATGCCTTTGATCACACTCTCCCATTCTACGGACTTCGATTGAAATAGTTCTGCGGCGAGTCGCGCTTGATATTCTTTTCCTTTCCCTTTGTCTATTGCTCGTCGAATTTCGCTCGATATATCTCGTTTGCCTAGAATCTGAAGTGCATCACTCGTTTTCGTTTTAGTTTTTCTTTTCTTTTCTTTGGAAACTTGAAGTTCTTCTTCAACGGCTTTTCGTTTAGTCATCTTCTTATTTTTCACAATTGAAACGTTTTCGATTTTTTTCGACGTTGGCATTTCGATTCCTTTTACTATCTTTTTCTTCTTCTTCTCATTTTTCACAACCGATGCATTTTTTGACGTCGTTGCTATTGGCATTTCGTTTGCCTTTCCATCGTTTCGCAAATGTTTCTGTATGACTTCAATGTTTTTTGATTTAGTTCTATGATTTCTGAAATGTGAAATTTTTAATAGTTTACAAATCTCGTTTAACTGAGGTATGGTTTTTTCATTTAAATTTTCCAATTTTTTTTTATCTGTTTCCTTCATTTTGTAAGAATATATTTTTTCGAATTTTGTATTTTAAATAATTTGTTTAAAAAGTTTTGTTTTTCTTTAATATGAAAAAAAAAATTTTTTTGATGAAATTAATCAATTTTTTTATGTTCCTTAACGTCAAAAAAAAAATTGAATTAATACGAGAAAAAAAAAGGATGTTAAAATTTAACTTTTATATATATAAAGAGAAAAAAAACAAAACTTTTTAAACAAATTATTTAAATACAAAAATTTAAAATATACATTATTTGCAAGAATTTGTAAAACAAAAAAAAAACTTAAATAATCGATCATGACGACAACATCCACGACGGAATCTCGACATAATCGTCGACGTTGTTCAATAAATCGTTATTCTCCCAAAACCAAGAAGAAAAAAATCGTAATTTATATTTACGCATTTCGAAAGAAAACGATACGATTTGCGATAGAAAATCGAATCGTAATACTATTAGCGAACAAAAATTAATTGACAATGTCGTTTGAACTATTAAAAAAGAAGAAGGTTCAAGACAAACAGAACTCTTACGACTTTTATGCGAAGTCTTGCACGAGGTTCAAAACAAATTTCCATGAAGCAGACGCGTGTTCATGTCACCCGATTCCTTCTCAATAGATGATGATAACTGCAAGATGCGAAGGCCAATTTTTAAACATTCGAAGTCTTGCACATTCTAAAAACTCGTGAAAAAAAAAAATTGAATTAATATAAAAAAAAAAAAAAGATGTTAAAATTTAACTTTATTTATATATAAAGAGAAACTTTTTAACAAATTATTATTTAAATACAAAATTTAAAATATACATTATTTGCAAAAATTCATAAAAACCAAATAATCGATCATGACAACTAAAGATGCGAATTTAAACAAGTTGAAATATATACAGATACAAATACTTATATCTATACATTAGAACACGATCCCATCAAATTGAACGGGGTTAAGATGATAGACTTAGAGCGCTGCGACAATGGATATATGATGTATTTGAAATTGGATGAACCCATGCTCGATTTGTTTTGTGAAAACCAAATTGATCTGCTGATTAATATCATCACCAAATGCAGAAAAACCCCATACAAGAACGATTTGACGGTGTTCTATAAAAAAAAATATTTCCAATGATCCCACTCGAACTCGTGGATAAATTGGGTGGTGAGAGCGCGTTCACCAATGTAGGAAAACTCAAAAGAGTAAAGATAAAAATTCAGGAGATTTTTATCAATAAAAAATAACGCATGTCGCCATGCTAATAACGGACTTGGAAATATAAACAATAGAGAGATTGATTTTAGTGAAGAAGAAGGAAAAAAAGTAATGAGATCTAAAGGTGATCTCATTACTTTTTACAAAAAAAATTTCACATTAAAGAAAATTAAAATTAAAAAACTTTTTTTTTATATATATAATGAGCAAAAAAAAACAAAACTTTTTAAAACAAATTATTAAATACAAAATTTAAAATATATATTATTGCAAGAATTCATAAAACAAAAAAAGCAAATAATCGATCATGACAGCAACACCTAAAAGATGCGAATTGAAATTGAAACGAGTCGAAGCGTGTTCGAAATTAGGTTTTAAAATCTATACATTACAACAACACGATCCCATCGAATTGAACGAGGTCGAGACGATGGGCTTAGAGCACTACTACAACAAATATCAGATGTGTTTGAAATTGGATGAAGCCATGCTCGATTTGTTTTGCGAGTACCAAAGCGATCTGGTGAATAATATCATCATTGCCGAAGACAGAAAATTCGACAAGGACGATTTGTTGTTGTTCTTTAGAAATTACATATATCCAATAATCTCACTCAAACTCATGGACAAATCGGGTGGTGAGAGCGCATTCACCGATGTAAAAAAACTTAAAAGAGTAAAGATAAACATACAAGACATTTTTGTAAGTGAAAAAATGACGCATGTCAACATGCTAATAACGGACTTGGAAATATAAACAATAGAGAGATTGATTTTTAGCAAAGAAGAAGGAAAAAAAGTAATGAGATCTAAAGGTGATCTCATTACTTTTTACAAAAATTTACCAAAAAATTTTCACATTAAAGAAAATTAAAATTAAAAAAAAATTTTTTTTTTATATATATATATAAAGAGTAAAAAAAAAAAAAAACAAAACTTTTTTAAACAAATTATTAAAATACAAAATTTAAAACATACATTATTTGTAAGAATTCATAAAACAAAAAACTAAATAATTGATCATGATAGCAACACCTAAAAGATGCGAATTGAAATTGAAACGAGTCGAAACATATGAGAAATTCGGTCATAAAATCTATAGATTACAATGACACGATCCCATCGAATTGAACGAGGTTGAGATGAAGGGCTTAGAGCATAAATACAATAGATATAAGATGCCTTTGAAATTGGACGAAGCCGCGCTCGATTTGATTTATGAGTACCAAAGCGATCTGCAGAACATCGTCATTGCCGAAGATAGAGAATTCGACAAGGATGATTTGTCATTGCCCTATGTAAATTACATATTTCCAAACATCTCATTCGAACTCGTGAAGAAATTGGGTGGTGAGAGCAAGTTGACCGATGTAAAAAAACTCAAAAGAGTAAAGATAAACATTCAACACATTTTCAAAAAACGAGAAAACACGAGTGTCAAGATGCTAATAACAGACTTGGAAATATAAACAATAGAGAGATTGATTTTTTTTTGCGAAGAAGAAAAAAAAAAAACGTGATGAGATCATCTTGTAAACATGAGTGTCAACATGCTAATAACGAGCTTGGAAATATAAACAATAGAGAGATTGATTTTTAGGGAAGAAAAATGAAAAAAAAAGTAATGAGATCATCTTTAGATCTCATTACTTTTTTTTTTTGTTTTCCTTCTTCACTATTACCATATATTATAATAACGTTTCCTTTTTTCTTAAATTTCAGCGTCGATTCTTCTTTTCTTTTTTTCTTTTTTTGTAATATGATACGTTTTTATAACACATTTGTTTATCCGAATCATAATTATGAACGAATGTTCTGCATCTCTTGGTAACACTCTCTTCATTACCATTCTCTTCAGAAGGTAGTGGTGATGGTGGAAATCGTCTCATTCTTTTCATTTCCAACCATCTATCCCGCTGTTTATCTAACTCTTTCATCAGTTCTTTCCTTAGATATCCATCATTAGCGTCTAACCATTTTTCCACATCTTTTTTTTCTTTTTCGCACTCTGTCTCGTGATATTCATCATTATCGTCTAATTGTTTCTCCACCTTTTTATCCATTTTAAATATATTATTTTATACTTTCTATGATTTATATTTTATATAATTATATAATTTTATATTATAATAACATATTCAAAATCGGTATATTCTTAAACGGCGAATTCTCACTGAGCAACAAACCCTTGCCGAGTCGCTCAATGTTCTGTCCACTCTTCAGATAGAGACAGTTTCCTCTCAAAGAGTTGCCACCTCTAACGGGTTCTAGATACAATCCTTTACCGCTGTCGTCTACGTGGACGCGACACACGGCTCCTCCCTTCTTCAAAAAACAGTCCGCTGCCACCCGTTAATTTCTCAACTGCCGAACTCGCGAGTCCCGTGAGAGCTCCCACGCCGAGAGTCTTTCCGAGAAAGGGTAGTGCCTTTGCGGCGAAGGGTAATGCTTTTGTGGCGATTCCTGCCAATAGCGATAGGAAACCACCTTTCATTCTCAAATTGTATCTCAATTGAGCGGGACTCAATCTCACTGTCAACCCTCTTCCATCGCGAATCACTTTCTCCATCCTTTTGATTTGACTTCTGGTCCAGGCGATCGAATCCTGACCGCCTCTCTTCAGATCTTCGTGAGTGAATTTGAATCTCACCACCTTGCCTCGAGTTGTTAACGCTCTCTTAAGCTTCTTCCTCTGTCCTGCGGATATGTTCACATTTTTAATCACGTATTCTGTCATTATTCTTTTTTTTTAAAATATATTTACTTCAATTGTTTCTTGTTTAATAATAATTATTTATATTAAAATAATTTTGTAAAATTAATATTGCGTTTATTTTATTTTTGTTATCTATATATATATACACAATATTTTTTTTTTTTGCTTTTATATTTCTCTTATGTGAAATTGTATCGTCACCCACTCTCCGCGAAGATCTAACAGTTCACCATTTTGATCCATCAACGTGGTTTTGAGACTATACAACGTGTCTAAAATCACTGGTAGATAAACTAAATTTCGAGGTCGCTCCACAATCTTATAACCCGGCGACACGTTTGGAAAGAAGGAATAGATCGTCGGTTGAGCACTACCATTCACGTAGCTTCCAGCAATCACATCCACGTTCACCAGAATGCTATTGACTGCGAGAATGTCGACCGTATTTTCAGATGCCGTGTGGTCTCGATACATCTTTCGATCGAATCCCAACATCTTGCCTATAGAATCGTCCGTGTTGAAATCCACTCGAAAATTATCTTCCAAATCCAACATCGTCTGTAAGGTATTAGGATTGGGAGCGAGTCTGATCTTGTTGCTTCCCTTTCCATCCATCTTCATTCGCGTCTGAATGTAATTGTTCAAATCGTCTATGTCGTAACTCCCTTTGGGAATTCGAATCTCCAACCAATCCACTCCGTCGGAATACTTGAACGAGTTATTCTTTTTGGTGACGTTGGGAAAGGAATAATAAGTCTCCAGATTCACCAACGCCATCTCATATCTTTTCTCTCTATTCAATTCGATGGAAGGTTTGCATTTCATAGCCAATCGAGTCGAATCGCCACAAACCACGATTTGAATGGATTGTTTTGCAGCCGTATTCTCGGCTATCCGTTCTAACAATTCTCCATGTTCGAACATTATATTTAATTTTATTATTTTTTTTTATTCAAAACTAATTATTTGAAGATTTATTATTTTCTAAATTTTATTTTCACACTCTATCTTATTTTCATCAGAAACATAAAACTTGTCGAATCCGCACCGATATTTTCCGCGATTAAATTCGCTTGTCAAATCGATCACAACGAAATTGTAAAGTCCACCATCCCAAACCCTCTTGCAGAATCTCCTGAATTCTTCCGCGCTCATGTCGTTTGCGACGTGATCGCCGTAGATGTGATCGAGATTCTTGAGATCTTGGCGAAAGAGACATAGAAAATTAGCGTTCTCCCTTATCGTCTGTCTGGGCAATCGAAAATAATTCTGCGACAGGTAGAAACAGTCCACGTTGCTGTGTCGACCCCTAACGTAATACGATTCGCATCAGTTCTGTCTCTCCAAAAGCAGATCGTCGAAAATCATGAGATTCTTATCTTCCGATTTCAGTTCTCTAGGATCCGGAACGTCGCTAGCCTTCTCATAAAATCGACACTCGATGTTCGAAGATGCATTTCTCTTCATCAGCTCCATCGCCGCACCGTCCAAAATGGTCAAAAGTGGAGCTTCACTCTTGTCGAATTCCTCCCTACTGTCAAAGATTCTGGCTATGACGTCCTTGGGCAATCTACGATCCATGCACTCTCGAAGCAATCTGTATTCGGGTTGAAACAAGCTCTTGCCAAACACGAATAATCTGTCGTAATCCAACCAGTCGGGTCGGGACAACAGATTCATCAACAGATTGGTCTTTCCACAATTCGATTTTCCCACTATCAAGCCTCTTATGCTTTTGGGAAAGAACTCGTTATTCGACCTCTTGGTCGCGGCGTCGTTCCAAGACATATCTTTAATGTTCATCTTTTGTTTTATTTCTTTTGTTTGTTATTTTAGATTCTTTTCAAACACAATTTTTATGTTTTTTCAAACTTAGTTTAATATTATTATTTATTTATATCACACCGTCGTGAGTTCTCTTCAATCCAGATCCACTCGTCATTTTGGCTAAATCTTGTATGGGTACCACAGCATCCTTAAAATCTTTCCAACTTTTCGGCGTTCGCTCTAACGCATCTTGCTTCACCGGTGGACTGATCAACTTGTCGATCAACGCGTCGGCTGCCCTCTTGCCAGCCACAGAAGCTATCCTACCACTGGCTTCGGAAGCGGCTTTCTTACCAGCATCCAAAGACGTCTTCTTACCGACCTCAAATGCAGTCGATGCGAGTTTTCTACCCGCATCGCTCGTTAACGCTCGCATTATAGAATCGACGATGCCAGAACCGCCTTGAACGTAAGTTCTAACGTATCCCCTGTTCTTTATCACCAACATATTTTTATTTTATAATATATATTTTGTTTTCACTGGTAAATCGTTTGTTGTTTAAATACTTTTATTATTCTAGTGTAAAATTTTCTATTTTTATTTTATATATTTTGTTTGTTTGTTTCTCTCTACTTATTATATACACATCAATCCTTCAATTCGTTCATCACCCTTTTATAATGGTTTTTATTCAAAACCTTATGTCTTAACAATTCGTCAGATATAGTAACTATCTGATTATCTAATCCTGTGTTACCAGCCCGTCTGCTCGCCATCAACAAACTCAATCTCTGAGACAGAGCGTCAGAATCGCTCGGAAGAAAAGTGGTTTTCACCCCTTTGCCAGTCACCGATTCGACGAACTTCTTGTTCATATCCCATATGGGTTTCACCACTTTCGTCCACTTGTAACCTCTGTTGACTTTGGGTCTCGTCTCTCTGGCATCGTTATTTCTCTTCATGGCGTGGGTCTGAACCAGAATGTCGCCGTAATTGTCGAAATCCTGTTCCGTGTAATCGCTAGGCTTGTCGTAAAGGAGCAATCTGCGCAGTCCATCAGTCAATTCGTATTTGTTCGAACCAACGATCAATTCATCATCGTCAATTTCTATTTCTGTGTCACCGACAAAAGTTCTCCCCTCCAAATCCTTATAAAATCCATACAACAGATCTCTCTTACCGCCATCATCATCAGACTATGCGACGCTATCAGTGGTGATAGTCGAAGCTGTATCGGTGTCGGTCTCCGTTTGAATTCCCGTGGGAACGTAATCCGGTGTAGATTGAACGGAATGCCGATTTCCAAAACTAACGGGCAACGAACCCATTCTCAAAGAACTCTCTTTTATGGGTCTCAATTCTTCAACTATCTCCTTCCTGCTTCGCTCTTGACCCTCCGTCACGGGTTTAAATATTTTTGTGGCTTCACGTTTGAGTTCCATCTCACCAAGACGTCTGCTTCTGTCAGCCGACTGAATGCCCTTCTTAGCACGTTCATACTCTTCTAAAATTCGATCTCGGCGTCTAGAATCCATCTGTAAAAACATTTTTCGTTTTTAATTGTTTTATTATTTTCAAAATTGAATGTTTAATTATATTTTTATGTTTTTAAGTTAATAAAAAATCTTTCCGTCTTTAATATAATAAACTAAAAATATTCACATCTCAACTCAGTGTTGATTGAATTGGAGAAAGTTTAAAAATACGTTTAAGCAGTACATGACAAACCGGTTTCTCATTTAACGCATCTTGATAGTAATTTACGTTTTGTCAAAGGAATTCCATTCACATATCAAAAAAACATTCACTCAGTGTCGAATTAAGAGAGAATCCCTTTGATGACAGTTAAAACATTCCAACACACAAAAGAAAACTGTTTTTTTCTAATTTTAACGTTAAAGGAACTCATTCATTCATTTCAAATCTCTTTGATCGCTATCGTGAATATATTAAAAATTTTACCACTCAAAACCTAATTGAGCGGAAAATGCGTTTTATTATAACATTATTAAAACGATCCATTAAAACGAAAAAAACCTTCATTCACGCCACAACAAAAAAACATAAAGCAACATGTTTTCATTCAAATATTCCATTAAGTGTTTATTAAGATTACTTCACAAGAATTCTGATTCTTTTCTCTAATTGTCTCTAAACTCAATTTCCTTTCGTCACATCGAAACAAGACACGAATGTCTATTTTTTACAGATCATATTTTATAATTGACTCTTTTGAACGGATGCCTAAAGTCAATTTCTCTTCTTTACATCAAGACAAAACACGAATGTCTATTTTACAGATCATATTTTATAATTGACTCTTTTGAACGGATGCCTAAACTCAATTTCTCTTCGTAACATCGAACCAAGACACGAATGTCTATTTTACAGATCATATTTATAGTCGATTCTTTTGAACGGATGCCTTTTCATTCACGCAACTCCTTTTTAAAACTGACGCTCATATTTTATAATCTACTCTTTTGAACGAAAACCTCATTCAGTCATAAGAATAACATGTGTTAGTTTTACTTCAGGAAACGTGACAGTGGGTTTGCGGATTCTAACACCCTGGCAACATTCTTCATTCAAAACATTCCATTAAGTGTTTATTAAGATTACTTCACAATAACATGCGTTAGTTTTACTTCAGGAAACGTGACAGTGGGTTTGCGGATTCTAACACCATGTCTGTGCACGAGTCGATTTCCGACCTAAAATCCGCAAATGGATCTCCGTGTACGCCTCCATAGGGTTTCAGTGTTAAAATCGTGTACAGACGCGGATTATTAGAATCGGCAAGATGATGATTTAGAAACGACAAAACGTTTTTTTGCTCGCAATTTAACACTGAATCCTATGAGGAAACCCATTTGCCGATTCAAACACAAAACGGTACATGTACGTGTACGTAAAACTACGGGCTTTTTTCACTCTAGGATACAATTCAGTGGTGTTTGAATCCACAAAACGGGTTCTAAAACACTCTAAAAAACGTTCAAATCGTGTACAGGTACACGATTTTAACACTAAATCCTATGGAGGTGTGCACGAATGTACGTGTACACGTACACGTACATGTACAGGTGTGTTTGTATCCGCCTTATATACCTACTTCCGGAGGTCCATTGGCTGAAATATTGCTTGTGTTTTTTGTCGATATGTACAAAATTTGAAAGTTATAGCTTGGGTGATAACTCCACTCCGCGGGTGATTTAGTTACAATTCACTCTACACGTACTGTATGCTAAAACGGTTGGTAAATATTAATACTTTCTGAGATTCCATCTCCACCACTGTTATTTTATCGTCCAGTACGTCAAATAATGTGACGTGTAATATCAACTCTTTACCTAACGCAGTGACTGCTATATCAGGCCATCGCTATTCACAAACATCATGTCGATTTTAATATTTATTCAATCGCAGCTTAAAAATAGCCCTTGACCAATCAATGGAAGGATCTCGCTGAGATCCTTCTAATGAGTTGTCACAAGCTATGTATTGATGGCAAAAATGAAAGTATTTATTTATTTTAGATACTTTTTTGGAAGTGTTGTCTTGCAGTTGCATTTGGTAAAGGGACGAAATGAACTTAAACCAACAGTAACAGCAGCACGATACATTTGGGCATTTTTAATCATATTCACATCAGCGCTTGAATTGGAAGCCAAAGTTAAAAAAAACTTTTAGAATAACCATAAACCGAGACCAACTTTCTTTTTGAAGGAAGACGGTCAACTATGCAAATTCTTTAGGGTTCTGTACATAGGTGTTCCGAAACGATCTTTGACTTGAGTGCATCGGCTAAGAACAGATACAGCCACGTGTTTTGTCGATGGATGCCACCACTGTAACACTTGGGAGGAAAGACATAAAGTGTATGAAATGAAACGAGTAAAATTGTGGAAGCAAACGGATATAAAGAACTGAATTAAAGTCTCGGTAGAGTGGAGACCGATATTTAAAACGTTCAACCCCTACTAGTGTTCAATCGACATTTTATAAAGAGCAATAATTTAAAGAGGATTAAGTGGTTCTAATAGTTATAACCTATTTCTTTCTACTGTTCTGTCACGTAAACTACTGACAGCATGACAAAACGTTTACAATATTGAAATATGTCAAACTGAATTAAATACAGTCTCTTGGTGGATGGAGTACCTATCTCTTGTGTTTTGACTGCATTTTAAATTCGTTGAACATTCTGTACTCAATGTACTTTACATTTTAAACCCGTCGGCTGAAGGCAGTGAAAACAGGGATCGGGTGGGTGGTGAAGTGATTTGAGATCACAAATGAAAGACGCCCTGATCTTTCTGCCAGGTGGGGAAAAAATTATTGAAAAACTGATACATAAAACCTGACATTTTTATGATTGTCATGTCGTCTTGAGTGCCAGGGAAGGTGGTAGAAAGTGTATGCGTATCAGTACATGGAGAGTGGATTGTAACTAAATCACCCGGGGAGTGGAGTTGACACCCAAAGTATTATTTTCAAACTCTGTACATATAGACAAAAAATATAAGCAATGTTTCAGCCAATGGACCTCCGGGTAGAACCCGGAGGTCCATTGGCTGGAACTTTGCTTATGCTTCTTATGCTTTGCAACAAATTTGCAATTATTACTCAAGTGGAATACCCACTCTGTGGGTGATTTAGTGACAATACACATTCCACGTACTGTATATTCTGAGGACAAGTTAATGCTTTGGAGGAATTTTGAACGTTGGTTTCCGATCCCCACCGGGAATCGAACTCACGACAACGCCTTCTGGCCATCGCATGGCTTACAATTTTCGACATTGAAAGAGATTTACAGGAAAGTTAGCTTCCCTTAATTTCCTAAAGTTGCCTGTAAATTCAATACTACGTGCATGAGAATTTCATATAGAACTGAAAGTTTGAAATGCTAGCGAAATTGTATCATCGATGTGTGCACCATTGCACAAACCTCGGACATTTTCCTGTAGAGTACTATAAAAATACAGAAGATGGCTCTTTGCAATTTGTTTCCAAATCGGTTTAAACGTTTGACATTCATTCTCTGTTTGAACCCATTTTAACCCTTTACCCAACGCAGACGATATCAAAATTTATTATTTTAAATATCATTTTTTAAACTTTTTCAAAAAATTTCAACAAAACCATATCATGTGACTCCTCGATGGAACGAGCTCGACGAGCTCGTTCCAACGAGGAGTCAAATGATATGGTTTTGTTGAAATTTTTTGAAAAATAATATTTTTTCAGCTGCTGAATTTGCATATTACGCGGGCGGATGCGGGCGATTCGTTGGGTAAAGGGTTAAAATAAGAAAACGGCTCCTACATCATCTTTTGATGTTCTGTAACCTTTTGTCTGTTCATTATATAAGAAGCGTGCGCATTGTGATATATAATAGAGACACTATCCTTTCCATTAATATACTCTCCCAAAAAAGAAAGCGTGCATGCTAAAAAATAACACTAAAAAAGATATATATCATTTTCATTCATGGAAATTTTATTCAATCACAGATGAATCAATTTGTGATCAGCACGAGAAATTTCATTACGCTACGACGAATACTCTTGGTGCCATGGAGAGTCAAAGACACTAAGGGTCCAACGCACAAGTCACACACTCAATATCTGGTATGACCTCCGTCTGCATCGAATACTGCTGTGCATCTATGCCTCATGGAAGCAAACAAGTTAGCATGGAAGTGTTGTGGGATGTTGTTCCATATTCTGATAAGCTGTCTTTGGAGTTCCACAAGCGTTGACGGCGCATGGGGAAGCCGGCGTAGCTGACGTTTCATTTCGTCCCATACGTGCTCAATGGGTGAGATATCGGGCGAATTTGCGGGCCAGGGAAGAACATCCACTTGTTGTTGCTGCAGATACTGTTGAACAACACGAGCTGCGTGGGGTCGGGCGTTGTCTTGCTGTAGAATGACGGTGGGGTCGTGACGTTGCAGAAATGGGACAACAACGGGTGTAAGCACTTCATCACGATATCTGGCTACATTGAGATTGCCATCGATAATGACCAGCTCAGTTCTGTTACGGGCAGTGATGCCACCCCACACCACGAGAGACCCTCTCCCATAACGGTTTCGCTCCACGACACATGGATCCACGTAGCGTTCGTTTCGACGTCTGTACACTCTCTGGCGGCCATCTGATGATGAAAGATGGAAACGACATTCATCTGTGAATAAAATACGTCGCCACCAGAGTAAGGGATGCCTGAGATGTTGTCTTCACCACTGCAGTCGAGCACGACGATGACGTAACGTCAAAATCGGACGAATTGCAGGTCTTCGAGGACGTAAGCCGTATTCTCTCAGCCGGTTGATTACTGCTTGAGGATGTATCCGTTTCAGGTTAGGGATGTTCCTGGCTGTCGTCGTTGCTGTTTGTTGCCGGTTCCGGAGATGGACGATACGGATATACCGATCTTGTGCAGGGGTGGTAACTCGTGGTCTCCCGGAGCGGGGTCGGTCTCGAACGTCATCATGTTGTGCATGTCGATGGACTAGCATGTCTACAGTGTTACGGTGGCAGTTCAAATGCTGGGCAACCTCGCTGTGTGTTCTGCCAGCTCTAATCATACCCAGGACAAGGAGACGTTGATTCATTGTCAATCTTGACATGCCAATGTGGAGTCGTTTTAACAGCAGCGCAAGTTTGAATGTGAACGATAGGAAGGCCTTACTTTAGTGTTTAAATACCCAAGGATTCACACTGCTGCGTGAATTTTCAGATTCTCCACGTGCAAAACATGCCTTTTCACAAACGTGCAGCACGTCATTTAACGTTAATGCAATTTTAACGGGGAAAGCTGTTTTTGTGCTCAATATAACTTATTCATGAACAGGTTAACACTCTTTACACCTACGAAATTATTTTTTTGGAGTTTGATCAATTTCTGCAATGCACACTTTCTTTTTTGGGCGAGTATATAAAAGTTGAGGATATAAGATTGGCTAAAGTTTTTTTTCCCGGGAAGAATAAAAACTAGCAAATTACTGTAAAACCCATTCGCTAAACAAAGAGTCAAAGATGAGAGTTGCTTAGTTGCTCCTAATTAGCTCGCCATAAAAAAGCACAGTTTCCTTTTGTAATTTTTTTATAAACAATAATAACAGACAGCTCCAAGAGCTGTCTGCTGTCCTTTTTTATAAATAGTCACAAAGGAAACTTCGCTTTACTTTCTACTGATGTCATTCTATTGCTGATGATGCAGTATCAAACGTTCTTAATTAGTTTAAACAGTATTTATTTCCAAATTCTATGAGTTACACTCAATAATATTAAAGTGTTTGTGGATCCGACAGTAAGCTATAAGCCTTTACAAGGTCGTTCTTAATTATACTAATATTGTATTATTATATATGCAATCTGCCCCAGTGCGGGTGATTTGTTACAAAAAAGTTCTATTCTATTCTCTTCTATTCTATGTGTTTTCTCAACAATTACATGCTTCTTAACTGGTAGAGTGCTGGAAGCCCATTTTTGGGCTTTATTCTGAAGTGCAGGTGCTGCAACTTAAAGCCATCGTTTTTGGTGGATGAGCTTCATGTTACCTTTGAAGTTAAATAATTTTGTCTGTTAGGATTTGCCTTGTTACAATTCACGAGAGAGTGCCTTTAGGCACTCTCTCATGAATTGTAACAAGGCAAAGACACATAAACAAATTTTGATGACCAAAAATAATTCAGCACTCTACCAGTTAATTGGGCATCCTCGTCAGTCGTTTAATTTCGGGGGAAAACTTTATCGAATGTCGAGTTTCATGACGGAATAAGTCAGGGGTGAGGTGTCTAACACCTAAAACGCAAGACCACTGTGAACTGCCAAAACGCGATGGCAGGAATCTGGTATTTTAAGTTCTCATAATTACTTAGTTCGCTTTCCTGACGGTAGATACATGGAAGTGTGAAACGCACTGGCTACGGTATGGCGAACGACGTGCTGTGGTTGCCCTCAGATGAAGACTGGAAAGGCCCTGTGTGTATTTATTTTAAGGTGACAATCATGTTTTTGGAGGAATTAAGAATTATGATGAGGTTTGGGTGGGTTGTGAATGAGGTGGGTACACCGATTGATATGCTGTACATTCGAAACCATTGACAACGCGCTTTCGTGTCACGCCGTTATCTTATATCCAAAAATGTACAAGTCCCGTCTACTCCCGTGGAAATTCCTAGAATTGAGACAGTGCTTGTTTACTGAAGTAAACAAGTTCTGTTTTCCTGATAAAATAAGACCCAGTCACCAATGCTTCGGATGGAAATCCTCTAAAATAGGCAACATGGAATATAAACGATTGACTAAACTTGATTTTATCTCCATGTTGCTGTTGCGATTAACCATTGTGCGGAAGTATGTGATCTTAAACACAAATAAATAATTAAATAAATAAATAAGTAAATGAATAAATAAATAAATAAATAAATAAATAAATAAATAAATAAATAAATAAATAAATAAATAAATAAATAAACACCAGTCAAGCACTCTCTTTTGATGCGAATGTTATGTTCTGTCATGGTTTGGTCCATTTCTTTTTCAAGCACATTTGAACCCGAGGGCTAGCCTTCGGATGGAAAGATATTTGCAGTAAGATATTGGCCCCTCATTCTCCCATTCTACTTCCTCATGACATTTCCAGTGAATATTTTTCTGTTACACAGATAGTTTGGATATTCTAAGAGAATTTCAGGGTCTCCATTTCTCCTAAATTACACATTCGAGTTATCACCGTCGTCTTTCCATACCAGATATTCATCTCAATGTTCTAACTTGCAAATGCGTGTTAACTAATTAGCTTATAATAATAATAATGACACACACTTTGGCCGGGCGGTGATTTGTCGCGGTTATCAAGTGAGAAGACCCTGATTAACCCTGCGTGAGCAAATCCTTCCTTATCCCCACGCCTCCCCTCTCCTTCCAACACACTGGGACAAACTGCTTGATGACATCCCGTACCCCGTTCTTCTCAATTTCTCCGACAAGCATACTAACCCTCTCCTTTGTGTCACCAACCAACCACGTGTACTTCATTCCCCCATCCCTCTGTCCCATCATAGTCACTGTGATTCTTTTTCTGTTGACTGGTATTTTGGACATTCTATAAGAGAAAGTGTTCCATGGTCTCCACTACGCCTAGATTACAATCTGCCATTCCTTTTCGTTGTCTTTACCACGTTTTTCCCTTACAGTTAAAACTAGAAGTCCTGTCATGAAATGCGCGCAAATAGCACATCGATCTGCGCGTTATTCTACGCGTTATGGCCTTCGTAAGGCTATCAAATTCTGCACAAGTGGGCTGTGCACAAGCAATGTTTCTGCCAATGGACCTCCGGGTAACCCGGAGGTCCATTGGCAGAAACATTGCCTGTGTTTGTGATGAGTAACCAGGAGAACCTGCTTTGCTTTGGATGCCATTCGATATGGCATTTGCTCGCAATTCACACGCGCAATTAAGCCTAGAAAAGCGCACAGTTCGGGACAGGACTTCTTCTAGTCTTAACTGTAGCTCCAGCAACCGCGACCTCATCTTGAACAACAGTGACCCCTCAAAAGTGCCACCAAGGTACTCTTCAAAACTTGGCTTCTCTTTATGACGCAGGCCACCCAAAGACCTCTCGTCAATTCATGTTACAATCCATCATGACTCTTTCTCTGACGATTGTTGTACCCTGGGTTGTGCCAATTTCTAAGTCTGCGATCTGCATTGAATAGTTCTCCAGTAACCCCCTCACTTGGTCTATCCACCCTGTCTTGAATTCCAAATATTCTGGAACATTAATTAACATTAATTAACACCATCGGCTGTCGGGGGTAGTTGAGATAGCAGAGTTTCATTAAGGCTATCCTGCCCTTAATCCTCATCCACCCAAGCTCTCCCGTTAATTTTTCAAGCGCTGCTGCATTTTCTTGACCCCGTTATCCATCGGCCTGCATCGTTCTGCGGGATTTCCAAACTCTCTAAAGCCATTTGCTGTAGAGGTATCACGTCCGTACCATATGTTATACCTGGTACAACCGCCATTTCCCAAATTGTTTTCCTTAGAAAAACATTATTGACGCTATTTCTCCCTATAAGTTTCATTTGATCAAGGATTCGCTTCCCCCTTCACAGTTAGTTTATTCGTGTGGTTTCGGCAGACGCCTCTTTCCGTAATGTTTATATTAACCCCTAAATACTCGTAGTCACATGTCTCTCCCGCACTAAGAAGTTTGCTACTACCTTCTGGAATACAGAACTCCCCTACTCTTCACTTTCCAGTAGATTCCACTTTACGACCGACGGATATAACTTCGCTTTTGCTTTCCCTTTTTCCAGCCCCACTTCGCTTTCTGGCCTTAGTACCATATCATCTGCGACAAATAGCCCTAGGATCTTCAGGTCCCAACTGCTACCCCCTCGTCGCTATGCAGGAGTTCATCTCATAAATCTTTGATGTACAGTGCACAAAGAATTGGCGAGAGGATGCACCCCTGTTTCAGGCCAATCGCCATATGCACTCGTTTTGTTATTATGTTACCCAGGCTAAGTTCACTTTGTATGTGTTTGTATAATGCTTTCAGAATTCTCCACGACTCACCTCCCAGGCCCAAGGCCTCGAGCTTTCGCCACATACCCACCCTCCATATTCCATCTTATGCCTTTTTCACATCCAAAAAGCCATAAACATCTCTTTCTTTTTGTCTCTCGCAGATTCTAGCCTTTGGGACAGCGTGAAAAGATGGCCATTTACTCTCCCCCCTTCCTGAATCCATTCTGGATTTCTCCCCGAAACTGTTTCTCCTCGATCACATCCTTTAACCTCTCATACATAACTTTATAGGAAACTTTTCCAATGTTCCTACTGACTATTATCCCCCGGTAATTGCTCAATACATCCTTCTCCCCTGTTTGTGTATAAAAGTAACCTTGCTTTCTTTCCACTCTTTTGGAACCTTTGGTTTTTCTATGGCAAAATTGAATAAGGCCGTTAAGCTTTTACAGAGTTTCTTTCCCTATTTTTAGCTCAACTTTGACGAAGTCAAATTTGAGCTATTGTCATGGCCCGTCGTCCGTCGTCCGTCTGTCCGTCTGTCCGTCTGTCCGTACGTCAACAATTGGCTATGGCTCGGGCTAGAGGTCGTATTTATGAACCGATCTTTACGAAACTTCTTGTGTACCTTTGTTATGACCCTGGGACGGGAACGAGTGTTTTTAGGTGTGGTCCGAAATTCAAGATGGCTGCCAGTGGCCATTTTGTACCGATGATGCAAAAATCAGTTTTTTGTACAGAACTTCTGTATGAAAGTTCTGATTTGAATAAAGTTTTGTATAAATGTTTAGTACCATGGGATACATCACATATAATACGGGTTTTTTTCTCGTGCGTAAATTATGCAAATTAGACTGACTTTGATTTATTTAGTGTTACTTTCAGAGCTGTAAGTGCCAAGCTGCTATGGCTCGGGCTAGAGGCCGTATTTATGAACCGATCTTTACGAAACTTCTTGGGTACCTTTGTTAATACCGTGGAACGAGAACGAGTGTTTTTGGGTGCGGTCCGAAATTCAAGATGGCTGCCAGCCGCCATTTTGTACCGACGATGCAGAAATCTGTTTTTTGTACAGAACTTCCATATGAAAGCTCTGATTTGAATAACTTTTTGTATGAATGTTTAGTACCATGGGATACATCACATATAATACAGGTTTTTTTCTCGTACGTAAATTGTGCAAATTAGACTAATTTTGATGTTTTTTTGGGTTACTTTCAGCACTGTAAGTGCAAATGCCAATACGGCTCGGGCTAGAGGCCGTATTTATGAACCGATCTTTACAAAACTTCTTGGGTACCTTTGGTATGACTGTGGGACGAGAACGAGTGTTTTGGGGTCCGGTCCGAAATTCAAGATGGCCGATGGCAGCCATTTTGTACAAAATTAGGTGCAATCAGATTTTTACACAGAACTTCCATATGAAAGCCCTGATTTGAATAATTTTTTTGTGTGAATGTTTAGTACCATGGGATGCATCACATATAATACGGGTTTTTTTCTCGTGCAGAAATTATGCAAATTAGATGAACTTTGATTTTTTCAGTGCGACTTACACACAATAAGTACACATGTCAATACGGCTCAGACTAGAGTCTGTATTTATGAACTGATCTTCACGAAATGTCTTGGGTACCTTTGTTATCACCTTGGGACGAGAACGAGTGTTTCTGGGTGTGGTCTAAAATTCAAGATGGCTGCCAGTGGCCATTTTGTACCGAAATTAGGTCTAATCAGTTTTTTGTACACATCTTCTATACAGCTCAGACTAGAGGCCATATTTATGAACCAATCTTTACGAAACTTCTTGGGTACCTTTGTTATCACCGTGGGATGAGAGCGAGTGTTTTGGGGTGTGGTCCGAAATTCAAGATGGCCACCAGCAGCCATTTTGTACCAAGATTAGTGCAATCAGTCTTTTATATAGAACTTCTGTATGAAAGTTCTGATTTGAATAAATTTTTGTATGAATGTTTAGTAACATGGAATACATCACATATTGTAAGGGTTTTTTTTTCGTGCAGAAATTATGCAAATTAGATGAACTTTGATTTATTCAGTGCTACTTACACAATGTAAGCACACATGTCAATACAGCTCAGGGTAGAGGCTGTATTTATGAACCAATCTTCACAAAACTTCTTGGGTACCTTTGTTATCTCCTTGGGATGAGAATGAGTGTTTCTGGGTACGGTCCAAAATTCAAGATGGCTGCCAGTGGCCATTTTGTACCGAAATTAGGTCCAATAAGTTTTTTGTCACAAGTTCTATACAGCTCGTATTTATGAACTGATCTTCACAAAACTTCTTGAGTACTTTTGTTTTCACCTTGGGACAGGAACGAGTGTGTTTTGGGGTGCCTTTGTTATCACTGTGCTATGAGAACAAATATTTTGGGGTTCAGTCAGACCCACTCTGGGACTCAAAGATTTTTTCTAGTTCAGCATCTGACTGTCACCCACCTTTACAATACTTTACCTATACATTTGTTACAGGCAACGGTAAGTATTTATGTACAGACCGTTACAATACTTTATATGTACCTTTGTTATCAGGTCATTACCTAGATGTTTGTCATTGCTGTGTCACATACTATACATGTACATGTCTTTGTCTTGACAAGTTGAGCTACAGTGTCATTGACACTTTCATTTAGAAACTCGCTAGGAATTTCGTCCATCCCTCCCGCTTTTCCATTCCTCAATTTTGAGTCCACTTTTCGTACGTACCTCCTCGGTTTTAATTTCGCCGCACACGAAGTTCGATAAATTTTCCTCGACCTCATTGTGGCAATCCAGTGGGTTCCCCATGCCCCATCGCTTATCGTCTACCATTTCCAGGTGCTTGATAAGTTCTGATGCGATTTGATCTTGGCCGTCTGTATTTCTGCCCTCAACTTTAATACTCTGTGAATTTCTTCCTTTCTTCCTTTTATTCACCCATTTCCAAAATACGTTCAAACTCGAACCCCCTGTCATTATCATCGTCCTAATGAGATTGCAGTTTCGCACTCTCCGATTATCGTCTTTAATTATTTTATTTCGTACTTGTTGGTATTCTTCGTTTGCTACCCCGGCCTCGTTACTTCCCACGCCTTGAGCTTTCTACTCCTGTACGCAGCTCATTTGACTCTTCTCCTCTTTATGGCCTTTTCAGTTTGCAATTCACTCTGTACCCAATTCCCTGTGTTGGCACCTTAATCTTTCATTTTCTTTCATCCCTTGCCTCCAGTAGGCTCACAACTATGACATCTGCCATTTCCTGAACATTGGCCTCCCTGTGTACATTCACAAACTTTGGTTTCAGTTCTTCTTCATACTTCGACCAGTTACAGTACATGGAGAGTGGACTATAACTAAAACACCCGCGGAGTGGAGTATCACCCAAAGTATCACTTTCAAATTCTGTGTACATATGGACAAAAAACACAAGCAAAGTTTCAGCCAATGGACCTCCGGGTTTAACCCGGAGGTCCATTGGCTGGAACTTTGCTTGTGGTGGTTATGCTTTGCAACAAATTTGCAATTATTGCTCGGGTGAAATCTCCACTCTGCGGGTGATTTAATGATAATACACTCTCCACGTACTGTAGCTTCTTTTCTGAGTCCCCAAATCTTCTTGGAGCTTTCCTTGTTCCTTAATGGGTTTTGGCCCTGATAGTAGCTGTTATCAAGTTGTGGTCACTATCCAACTTTCTTTTACCCTCATCGTCCACTTCCACTTCTATCACCTCCCTCCATAAATCGATATCTGCGAGAATAAAGTCGATTACTGCCCTTCTGTCGTTCCACTCCCAGGCCCACCTCCCCTTACAACTCGCATATCCCTGTTGAGAATCTTCAAACTAGGCTCACTTGTGAAATCCAACAGCTTCCTTGCATTCCTGTTTATTTTCTAATCCCCGCCATGGATGACTTCTTCCTTGCACCTATATGTCCATTAAAGTCTCCCAGCAGAATTACACCGAGTCCTCTGTTTTCTAATTCCTTGATATTGGACCTAAGTGCTGAGTATACTGAGTTATTCCAAAAAAGAAAACAGTACACAATCCCAATTGCAACAGTTTTGTTTTTTAGATTTACCTTTACCCATCCAATTTCTTTGGACACCTCAGCCGGGTACTGACATCTGCCAGATCCGTCATCAACTACGGCTTTAAATCCTCTCTTATGTACATGCCTACCCCTACTCTCTTTTCTGACCTTCAGTTCGTCCTACACCTATCCACATACACCCCCTTACTTGACCTATCCGCTCTTCACGTCTTACCCACGTCTCACTCAAGCCCTTGCCATCGAAGTCCTCTCCCTCGATCAGTATAGCTATTTCACTTACTGTCCTGTGCAGACCCAGGATGTTGCTCTACCCCACATTCAGATTACCGGGATTCCCTGAGTTTCCATCTATTGATTATTGTGACCATCGATAAGTGAATTGATTTTAGAAATTACTTAACATATATACATTTTTAGAGTTGTGCGTTAGCTCAAGTATGGTGTGGCAGAGCCGTAAGGGCGAGGCGACGGGAGACGTAAGCCCAAGTGAAAACCAGGTCGGTACTGGCCTCAGAAAACCTTGCGATTTTCTGTACAGGTTCAGTAATAGCACAACTTGATACAGGCTACCGATAAATTGATCCTCATAGATCTCACATTCACCCTTTACCCAACGCACACGATGTCAAATATTTATTATTTCAATTTTTGTTTTTTCAATTTTTTCAATAACTTTCAACAAAACCATATCATGTGACCACCGCATTGGAACGAGCTCAATGAGCTCGTTCCAATAAGAGGGTCCCATGATATGGCTTTGTTGAAATTTTTCGAAAAATGTTTTTTTCAACTGCTTATTTTGTAAATTAGGCGAGTGCACGGATGCAGTCGATTTGTTAGGAAAGGAGTTCCTGCTTTAAAATAGGGATCACGACCAGCATAAAAGTATAAAAGTAATTTGTTCAGGTTACATTGGATGTGGAAATGGAGGATCCGTAGTGGATCTCAGAATATAGGACAGGAGCTAATTGGGTATTAACACATACAGCCATTCAGTAATTGACAGTAATTGACAATTCAAATATATCGGACATGGACCGGTTTCTGAGTGTGAACCAAAATACTCCCTAAATTAATTACAACCTATTTTTATTTTTTTATTTCGCGCCAGTTCAGTCAGATTTAGTAGCATATCATTAAGGGGTAGACGGTGCCCTAGGGCCGTACACTCAGGTTCGATTCCCGTCTATGCTGAGTCCTGTCCCAAAATAATCCGAAGTTTTGCACATTTTCGGCCATAGCACAATATCTGGCGAGATTACTCTCGGGAATCTCCCGTCCGAAAAACAAAATTCTCTTGACTGACAATGTTTTCAAATACAATTTTTATGATTTACTGAATGTATGGTCAGTCTTTTCTTACAGCTCCAAGGAATATTATTATATGTTACTAAATATCATAAACATTGGATGAGGAACCTGGAAATATTTGTAAATTATACCCGTGAACTATCACAAATTCCTTTATTATACATGTGTAAAAGGTAAGTAGTTCCGGGTCACAGAAGATGCGTTTAAAATACGTCAAATGTGTGTCGATACGTACTTAATGAGTTTGTTTTTAGTCTGGTCGACACAGGGCTGGGCCTAGAAGAAATTTGCAACAAGCGTTTCTTGATGTCAATCGACACAGGAATGTCTGCTCTACAACATATCCATCATCCGCTAAAATCCGCTTTGGGGAAATTTTTTATCCAACATAGCGTCCAGGATGGCTGCCAATTCTTAAAAAATAGACAAATGTTGGAATAACATTGGTTTGGATCTGCGATTTGCAACCGTACCTCAACAATGTTAATAAAACTGAACGGTGGTGATAAATGTCGATGAATTTTCAACTGAACTATGCTAGCTGTCCAAGTTGGTTGCTAAAATGACTTCCAAAATGGTCGAATATCGGAGCGGAGTCCGGAAATTCTATGCAACGAAATTCCGACTTTAGCGTAAGTGGCAAAATATTAATTCTCGTGCTTATATTGCCACATTTCTCAAGATGGAATACAATAACCAGAGTATCCTGATAACCATCAAGGGAAATCAAGAGTTAAGTGCCAAATATGCAGTTGTTCGTGATACAATCCCAACAGGCTGACAGATTCATCGTTACCGTCTACGGTAACTATAACAAATTCCCTCGCAAAACTCATCTCACAGGTGTATCCTTCATACAGTTCTTGGAATTTGAAAATGAGGCGGTTGCTTTTGACTCAATATATCATCATGCACCACAAAGCGAAGGCACCAACCCTATATATCCTCTTCCTCAGAGTCAACTGCAACCTCTTCTGAATTGCTGCCCCTATTCCCTCGAAAATCCACACATGCAATTACATTTCAGTCCATCCTTTCTCCAAGTGCATGCATTTCCACCGCATGGATGTTTGCTTGTAAGTTTACACTTGCAGCGCAAAAAATTAAGCAACATTTTGAAGACCGGTTCGATGTCTGTCATGCTTGGCACGAAATAATCTTTGTTCAACTTCCAACCCCAGCCATGAGGATCAAGTGCTCTGTTGTTCAAGGTTTTCCAAAAGATAACCTGGAAGTGAACCCTCAGGCGATGAAAATATGCTGCACGCTCCGTGGGTAGTAATTTCTGTTGGAGCGGTAGCGCTTTGCTAGTTGATGCCATCTCCATAAATTTAGCAAATCGTAGGCCATTCAAAGTGTCATGTATTTTTCCCTTACACATTGGATACCAACCTCCCCAATTTCTTGTTGGTTGGCGCTGGAATCAGCCATCACGCAAGAAATGCGTTGTACGTCTTCAAATGAGATCTTGTTCATCAAGCTTGTCTCTGACCATACATTGCGGAGGTTGTGTCTCATCCACTCCAGGCATGAATAAAAAGCATCTGTGAAGCTTTCTCACGGCCTACCCTCTGTACAATGACATTAATTTTGAAGACCGTCGGACCGCGCACTGTGAATTTTGGGGCTCCAGACATGAAACAAATATCAATTATTGTGCCTTTCCAATGATAAATTAGCAGCAGTAGCAGTGGTCAGTATCATCAACAAAAACATTCACATTTGACCCACGAGAGACCATCTCAAGTGTTCGAGACACTATCATTGTGTCTGCATCATCGCAATACACTGGACATTATGCCCGTCATTCTCTAGCACGCGTGAAAGCAGCCTGATGAATTGAGCTTTATTTTTTTACTATTCTTACTATTCGATACAAATAGCTTTTGGTTAAGATGGGCCTTGGTGGCCTCCGTCACTTTTACATCAGCAGATGACTTTCTAGCTCTTCTGAAATGCTCATGGTCTTTGACAGACAGAGAGCTTCTTCGTACCCGTCAAAAACGATGTTCGCCATTCCATATTTTGTCTTGACATATTCGGCATATTGTTCACAAACATCTACGTAATACGATAGAGAAGGGCTTCGCCATCAACAACGGTTGTGGTCTGATTTGAACGTTCAGATTGCTTGCAAGTCTCTATCAGACTTTTTGCTAATTGTGCCTTTGCTGGTTTTCGCAGAAAGTTATCTTTAAACAATGTAATTAGTCGTGGTGTTAATTCATATGCGAAGCATTGTGCTGCATTTTCTTCTCACTGTGCAATAGCAATCTGTCGGGAAAATAAGACTGGGATTGATGAGGAGTTTCTAGTTGTCAGCTTTCACTCCGGGTGTCAAATGGTCCAATGATTTATATGTTCGATATTTTTCACTGTTGCTGTCGTGACTAGTTTGCTATTATTTTGTCACCAACTTCTTCTGTTCTTTTGCAATTAATGCCGTCTTTGTCACCAACGGTGAGGCCAGAAGCCAGACAGCGAAACTCACTGTCATTAATATCGAACGGCTCATGTGCATCAAACTTATATTTTCAAGAAGTCATCATAATTGCGTCGGATCCTGGATGCACTAAGCTCGATGGGCTATTCGGGGGTTCTGGGCTTGGCATCTGTCAAATTAGACATAGCCTCATGCACCTCTGCACAACGATGCATAGTATATACCCACTGTGAACGAACTGGCTCGGTAACCCCTCTCCCTCGTGTCAATCCGCCTCTGCTTTTGATGGATCTCATCCACACCTGTTCGATTCCCAACTCAAGGATAGCCCTGCCCAATATCTGTCTTCTACGAACAGCAGAACACCCATGCTCCGTGAATGACTGAAGCAATATAGGATTGTCAGTGGCTAACTCTATCATCATCTGGAGGTACAGCCGACAGCTTTTTGCATAATGGATATGCCCTAATGTGGCAAGTAGACTGAGCATCTTGCCGATTGTGATAAGATGTAAATTCCAATCTGCTGTCCTCTTAGCTGTTAGCAAACATTTCAGTATCTCAATATATTCAAGATATTTCAACCAGAGTTTTGCTGTTGCTGACTTCTCTACAAGCGGCGCTTTGTAGCCATTTAAACAAGTTTAGTAACTCACAAGCGCCCGAGAATGGTATGCATCAAGAATAGGTAGAGTCCACATTTTAACATCAGTATACAGGGATTTGAGTTCATTGGTGTCCGTTGTGTTCAGTTGTTTGACGAAATCTCTTAGACGAGGCGCAGCGTCGGTTTTATTGTCCGACGTAGAAGCTCCACATGCAACGTCAGATCCACTCCCAGCCGTGTTAGGGCAACAATATGAGGCAATTTCTTTCAGAAGCTTATTGACCAAATTCGACTCAACTAGAAAATGACCACGTAAAGCCCGAGATACAGCTTTACCCGATAACATCTGCTGAACAGCATTTGTCCCGTGAACAACACGTTACTGCCATTGCATCCTCCAGGCCTGACCCTCGCATCATGAAACCAATACTTCCGAGGAAGCGCGTCATAATGTGGAATAGGCCAAACCTGCAAACTTTGTTCATTGATTTTACTGTGATTATTTCACTTGCTTTGAGTCAAAGCGGTTGTGCGAAAGTGACACAAGGCGTCTGAATATTCATATTATTTGCCTGGTTTTCAATGAACAATAAGGTTAAGTAAACACAGTCATAGTCAGAAGGATGCAAGCCAATCATTGGGAGAAACAATACCACCTGATTTCAGCGAAGAGCCATGGCTTGCGTCAAACACATGCTGCATGTATCCAGACCATTGTGCTCTGGGGTTCTCTCTGTTAGTGAGGAACCACCCAGATTGCCAAAGCAAATCTGAATTGATACTAGGTGGTAGGGTGTATGGGGTTTGCAGTTCGAGTATGGGCTTGTATTTTACTGAGGAAAGTCCGCTATCTCGGCACTCCTTGTAATGAAGAATTGGCACTCCCTTAGCTCTGACAACATCTTCAACCTTACGACGTCTTTTTGTCTCATGACAACAGGGTGTCTCGGTCGAAGCGATGCGTCAATCTGTGAACAAACGGTGATCACCCCCATCCAACGGAAAGTTTCAAGATCGTCTATTGTTGCAACGTTATGGTCTGCGTTATCCGCGACCCATTGCGTGAAAGCCCCTGGACAATAATCAGAGAAAAGGTCTCCCTGCATAACGGATTGTTTGTATCTTTCCACTTCATCATAGGTTATTGAACATCCTAGTCTAGATAATTCAGTTAATAACCATTTTGAGCCGAACACATGATCCAACTCGACCCAAAGGCCGAATAAATCTGTTGATATCACGGATGTCGGTCGTGCGGACTGAACAATTGACTGCCCGATACTCATTTGTTTTTTTTTTGATGGGACAATCACTCCCAAGAAAGTTTGCAAATATTTTAGCAACCAGCACTTACTCCGCTCAACATTAGAAATTTCTTCACCAGTAGAGTACGATTCATCACTGATTGGCATTTCTCGAATCTGTGCTGTGGGAAGTTTAGCCGCCGTCAATATGATTCGCTCAGCTTATTCTTCTTTGTTAGTTTTATGTTCCGAATACCACTTCTCATTGACAATGAAGTTTACCACGTTTCGGAAGCAAAAGTTTTTTTCCATTGAATCTCAGCAAAAAATAGACTCTCCCATAGCCTTTCAACTGAAAAGATTCCAGAATCACCTGCGATCTCTTTCATTTTTTTCGTAAAGATCACCGAGGGTATGAAGTTCTGCGCCATCATGGGTTTCGAGTCAGGTACAAAGCTGGTCAAATCACTTTAACATAGCATGGTCAGTCTTGCGGCCGATCGGTTCTTGAGCAACTGGTGAAGGGTGACCCAACCTGAAGTGAACAATATATACGAATTATTATGGTAAATAGCTTCTATACAGCTGTGCAGCCGGGTTTGAACCTCACTGGCCCATGAAACATTTCTTTTCTGGCAATTTATTTATTTATTTATTTATTTATTGGTGTTTATGGTCACATATTTCTGCACAATGGCTAACCATGACCGTGACAGTTTTACGGGTGGAGGAAGCCGGAGTACCCGGAGAGAACCACCGAGCAACGGCGAACAACTGTCAGCTCCCCAACATACCAACTCCACACAAGCAGGGTTAGCATTGGTTGAAGACGGGTGCACCATCGACGTGCAGTACGCCTTAGTACACAGTGTCACCGTGCCCCCACGCGGAAATGGGGTGAAGTGTCTTGCCCAAGGACACAACGCGGTTGCCGCAGGTGGGATTCGAGCGGAGGACCTCACGGCTAGCAGCCTGCACCACTACCAATTGAGCCACCGCCTCCCCCCCCCCCTTTCTGGCAAATCTCTGACAATTGAATGCTTGGGCAATATCATAACCCTATGTACATATGTTCTCGTGGGGTGTTTCGCATCAAATTCTGCACGCTTTCAACAGAGAAAGCAGTCGGTTGTGTAATTGAATTCTGAATGATCTGATCTTAATTTCTTATCTGGTGTTTTTTCCGTCCGGGTCGCTGCTACTACTACCCAGTGCTCGCTTTTTGTCTGTCAAATTACGACGACAGATTTCGTGGACTGCAACTTAGCCTATCAGTGTCATATTGACATGATCCCCCAAGTACCTCTTAAACATGGGCCTCCTACGTTTGCCATTGAAATCTAGCCGAGTCAACAAGCCTTTCTTGCCCATAGTGATAGGTTTCTCGACGTCTCGTCCACAAATAACACAAAAATCATCAGAAAAATCCGAATAATCTATTTCGTCTGACTCTTTTGCGTCAGCCATTGCGAAAAACAAATGAGAACAGGGTGTAACAATTTAAAAAAGCTACACAACTATAAAATCAATAAAAGTGCAATCTCCATAATGAGAATCCGACCGAATAGTTGGTGCCCTACTTTGCTGGAGAATTACATTTTTACTGACCCTCGTATTCTGTTTGTTATGCATTATATTGTTCTCTAATCTACTGATGAAGCCTTTTAACTCAATTATTTACGCGTTAGATTTGAGAGGGTTAAAAAGTCAACTTAAATCAAGGAATTGTCAACTTTCATCGGAAAATTGTCACGACCGTAGCAAAAACTTCGAACTCAGATAAATACTTTCTTAGGTTTTTCATAACATCGGTTTGAGTAAAAACCTCAGTTCAATCCAGTTTATACTCAACCCTTTCAATACTAGCGCCCTGGAAAATACTGTCAACGGTGATATGGGCGCAACCATCCGGGTTTGTTCAGTAATAATTTATTCCAACAATTCTGTCGAGCTGTTGGATTAAATTATTACCGAGCCTCGCTTCCAATTTTTTGCTCTATATATCGTCCCCTTCAATTTCTTCTTCAAGGAAAAATGTATGCACACCGGGTTGAAAGCGTTAATTTGGGAATCGTGACTGTGAACAGGCATTTTTTCGAAATATGGAGATCTGGGTTCCCAAAGAGCAAATCTGCAGTTCATGGCCACCTGGTGGAGTAGACGGTGGTCTGTGAAATGTAATTGTGCTTGTTGAGTCTTTATGTTACTGTGTGTCTGAAAAGTGGAGATATGGGCATATACCACTGTTTGGTGTTCGAGAACCAAATTGCCTCGACTCCAGAATCAACACAAACATCAATCACAACTCAATTAGCTGATGAATGAAATCATTTAGCTTAAGGGAGATTAGTCCGCTGGAGAAGCCGGCAATTACTCGGTAACTATAAATAAATAAATAAATAAATAAATAAATAAATAAATAAATAAATAAATAAATAAAATTCTAGTGTCAATGTCTTTATCGCTTGTTATGGCTCGCTGCATATCGATTTGGCTGTATTCAAAATGTAGACCGGTTGGAAATTCATATTTTAAATGCCACACGAATTCCAGCCCGACAATCCTGAAAATTATCTCACAAAATGGGAGTGTGATCACCAGATCCTGGGTAAGATTTCAGCAGTATGGCACACCAGTCAGACGACATGGCGGTGGAAGAGACAGGGCAACAGCTGAAGACCGGTTTTGGATCATTCAGGCCCGTAGGAACCGCTTTGACACAGCAACCCAGCTTCGCAGTGACCTACAGAATGCATCCGGGGTACATGTTTCGATGCAGACTATCCGGGCAAGGTTTCAGAAAGGTGGTCTCCGATCGGGAAGACCATGTATTCGCATTCAGCTGTCCCAGAACCACCATCAGGCACGATATGAATGGGCCATGGATCACGTTGGATGGACCAGAGAAGATTGGCGACCTGTCCTTTTTACAGATGAGACAAGGTACTGCTAGACAACACTGATAGGCGTTCTAGGCTATGGAGAAGACCAGCGAGCGATTCCATGCAGCCAACATTGCTGAGCATGACCGCTATGGTGGGGGTCAATAATGGTCTTAGGCGGCATCAGCTGGGATGGACGTACAGAGATGTGTGTCCTTGACCGTGGTACATTGACTGCACAGCGGTATATTGACGAGATCCTGGGTGCCCATGAAAGATTGTATGCAGGTGCAGTGGGTGATAGATTCATTCTGATGGACGATAATGCCCGTCCTCATGTTGCCCATGCCTTCGAGGGGTACCGACAGAGGGAGGGGAATGGGCGTATGGACTGGCCAGCAAGATCCCCTGACCTCAATCTAATCGAACATGTCTGGAATCAGTTGCAGCTTGCAATTTCAGTCCGTCCAGTACAACCAAGAAGTGTCCTGGTGCGTGGTGTCATGCTGGTCCGAGAATGAAACAACACCCCCACAAAGGACCATCTGGAACCTGATTGGGAGCACGAGAAGGCGTTGTCAAGCTGTAATTAACAATAATGGGTCTCATACTCGATATTGAACCCATATCAGTTCGCTCCGTCAACTTTTTGGCAAATTTGAAAAATTTCCTCTTTTACCAATTTCCGTTTTCCATGGTTATCGTATTCAAAAGCTAAAACATAATGTCAAACACAAACAAAATCTTAATTCCTGTGCTTAAATCTTTAAAGTTACAATTAAATAAAAAATATATACACTTTGCATAAAAATATTCCAACTAAAACGTAAAACAGGTAGTTGGATATACTTGGCGCTTAGCAAACTTTGAGCAGTATATTTCTCTGTTGTCTTCTTATCAATAACAAAATAACTCTGTTAACCTTTTACCTTTCAATACTAGAAGACGACACATTCAAACATAGTTCGTGAACGATTTGGAATAACTACCATTTTTTTCATTTTTGTCTAATATTGCTGGTCAAAAATAGCTACTGACGCGAACGATAAATCGATGAGGTACCATGGGAAAAGATAAAAGTGGTAACGAAACACAGTGTCTCTGCTCATGATAAATATACTTTATCATGACCATGTGCAAATCCTATAATTTGTATCAGATTCGAGGTCGTGTTTACAATCGGATCGCGACGAGCCCGTCACAATCCTGTTACAAGAAGCACGTTTCCACCATTTTTCAGTTTAAATTGGATTGAAATTGGTTGAAATTTAGAATTTCAGGAACTACATGTTAATGCGTAATAACAATGCATATATGTGATAATGTGGTGTTTACCGGAAATTAAATCTGTCTGATACGGAATCGGAACGGGAAGGGCTGATACAAACGTTTTTTCCGAGTTTTTGGGTGCGAATTAAGTTGATCGTTAGATATAGAAATCGAACCTGGCAGTTACCGAAGACATAACGCAATGCCACAAGACGGTATAGTTGGCAAGAAGTGTGATCAAGCACTTACTGAGGATGAAATGCATATCCTCTTTATTTGCCCACGTTATGCGATGATGCATGAAAATTTCATTTTTGATCGATAAATAGAGGATATGGAATGAGTGTTTTTCTCATATAATATTTATGAAACGAGTCTAAGAATTTTCCGTTTTGACGAGCCTCTGGCGAGCCCAAACGGAAAATTCGAACGAGTTTCATAAATATCATATGAGAAAAACACTCATTTCATATTCTATTTATCATATGACACACACACACACATATTAGCCACTTAGTAGGACTTTTTAACCCATCACCTAACTTGAGTTGCAGACGGCGCTTAGAAAAAACATCCCCGTATAACTAAAAATTTTCATTTTTTGCTTCCAAAACATAGGTTATGACCCCTCATTGGAGCGAGCTCGTCGAGCTCGTTCCAATGAGGGGTCATAACCTATGTTTTGGAAGCAAAAAATGAAAATATAAAAAAAATGAATGGAGTTTTTCTTGTAGGTAAAAGATTAATACAATATAACCCACTCTAAATTGGACAGATAACGTAAATTCTCCCTACTGAAATTATGCAAATATCACCCAGTTGTATTTTTGTTTTAGCCAATCAAATTGTCCAGTTTTGACATTGACCAATGAAAGCTCCGAACTCTATTTATGCAAATTATGAAAATGTGGCCCAGTTTTATTTTGTTCAGCCAATCAAATTGTCTAGTTTTGAAATTGACCAATGAAATCTACGGAAGGCTTTATTTATCACTGATTAATATGAAAGCAAAATATCAAATGTTTCAAAGTGAACAAAACGGACGAGTCATATGATAAACAAAAATATCTCGCTTTATATATCTTCAGTCGGTCGATAAAGCGAAGTTTTGTTTCGACAGTGAAGGCTGTCATGTGAACTGGACACTGGAAATCTCATATAAACAACAAATTTTTGATCGAGACGCATCGTGGTGAAAACTTCACTCTCTATTCAAATGTAAAATAAAAAAGTGCCGCCAGTGTAGATTCAGAAACGCGTTCTATGTGGGATAAGTTAGTTGTCGTGGTCAGGATTGTTCACCAATAATCGTCTTTGTTGTATCTTACTAGAGGACGCCCGCAGGCGTGGCTGTGGACAATTTGAAAGTGTGTGTGTGTGTGTGTGGGGGGGGGGGGGGGGGGGTTGCTGAAATGTAAGAGAAGGCTTCGAGACCATCTCGCAGACAATCATGTAAATATGCACCCCCCCCCCCGGGGAACCACGGGAAGTGAAGCAGCGCGCGTTTACTGTGGTAAACAAGCTCTGTTTCACTGGTAAAATAGGACCCAGTCACCAATGTTTGGGATGAAAATGGAAGTCCTCTAAAATTAGCAACATAAGTATAAATGATTGACTAAAATTGACTTTATCTCTATGTTGCGGTGATTTCTGGGCGTTTCGCAATTTGAACGTTTCATTCTCTTGACGTTTCGTACCCACTTGGACGTTTTGTATCTAAATTTTTAGTAGTTTTGTACCCAAATCTTTGGTCGCATCGTACCCAAATTTTTGGACGGGAATGATCGTCGGTATCTGCTGCGTAATTCTGTGTTCAACTGATAATTCGGAGACAAATTAAAGATGATAACAATTTAAGAGTGAAACTGGTAATCGAAATGCAACAATAAACATTTTGCAACTGGACTTGATGGAGCTCGTGGGATGTCCCAATAATATGAAGCAGAGTAACGTTTGGAAATACAAACTATAACTGAACTCTTATTTGTGATCAGCATTATATACTATTAAAAAAGTAGGGGATATTTGATAAAAGTGAGATATATGAAAAAATATATTTATATTTTCACCAAAAAGACAGTTGAGGCATTGCACTGTGACATCTGGTGAATGATTTCAGCGATAGTTGGGTGTCTGACAAGCACACATTCCACGCACTGAGCTGTAGAAGGCATGGACGATCAGTCAGAGAATTTATCGCATTCAGTCCAAGACCTCAGTACCTTGTAATCCTCCTCGGTTCGCGAGACAAGCGCGAATCCGACGTGGCATAACCCACACCAAACTTCCAATATTAGCTTGACGGATGTTATTCCATTCTTCCTGCAGTGCAGCGGTAGGTTCCTGGACATTGGTAGGGGGCTGTTGGCGTTGTCGTAGGCGCCTGCCAAGCATACCCCAGACGTGCTTGATTGGTGAAAGGTCTGGACTTAGTGCTGGCCAAGGCAGTGTAGTGATGTTCTGCTAATGGGGGAACTCTATAGCGACACGGACCCTGTGTGCTCTTGCATTGTCATCTCGGAAAATGAATCTACGGCTGCGACGTCGCTCAAATGGGACCACATGAGCTGCTAATATGTTGTCACGGTAGCACTGCCCTGTGACACGCCCTTGGGTGACATGTAATGCTGTTCTGCTTGTCATGGTTATGCCTCCCCACACCATAACCGATCCACCGCCAAAACGATCGTGCTGCCTAACGGTTACGCCATGGTATCGTTCGTTCCGTCGCCGCCACACTCTGTTTCGTCTGTCGTGGAAGTCGAGAGTGAACCTCGATTCATCGAAAAACATGACGTTGCTCCACCGACGATTGTCCCAGCGCTGTCGTACTGCACACCAATCACCCTTTGCTGCGATGTGACGTTCAGTCAAACGTGGACTTATTCGATGTCGTCGAGCGTACAATTTCCAGCTGTGTTGGCGATTTCAGATAGTCTGACCACTGACTAGCACATCTGTCGCTCGGTGCAACTGCTGTCCAATTCTGAGACATTTTGATGGCGGTTATGTAATGCTGTGGTTCGGATGAAACGATCTTGGTTAGCAGTAGTCGCCTTCAGACGACATGACCGACGTCTGTCATCAACATTGTCTTCTGACGGTAGCGTGACCACAACCTGCTAATCACCGATTGAGTAACGTTGAGAATTTGAGCCACTGCAGTCTGTCTGTTGCCAGCTTCCAACATGCCAACGGCACGTAAACGTTCGTCACGTGTCAGTCTTCACATACCTCAAAAGTTATGCTTCGACCAGAAACTATATTGATGAACGAGTTTATACCACGAAAAGAACGATGAGACCTCCAAAAAGCCCGTCCAGTACAAATGAAAATTTCAAAACGTACCCCACAGACATTAACGCGGCGCTCGTGCGAAAAACCTGCCGAAGTTTTCGCGGGCCGCTGACATTGATGATCCACACTAAACTTGGTGACATATTGATGTGTCCAATCACGCGTATCCAATACCATTTTCCGAAAATATTAACATCAGTTTGGATATCCTCCACTTTTTTTGAATAGTATATATACAATACAATAAATCAGTCATGCCACAAAATGTTTACTGGATTCAAAGATTAAAGTATAAAAAGTTCACCGCATCTTAACCCTATACCCAACGTAACGGTCAAAACCGGCCAGCGCTATTCTAAAAAATCACCAATTATTTTTCAGTATATTTCCATTTTTTTGTCTCAAAAACATAGGTTATGACCCATCTTTGGAACGAGCTCGTCGAGCTCATGCCAATGAGGGGTCATAACCTATGTTTTTGAGACAAAAAATGAAAAAAAGTTGTTATTGAAGAATTTTGTGTCTGCTTTTCATGTTAGGTAAAGGGTTATTCAGATGCCTTATTAACTTACTGAATGGAGCTTAAATAAACAATGGAGGGAAACATTGATTTGAGGCAACTCAACAAATAAAGAAACATGCTAAGTTTGAAATAATTTAAATTAAATGGGATAGAATGCCAATAGTGTAGACTGTCAATGCAATATTACAATTGTTACAGTAAATTAGTCTTTTGTATAGAAAGTCTATCATGTTCTGAACATGCCCCGGCGATAATTTCACGAAGTTTAAAAACAAGTATATCTTGTTATGAGCTGGGATGATTGTGAACGATATTAAAAAAATTATACATGGTGCTGTTCATCGTATCACGGGAGCGTATTCGGGACATGATAAGAAACACATATACTGGGAATTCTGACTTTAGAACTCAGAATTCTGACTTTAGAACTCAGAATTCTGACTTGGAAACTCAGGATTCTGACTTTGGAACTCATCATTTGACTTTTTCAGAATTCTGAGATTACTAAGTCAGAATTCTGAGGTGCAAAGTCAGAATTCTGAGTTCCAAAGTCAGAATTCTGAGTTATAAAGTCAGAATTCCGAGTTAAGTCACAATTCTGAGTTCGAAAGTCACAATTCAGTTCTAAAGTCAGTGTTCTGAGTTTCAAAGTAGGAATTCTGAGTTCTAAAGTCAGAATTCTGAGTTTATTTTTTGTCTTTCCGTGCCCCGAACAAGCTTCCGTATCTTATACATTAGTCACGAACTGGGCGATTTCACAAGCGGTGTGTAACATATATAAAATTGACGTGGTTTGTTGCAATGAATCATAAGTGGATTTTAAGCAAGAGATCTAGTGTACATTGTAAATGAATCAGTCCCTGGTCCACGTCCAATATGGACATAAGATTTTTAGGCACATTGTACAAGTGTGAGGGTGATTCAGTATCTGTGTAAGATATGTGTGTGAGGTGTTCATGTGACTGAATGCCTAAACTACTGAAGCCCTTTTCCATTTCTATTGTATTTAAAACCAGTACGCGTTGTCAAGGTGATAGTTTGGATTTCCGATTTTGTTGTTTAAAAGTGTATATAAATTTGATAATTTTTCTCGTTCGGGCCGAGGTATAAGAATGTGCGTTTATATGACGGACCCTGAAAACAGATTTGTCACTTAAACAGACCAGCCATAATTCAAGGGCTTCTAATTGAACATGAAATGTAATGTCCATTATTGAGCATTTGATGAACGCCACATCGGCGGTCTGGATAAAACATTAAAGGTAGTAAAATCCAGTACTCTCCTGTCTTCATTATCTACGTAATTATGGCCAGTGAATAGATAATTGTTGGAGAATAGTACATCACGCATGTTCTGTCACACACCCATATTACGCATCTAGCCTGTCATGAATGTCAGGAAATATCGAAATTCGTGTCTTTCAAAGAAAATTTAAAGCGAATATTAAATTAAGATAGATCTGAGCGGCCAAGTTCAAGAGAAGCGATTTAACTGAGAATTAATGTTTTGGCTATGGAAATAAAAATCGGGGGGTTTCTCGAAAAATTCATTCCAGTCTGAAGGTGTGTAAGGCTGTGGGTCGTTGCGAATAGATGGGGATGTCCCATGCTGCAGAAGGTGCCGCATAGGTGCAAAAGGATAGGCACGTTGCAATGTTAGGGGATCCACAAAGCTCATATTTATAATAGGAGCAGTCGCGTGCTAAATCGGTAGCCATATATGAGAATAGGATCAGAAACACCAAGTACGAGCACAGGGAGCTATTTGCATTGAGGTAAACGGCATTATCTGTTTCAGAAGGCAAGCCATATGTAGGCAAAGTACGCTTTGCCTGTATGAACATTATTCTGAGACAAACGCATGGGAGAGGTTAACCCCATTGGTGGTGACTGCTTGTGTGAAAAGTGTCAAGTAAAGTGACAATAAGCTAGTGGCCGTGCGACGGCAGTGGTAGAGTGACATTCTGTCACATGTTAGGGCAGATGCGTCCGGTAATGTGACAAAACGTTAGTGGCCGTGCGAAGGCTGTGAAAGGGTGAAGTGAATAGGCGACCAAGGAACAAATACCAGCGAAAAGGAGGAAAAACCAGCGACAACAGAGAATGCGGGCCCGCAAGTGACTCAAAAACGTGTGGGTAGGGGGTGATTGACGTTTTGTTTTCTTAATCTGTTGGATTCCATGTTAGTCACAATTTATCATATTTATTTATATATATATATGTATTATAATTGCTGTTTTCAGTTAACCCTTGTTGCTTTATGCTTTCGAGGAAAAGTTATTAACCCCTTCAGAATAAGAACCACCCCGACAAAAGTGAAACTGGCGGGTTTGTTACGGTGAGACATACGTTCACGCACGGGTTCAGGCAACACTCCTTGAGTTTTGGCTGAATACCCGGCGTGAATCTATTTCCCCCAGCAACGACAAAGCCCGGTTTCCGACACGCGTGGCTGTTATTTTGTGAAGCCAAACCATATACATACTATGGTCGTACTATGGAATATTCTATTCTATGCCCCCCTTATTGGAACAATCTCGATGAGCTCTTTGCAATTGGGGCACGTCAGCTATGTTTCGGATACAAAAGTTAAGAAAGGTGGAAAATATGAATGGAGGTTTTGTGAATTACCCTGGTTTTATATTTATGTTACTTTAAGAAAAGGGTTAATCTCAGGTTAACCGTTTACCCAACGCGAACAGCAGACGACATTCCCAAGACATTCTTGAATGACTAAACATTTTCATTTTTAGTCTTAAAAACTTAGCTTATGACCTCAGCTCGTTCCAATGAGGGGTCACAAGCTATGCTTTTGAGGCGAAAATGATAAGATAATAAAATTTTAATGTCGATTTTTTGGAGTAGCTCTGCTCGTATTCTACCGTTACGTTGGGTAAAGGGTTAATAGGTGGAGATATCTTGTTCGATAACGTTTTTGCGTCTTGGAAACTTCAACTGGAATGAATGCCCGGTTGGTGGCTTTTGTTTGCACTGGTATAATGATGAACCGAGATGTAACGGGGCAGTGGTCATGTCAGGTTTGCATTGATTCTCGACATCAAGTGCTGGTGATTACAGTCGGCGGCCTGTCAATTTATCGTTCCACTTGTCCTATGTTCATCGCATTATCGGTTTCGTTCTTTTCACGGACCGCGTTACATAAGTACGTACCCGATAAAGTCTTTTTCATTCCTCCAGTCTGTTCAGTCAATGAAGACTCGATATCGTTCTTGTCCCATCCAGTTTGAAATCACCGCTGCCGTTGGTTCAAGAGCACTGGTAAGATTACACATTTATTTTTTATCAAAGTTATTTTAAAAGTTGTGAACCATTCAAAGCAATTAAGAATTCAGACTTTTGTCCAGTTCCAGGGAGCATCACGCAGCTTTTGAGAAAATATTTTATTATGTTTTCCACTCGAGAAAATTTCTGTTTAACCTTTATTCAAAGCAGGGAAAGAATTCAGTTAATACTTTGATACTTTTGTACGTGTTATTACGTACGAAATATTTTGTTTAATTTAACACGTTGATACTTTTGTACATGTTATTACGTACGAAATCTTTGGTTTAATTTAACTCTTTGATACTTTTGTACGTGCTATGACGTTGGAAATTTTTTGTTTAATTTAACCCTTTGATTCATTTGTACTTGTTATTACGTACGAAATCAAACAGCACGTTAATACTTTGTGGTCATTTGTTTTGTTATTATTTTTCGATTTTTTAATTCTCTAACCTCAAATTTATATGTCTCCCGAATAGTGCTCAGTGATAACCGTTTAACCAAATGTTATCGTAGCTTAAAGTACTAATATAATTCTGCTGTCAAGACTTCTTAACTGGTTGAGTGCTAGAAGCCACTATCAGGGCTTTCAAAAAAATGATGATACCAGATCAAAAGCCCACACTCACCTTGCTTATATTTCAGATTCAGTCAAACAACCACAAATAATATTTTGTTTATATAAATTTGTTTCATTACAAATTATTGGAGAGTGCCTGTGGGCACTCTCAAATAATTTGTAATAAAACAAGTTTGGAATAATAAATTCAGACCACCAAAAATAATCTAGCCCGCAACCAGATAATCGCTAATGTGAAAAATGTCTTCTATTTATTCTTTCCGGCGTTTGACGTCGCATTTTGAAAAAACGTTGAAGAAACTGAATTCCCAGTGACGTTTGAACGTCAGGATAATTAAAGTGGAAACGGGTTAATTTGTTACAAATTAAGCATGTGTGGATAGAATGCACTTCTTAGTTGTTATAGAATTCATTTTAAAATAAATAGCGAGCGAGATTGAATGAATTATGGCATTAGCTAAGCTACAGTCTTGCGATCCCAATTACGGTATCTTTCTGGTTCTGGTTCTGGTCGCGACTTATTCAAGACTCACATACACCAGAGGTTTGAAAATTTCTAAATTTAGTTATTGGAGTTTAACGACACTCTCAACAGCCAGGGTCACCTCGTGTCGAAGAAATATCCTAAATAAAATATTGTAAATCAATACCGATTCAATAAAATCAAATAAAAATACCATTTGAGACTCGATGTTCTCGCATTTCCTGTTTAGCAGGGATCAATAAACAGTGTTGTAAAAAGGAAAACGGAAAGAGAATGCGATCAGATCACAATGGAGTTGCGATCCAGACGAAATTATCTGTCAGCTTTTATTATTACATCACTGCCCCACCCCCAACCCCGAGCGCGGAAACGTTTGGTGTGTTTCGCTTCCAGTGTTTGTTATGAAGGCGGTCGAAGTCTTACCACCTTTTACAATGCTGCTTTTTCTTTAAATAGTCATTTTGTAGATGAATGTTTTTCATTGTAGTCTTTGCTATGGGTTATCGAAAAAATGTTAATGTAAAACTCGATATCTCCCAAGCTGAATATATAGGGAATCGAGTTCCCGCCTGCGCGACGCTCAACATCGAAACGCCACGCCCTAGTTCTCAAACCACCAGTCCAATTCAATACGGAATTCGTTGTTTTAGTCTCTTTGCTTACCTTACCATTTTTCTTGGAATTTGCGCGTCGAGTTTATCACGAAATTGTCCGTACTTTTGCACCTTTTCTTTTATTCGTAATAGTATATCTTGAACTATTGTGTAGTTCTGTCAGTTAGTGTACTGTACCTTTCTGCATTCTTTAACCCCTTTAACCCGAGAGACCGTTTTTTTCTGTTCTTGGATCGTGATATGAGCTGGATGTATAAGGTAGATGGTTTCTCTGTGAATTTGTATGGCAGACCAATCAATATTTTTAACGCGCAGCTGCACGTTGAAAATATTAATTGGTGCACCCCAAAATAACTAAAATGGACTCTTTCAATTGATGAAATGAACTAGAATGGACGATATCATCAGGGTTTGGGGGTTCTAAGGGTTAAAACTGCATAGGCACACATTTTGAAACCGTCTACCAAGAGAAATTATTTGTCTTCTTCTTACGAAAATCGGTTTAAATTTCATTATTTTGGTGGAAGCCGTGAATTATTGAATTTTTAACATTCCAACATTCATGGCTGACAACTTTCGTCATTGGAAGAGCTGTACAAGAAAGTTAGTTACCCTAATTTCCTAAAGCTGTCGGTAAATATAATATTAATGGTATGGAAATTTGATATAAAAATTGAAATTTCGAAATGTTAACGAATTTGTATCATCGATGTGCGCATCATTTAACAATCTTCAGGCATTTTGCCTGTAGAGTAAAATAAAAATACAGAAGCTGGCTTTTTTTAGAACTGAACGTTTGACTATTATTCTCTGTTGAAACCCATTTCAAAATAAGAAAACGACTTTTTTATCGTCTTTTGGTGTTCTGTAACTTTTTTCTGTTCATTATATCAACAGTGTGCACATCTTGACATATAATGCAGATACAATCGCTTCCATTAATACAAATGGCTTGGAAGTGATATTTTCTCAAATTTTTCTGGGAAAAATAAAAAAAAGTTACAAATTTATGTAAAAGGACACTCGCTAAAGAAAGACCCAAAGTGGGCACTGAGTGTTGACAGGTGTGATACTGATAGATTACGAATCCTACCTGCGGCAACCGCGTTGTGTTCTTGGGCAAGACACTTCACCCCCATTAATAACGAGGGGGCACGGTGGCGTTGTGTACTAAGGCGTACTGCACGTCGATGGTGCACTTGTCTTCAACCAATGCTAACCCTGCTTGTGTGGAGTTAGTATGTCGGGGAACCTGACAGTTGCTCGCTGTTGCTCGGCGGTTCTCTCAGGGTACTCCGGCTTCCTCCACCGTAAAACTGTCCGACACAAGGTGACCCTGGCTGTCGAAAGTGTCGTTAAACATCAATAAATAAATACTGAAAGATATTCTAAATGGTGGATTATCCGTGACCTAGTTGCTTCGAATTGGCTTGTCATAAAGATGTCAAGTTTCCTTTTGTTGCTTTTAATAAACGAAAACAACAGACAGCCCTCAGGGCTGTCTGTTCTTTTCGTTTATTAAAAGCAACAAAAGTAAACTTGTCTTTATTTTCTACTGATGTCATAGGTGTTTTCTCAACAATTACTTGCTTCCCAATTGGACATTCATTGGCTCGTCTAATAATTGCAAGAGAGATAGCGACAGTTTGGCGAAAGAGTACAGTTGTATGCACCTTTCGAGTGTTGTTGTTTGATATAAGTTTAAAAGTCTGGAAATAAGACTCAGAACATGTAACAAAAATAGAGGATTCTCATTTCATATGAAATGTCTGTACCGAGTACACTAAAATCGACCTGAGCCAAGGCTCAGATCGCTCCCAGTTATCGAAGTAGATATATGGAATGTACCCATAGTAGCTTAGTGTACCAAATGTTCACCGCGAGTGGTTAACACCACTTCACCATGAGTGGTGAACATTTGGTACACCAAGCTACTTTGGGTATATTTTATTTATACCATGTTCGTCAGACTATTAAGAGTCGCTATTATTTTTTCTCGATTTTACTGAGCAGCAGCTGTACATACGTGTGAATTTATTTACCTGAGCATCGGCGGGCGGTACTTCCGCTGTCAATTTTATCACCGAAACAAAATAGAAAAGGAAACAGGGCCTTTTGCATTTTGTTAACATAATAACATACTATTTTGAGTTATGTATTCTTTATTGACATGAGACAATGCATGCTTTTTAATTTTTCGTGTTTTATCAGGTAAACTCATTTAAAAACGTAATAAATAATTGCCACTTTCATTTCACTCTTCGCGAGGCGACGTGCGATAAATTTAGACAAGTTTGCATTCAGGTCGACGTCACCAAAGGTTAACTTGGATGTAGTTCTACTGTTGGTGTAAAATGTAACTACTGAAATCCTATTGCTGACGTGTTCACCGCGGTTGGTGTGTAAAGCTAAAATGTATGTCATAAGCCTTATATATATAGTAGAATAGGTTATCGTGGTATAAATATTTCATGTCAAATCTTGCAAATTCGAGATTCTTTTTTAAATAATGTATAATTTATCCTTTTAGATAGCGACTAAAGCTGGCCAACGCTGTTCACAAGATTCCCATTCAAATTTTATTAATTTTTAAACATTTTTCCTAAAAAACAAATAGCTCATGACCCCTCACCGGGACGAGCTCGCTGAGCTCGCTCCAATGAGGTTCATAAGCTATGATTTAGAGACAAAAACGAAAGTATTTAGTTATTCGGGAAATGTTTCCTGTAAATGGCGTCTTCTATTTTCATTTGGTAGACAGTTAATGAAAAATAGAAGAAGAAGAATTTAATTCTCCTTTCGAAACAAACTCACGCGCAACGTTACCACGTCGACGTTGACTGCTGACGACATTCCCGTATTAGACGTACTGTGAACGATATTTTCTGTATTGAACTATTTGATGGTGATTGTGTGTTAATGACGAATTCTTAACTGCTTGGTCACCACCAATACATACAGTGTATAAAGTAGTTTTCAGCATCTTTTGTAGATACATGACAAAATCTAACTAACATAATAGGTTCTTTCTATTTATTTATTTATTTATTTATTTATTTATTAGTGTTTAAGGGCACATACTTATGCACAATGGCTAATCTTGACCATGACAGTTTTACGGGTGGAGGAAGCCGGAGTACCCGGAGAGAACCACCGAGCATCAACGAGCAACTGTCAGCTCCTCAACATTCTAACTCTGTTCAAGCTCCGCCCAAGCAGGGTTACAGCGGTTGAAGACATGTGCACCATCGATGTGCAGTACGCCTTAGTACACGGCGTCATCGTGCCTCCATGTAGGCAACCGGGATAAAGTGCTTTGCCCAAGGACACAACGCGTTTCGTCCCGGACGGGGATCGAACTCGGGACCTCTAGCCTAGTCCAACAGTCTACCACTGAGCCACCGCGTTCCCAATAGGTTCTTTCATGTGTTGTTTATATCAATACACTCTGCAGTGGCAGTTCCAGGATTCTGAGTTTCGAGAAGGGGATACCAGATTTCAATCATGGCTCATGATGCGAATCGAGATCTGTCACGCCTGGTGACGAATTGCGGTGAGCGTGAGCAGGGTATTCCACTCTCGTGGGCGGGGTCCGTGGGCCCCAGGGGAAAAGTTCGGAAACTAGAATGCTAGCGTGACCTCCAGTGGCTACGTTCGCAAGACTATAATGTTATCCCACACCCCAATATTATTGTAATTTTGTACGCAGTCATGCACATTTGTCAAAAAGAAGTTAATTTATACAATTTAATGGGACACGCGCAGGGTCTATAGCTGTATGCATGTGTGCGCTATTATCCACGATAACACATTGCCATCCACTAACTCAGGTAGCGAATGTCCATGGGTTTTTCGTGAAATCATTAAGTTGGCACCCTTTCACGGCGTACATGATAAGCCGGAATGCTTGCTAATAAACACACCTTTCGTACCATTTCCCGCCGTCATTCGCCAAAGGGTCTGCATTAACCCTTTACCTAACATGAAAAGCTGACGACACTTGCAAACAAAATTCTTGAATAACTTATTTGTTTTCATTTTTTGTCTCAACAACATAGGTTATGACCCCTCATTGGAACGAGCTCGTTCCAAAGAGGGGTCATAACCTATGTTTGGAGACAAAAAAGTGAAAAAAATAATGAAAATTAATTGGCGATTTTTGAAAATAGCGCTGGCCGCTTTTGACCGTTACGTTGGGTAAGGGGTTAACCTCTTTTACGGATTCGATAGCCACACAGGAGTGTTTGCTGCTAATCACCACTTCTTGCGCAATTCCCCCGACTTGCTGCCGAATTCGCCGAACGATCCGCATTAACTCCGTTTTACTGTATTGGTGATAGTGAAGAAATCTTGACGGTGTCGAGTGTAACTCTTTAGTACTTTACCTAACGCGAAAAGCAGACGACACTTACAAACAAAATCTTTCAATAACTATTCTTTTAGTTTTTTGCCTCAAGAACATCGCTTATGACCCATCAGTGGGACTAGCTCAAGGTACTCGTTCCAAGAAGGGGGCATAAGCTATGTTTTTGTGACAAAAATGCAAAAATATTTAAAATTGAATGATGACTTTGTGAATATCGCTGGCCGGTTTGGAGAGCTACGTTAGGTAAAGGGTTAATACTTTCATTATGAACCAAAATCACTATGGTTGCTAGTTGCTATCCTTTTTAATGGCGGGTTGTATTTCCTTTGTACTTTCAAACTGTTATGGCAAAATACGTGGTACGGTATCAAAAAGAATATTTATTTCACAATGTTCAGTTTCTAATTACATTTCTTGTGAGCACAATCGTTGCACCTAACTGTCACGAATCAAATCGCAATGACGCATCATCAAAACATACTGTAGTAAGGATGCGTATCTGAAATGACGTGCACGGACACGTCGTGCCTTATCGATGTTTCAGTGCCCAATCCAATTTGACTAGCAGTGAATACTAAAAGACAGACTTCAATTAGTATTTGGAAATTACATTTACATTAATTTATTTTCTTACTTATTTCCATTTTCATGGAGTAAAGTTACAACGGTACAAAGTAGAAACGAACACATTTCGTCCGTGACATAATAGAGCAACACGTGATTTCTATTGTCTCTCTCTCTCTCTCTCTCTCTCTCGCTCTCCCTCTTCCTCTCTCTCCCACCTACGCTCCTGGTTGAAAGCCAGGAGGACTCACTTTTGAGGTGCAGTGACACTTACCAACATGCATAGCGGAGACACCGAGTGAGAGATTAAATTATATAGTATATACACATACATATACACACATAAACATATACATACACACACATAAACATATACACACACACCTACACACACACACGCGCGCAAAAATTGATGGCGCGGAGTTTGATGTATTTCAGGATTTGATACACTGGACCACAAAAACCGCCAATATGTACGATCACTGGTTGAACCATCTAGATTTAAACTAAGTAAAGGCAAAGGTAACAACTGCCTAGCAGATGTGGGATTAGGAACTAATGTGGTTAACCTGTTAGGCACCAATGACCTAAAAGCCCAAAAGAAGTCTCTTTTAGATCGTAGTTTAACTTTCGTACCTGCACCGAAGCCTAAAATTGGTAATCAAACAAATACACCATCGTATAACTGCAATTTTCTAAGTCAAACGAAATTAGAAGACCTCTTTAGAAACTCCAACGGGCGGAAACATCCTTTTACAGAATCAGCTGGTTGGTCACTTCCCGATAGTGAAGTGGATCCCGAAATTATTGAGCCTAACAAACGACTCATCCAAAAGGTATTCAGCATGAACATGCTCTCCGACCAGGACAATTTAACAGCTGGTGAACAGAGAGCGCTAACGAAACTTCCAAACAATAAGAAATTAGCAGTTAAATCAGCCGTACGTAGTCATTCTATCTCGAAATAATTATATAAAGGAATCCATGAGACAACTCAACAATACCAAACATAAGAAAATAGATTCAATTATTTGGCCTAGTAATATCGAAAAATTCAATAAGATCTTAAAATTTCTCCTCGACGAAGATCACATTACCAAAAAAAGAATTGAAATATTTATCAGCTTATCTCAAACAGGACAATTTTACATCCTTTCAAAGATCCACAAGGACCGTTCTTCATGGACGGATGGCTTAACTCCACCCGGGCGACCATTTGAATCAGATGGTAACTGGGAATCTTATGCCATCCCGGTACTCATTGATTATCGTCCGAAACCGAATGCTAATAGACATTCCAGCTATCTCAAAAATACACAGGACTTCCTTTCAAAAATTTCTAAATTGAAAATGTAATCAGTTAAAAATGCATTTGAAAATTATCTGGATGCAAAACGCCCGGAAAAACAGATGTTGGATATGTTAGAGCTGAGCTTAAAAGGTGATGACTTTCAATTCAATAGCGAAAATTATTTACAAATAATGGGCTGTGCTATGGGCAAAAGATTCAGACCTAATTTTGCAAGCATTTAAGTAGCGGAATGGGAGGCAAATGCCTTAAGCAAATGTGCAAAACACCCTATCGTATATCTCAGATATTTAGATGACATTTTTATTATTTGGGAACATTCAAAAGAAGATTTTGATGATTTTTTTAGAGATTTTGAATAATCATGATCCAAACATTAAATTGAAAGCTACTATCAGAGAAAATTCTGTTGATTTTCTCGATGTGACCGTGTATAAAGGCAAGCAAGCAGTTCCAGGCATCCGGACATTTAGATTATAAAATATGTTTTAAAACAACTGACTCACATCAGTTGTTGACATCAAAATCATTTCATCCTCAGCATACAGTTAAAGGTATCATCAAATGACAGCTCATTCGTTTCCACTGCAATTCAAGTGATCAGGTAAATTTCAATGGGGATTGTTCTACCCTATTTGGCGCCCTCAGACCGAGAGGGTACTCAATGCGCTTTTTGCGTAGCCCGAAACTCAATCTCTGAAAAAGTTGGAATGTTCTGCAGAGATTTCTGGTTTCGAACCACTGAAAATTGAACACAACAGACCGTTGCAGAATTGTAGTGGTGTGGTATTGAATTACAAAAAGCCTCGTTGTAGATTGCATACCTTTAAGCCTGATCTGAAAGAGGAATTTTTCTCGGAACAAACAAAAAATCATTATCAAATTCGAAACTCCCTCCACTGAGATTCACCCAATAATATTTACCTTATCACATGCAAACGCTGTCGGAAACAGTATGTTGGTCAAAGACAAAATCCTTTCCGAGAACGTGGGTCAAGACACAAACAGTGTATAAAACATAATGTTGCTGCGGTAGTAGCACAAGACTTTAACCTTCTAGGCCATTCTTTGGATGATTTCGAAATCCATCCCATTGAACAACTACCAATTGAAGACACATTAGAAGAAGCGGATGAATTCAGAAGAAAATGTGAAGCTTTTTGGATCAATACGCTTCACACCCTCTGTCCATTTGGTATGAACATATCAGAGGGAGAATGTGAAAGGAGGTCCATCATTCCTTTCATTTTAACATGCAACAGAATGAATATCGAAATAGCAAACATAGTAAAAAGATGAATTCAATTTAACCAACTGTAAATTGAATGAACCTTTCAATCTTCGACCGGTCATCGCTAAATAAAAAGAGAAAAGCTTGCGTAACATCCTTGTAAGGACTAAATTAGAGCCCATCAATGAATAACATCAATTATTGCCAGTCAGTTTAACCAGTTCCTGAGCTCATCACGTAGTGTAATTCAATTTGCTGTATTTTTATCATGTTTGAAACCCATTAAGGTTAAGTAAATGTATGTTTTCATGAAAACAATATTTCGGCGGATTATAACAAGAAAAATACTTCAGTAGGAAATGTCTGTGCTAGTGCGCATTTTAACCTTAAACACACACCCTCACAAACATATATATATTTGTCCGCATATATGTATATCAGAAATGACGTTTCGTCGCTGTGGTCAACATTACGTCGTTTGCCTTATCTGACCTAATCACTGAATCTGAATATCCGATAAAAAGTGGGGACGACATGTTACTCTTTCTTTGATAATGGGTTGGTGGGCACGGATATCTGTGTGGGTGGATACTTTTGTTCCCCTTTCTTATAGTGTTGTCGGCACACAAGGTGTTTTACTCTAAAATGTCAGGTCAGTGTGTGAATTTTTATTGTCTATTACATTTTGTCCTATCTTATAGGGTCAACTATACAAAATATAAAAAAGACCCAATGTACTGGGTATAGTTGTTGTTGATGGGGTTTGGTGTAAGATTTGGCCGCGAGAAGCTATCAAAAAAAGTTTTATCTTTTTGATGAATTTTGCCAATTTAAGGATTTGGTTAATCTTTGAGTTGAAAAACAAGCTTTGTAGTTTGAACATACTTGGGTATCGCCAATAATAGGGTTATATATATTCCTTGCGTATACAACTTAATTTTATACAGACTAAAATAAAATGGTAATCATCTCCTATTCGCATTCGCATAAGTTACATTTTCTTTGGAATAATTCTACAGCCGCCCTACCGCCTGCTTCTATGGGTAGCCTATGATTCCAAACCCTAAACTGGAGGAGAGGGGTTGCCAAAGATAGAGGTAGTTTTTAAGCTAATCTTCAAAACCGAAATCAGTTTTAACAGTTTCCGACTATGGTTATCGCGATGTTTTAACGTTATGGAGAATCAGGTTTTGGCGACGTCAAACGCAATCGTTAGCCCTTTGAACCCTGGTGGTATCTTCCATAACAGTTCAATGACAGCAACAGGAAGAGTCCATATTCATTATTTGTGGCAGACCAATTAATATTTGCTACATGCAGCCTTGTGTCTACCACACACATGCACTTAGCATCCACCACCCTATTAAATGACATTATGAAGGATCATGTTCCTGGACGAAAAAACGGTCGCTCGGGTTCAAAGTTGCAGTTCGTAATATTACGTACCGAAGTCGCAACTCACGGCAATTTTCGTACCTAATATTACAAACCGTAGGCGCAAAGGGTTAATTGGTCTATAAAATTGGTACTTATTCGAGTTATTCATTGCTGTTCTCCATTCTTGAGTAAGGCTTTCCTTTCTTATGGAGTCAAAATGTTTCGGCCTAATTATGGTCTGATTAACCCAAATTTAGCCCACGCCTAAACTATTCGAAAGTGTCGATATGAATTGGATCCAGGGTGATGAATATACAGAGCCGTAAATACGTATGATTGAGTTAAGAATTATCGCACTCGGTTGCTTTGGACCAGGATCTCACGAGAGCCAAAGGTCTTCGGCTCTCGTGATATCCTGATCCAAAGCAATCGAGTGCGATAATTCTTAACCCATTCAAAGGTATGTGCGATTCTGTAGTTATGACATACTTCCCATGTAACAAAAAGTCTACACGGAAATTGAACTGAAAACACTTTCAACTGGTTACTTGTTCCGTTTCCTTCGTTGCCACGAGAAATCGCTGATAGGTGGCGGGGTACCAACCCTAATTTGCCTTTTAATGTTTACAGCATTTTATTGGTTGATCAGTGTCACGCTCACGATGATCGAACTTCAAATATTGACTAAACGGTAGGGAATAACACAACAAAAACTGTGAAATAGCTAATAGGTTTAGCACACTCCATTATTATATGACCAGTTGTGAAAAGTATTTGTCAACGAACAAGCAGTCAGTTATTTGAAATTATGTTATTTGTATACAACTCAGAATATTAGAGCACGAGAAGTTGTAAATAAGTTTGGATATTATCTGATTGTGGCAGAGAGGGGTCTGTGATCAAACCATTACAACTTTTGTCAATCAGAAAGTTTTCCAAATCATTTAACCTTTTGAACCCGGTCGGCCACTTTACCGGCCCAGAGACATGATACGTCATAATTTTATTAAGAGGGATGGCTGTTAAGTGACAGTGGGAGTTGACCAATCAATGTTTTCAACGTGCAGCCCTAAGGCTGCACGTTGAAAATATTAATTGGTCTACCCACAAATAATGAATGAGGAATCATTCAATTGCTGTCATTGAACTGACATGGGCGATACCACCAGTGTTCATAGGGTGAAATAAATAGCAAAAAGAATCTGTGATAAATTTCCCCCTTTTCTAACCCCGATACTGATAGGAAAGCATTTAAAATTTTGTCCGCCAATCATAACCATAGATTTAATATTACTATACATATCTTTATTATTTGTAATAGTTTACCATCTATATCGGAGCTTATTAGTTTTTTTCATAATATTGTGTAAGACCGTGTCAAAGGCTTTAGAAAAAATCAACAAATGCACAATAAAGGGTTGTTTCTCTTCAGTTTTAACAGTTCCATGATTGCTGGTAGAGAGAATATACGATCAATTAAAGAGTAATTGAAAAATTAATAAATGCACAATAAAGGGTTTTTTTCCCCTTCAGTTTCAAGAGTTCCCTGATTGCTAGTAGAGAGAATATATGATCAATTGTAGAGTTATTCTTGCGAAACGCTGCTTGTTCTTCACTTAACATAGAGATGTTACTTAAAAGTGTTATTTTACAGTAGTTGTCTGTGTGTATATATTGGCTTAATCACACAATTGTTCATTCGGCTGGAATTATACTGTCTTGAAGAATTAAATTAAAGTACTTTAAATAGATTAATGTTATTTTTACACGGAACTTTCCCATTTTTTAGTATTTTTAACGGCTTTCTCTATTTCATGAATTGTAATGGATTCGTTTATTTTTGTTTTATCATTGTTATCTAATGGGTCTACATTATACATATGTTATTACATGCTCCGTTTACTCTGTCGTCTACATTTTTATAATATTCATAAAATGCATTCAAAGACGGGGCTCTATATTTAGTTTTCTGTTTGTAAAGAAATCTATTAGTTCTTCAGAATTATTCGCCATTTTGTTTTGACATGGAAGACTTTCTTCTTCATTTGCTTGTTATATTGAATTTTACTTTGCCTAAGTACGTATTTATATTCTTTAGGATTTAACCCTTTACCTAACATGAAAAGCAGACGACACTTGCAACAAAAATTCTTGAATAACTAATCTCCATACAGAGGTTATGACCCTCAATGGAACGAGCTCGACGACGAACTCGTTTCAAAGATGGGTCATAACCTATGTTTTTGAGACAAAAAATGAAAATTAATTGGCAATTCTTGAGAATAGCGCTGGCAGGTGTGACAGGAATGATAGTCCGTAGGAACGTTAGTCCCTCTGGACTATTATTCCGCGGAATTATAGTCCTAGGTCTAACATTTCTAGGAATAGTAGTCCGGCGGACTACTATTCCTAGAAATGTTAGACCTAGGACTATAATTCCGCAGAATAATAGTCCAGAGGGACTAATTTTCCTGCGGACTATCATTCCTGTCACACCGGCTTTGACCGTTGCGTTGGGTAAAGGGTTAAGTAAATGTTTATTTTCTTTATTGTGATCCAACACCAAACGTTTTTATGTGTCTCATGTTGCTACGCAGCCCCATACATTCTACACTAATCCAAGGTTTTCTTGCATGGCGTTCTTCTGAGACAAGTTTTAATTTGTTTATACATGTACATAGAATATGCCCATAGTAGCTTGGTGTACCAAATGTTCACCACTCGTGGTGTTAACCGCGAGCCTTCTATTTTATTTATACCATGATCGTCAGATTATTAAGAGTCGCTATTATTTTTTCTCGACTTTACTGAGCAGCAGCCGTTCATACGTGCGAATTTGTTTTTGTTCACATGAGCATCGGTGGGCGGTACTTCCGCTGTCAATATTATCACCGAAACGAAAGAGAAAAAGAAAGAGTCTTTTTCATTTTAATAACATAATAACATACTATTTCGAGTTATGAATGCTTCATTAACATGAGACAATGCATGTTTGTTAATTTGTTGGTATTTTATGGGATAAATTCATTTAAAAACGTAATAAATAATTGCCACTTTCATTCACTCTTCGCGAGGCGACGTGCGATAAATTTAGACAAGTTCGCATTCAGGTCGACGTCACCAAAGGTCAACTTGGATGTAGTTCCACTGTAGGTGTAAATTTTAACTACTGAAATTCCATTGCTGGCGAGTTCACGACGGTTGGTGTATAAAGCTAAAATTTATGTCATAGGCTTTTCCTATATAGTAGAATAGGTAATCATGGTATAAAGTACGATTTCTTCATTTTGTACCAATAGTTTTCTTACCGCTTGATACACGCTAAAAACTAAAGTGTTAAAAACTACTCTTGAAGTGCTGTACTTAACACCTACTAAGTGCTGAACTAGCACTTTGTTCAAGTGTAGATATCCCAGAACTTGACAGGTGTTACAATAATACCACTTGGCAAGTGTAATGTCGCGACACTTAAAAGGAAACAACGCAGATGACGTGGATCAGGCTCGAACTCTCGAGCCTGATCCGCGTCATCTGCGTTGTGTCCTTTTAATTATGAACCCACCAAGCGCAAATCAAATTATGGACGATTCTGGAAGAACCACCAATGCTAGACACGTGGGAAGTGTCATCCATTCAAGTTTCAGATGTCTGACGATTGTAATGTCTAAGTGCTTAAAGCATTGTGCTTTGAGTGTTAAAATCAAATCCTAAGAGTTAGAATGGGTTTAACACCTTGAAAGTGTCAGCTTTGACACTTTAGTTTTTAGTGTGTAGGTACAGATTACATATCTCATTATTTATGTCATCAATATCATTTAAGGTAACATTTTCCGATATCTCCAAAATACCTACTTTTTCCTCCAACAGCTCAACGGTTGATTGTTTTTTTTGTTTTCTTGGTATTCCCGTAGCCTATTTGGGTCCCACTTCCTGATACTAATATCTCTCTCGGTAAAGTATGGGTTCGTATGTAAAAAGTTTTCGTTTTGGATATCCTCATTGGAGTGACTGCAGGTATCGTTATTACGAACTGTTGATTTCTCTGTATCACTAACTTGTGTACTTGTTTGGTCAACATCGCAAATAGCAGTCGAACACTGAGCATCTGAGAGCAGTTCATTGCAATCATCGACCATGAAGTCGATCATGTTCTCGGTGAACCCCGTAGTGCAGATCAGAAAACTGATTGTGCTTACCCCTTCACAAGTCGTCGCACTCACATTTCTGTCCCTACCAAACGCCGCATTGATAATTTATAAATTATTGTTTTTATATATATCTGTTAACTTTCTCCTAAAATTGTTCATAGTTTTGTCCTTAGTTTCTCTCTTAACCTCTATCACACTGGTAGTGCAAAATAATTTTCTCTAATCACTCAGTTTTTTTCTTGTTTAATTATGAATTTAACCAATTATATCTTGTTTGACAGAGCTCAGTGAGCTCTGTCAAACAAGGTATATTTGGTTAAATATCAAACTGAGTTATGGGAAATATTTCCTGCTGAAAACTTTCCCATTTTGACATCAGAGTGCAGAGAGTTAATGGCGATTAGTTGATGGTCCAGGAGGGTGATGTTGCCTTGCACGTCTGCAGAGAGTTCGTTGAATTTTCCGACTCCTGAGTTGAAATCACCTGTCGGGTCCACGGAATTTGTTTCATTTAGTTAATCTCAGACTGATATGTGTAACTTGACACGCAGATCGCCAGTATTATATTTGGACCCTTCAAATGGTTAGTATATATTTTCCAAGAATGCTTCCGATTGCCCCAGTTTAAATTTAACCCATAAGATTGGTTCATTATCACCAGATCTAACGGAGAAATAATGTTTATGTGGCTCCCTTGTTGCTATGAATATGCCCCAGGCCAGATGTTGGCTAACTCCTGGCGATGTTTAACTTCACAGACAAAGGATCCAGATATATCGATTACATCGAATTCGTCGGTCTTTGTTCCTTGAAAGCAAAGAACTCGAAGTCACAGATGTATTCGATAAATTCAGGGTCCATGAGCTTTGACATTAAACCGCAAACATTCAAATAAAGGAGTTTGAAGAGTAAACTTCTCCATCAACCATAGTCTCCATGAGCGCCTGTGACCTGTGCAGTTTTGAAGGGTGGTGTAGAACACGGTAGGGTGGTGGCGTTGGAGGGAGGTATCGGGCAGATGAACATATCATAGTCCTCGGACCAGACCGTCGTAGACTCAGCTATTCTAAACCAAGAATGCTAACGCATACACTCGTGTTTATATTACGCATTTCATCCGTTACCATATATCTCGACAAATTCAGGAAACGGTTTCTCAAATCAAATGTAAATCAAAAATTCCTGATGGAGTTGCACGTCAATCTAATTCCCCCTACCCCCTCCTCCAAAGAAAATATGCTATAAGGGGAAAATGATGGGGAACAGGTACCTGAAGCTAAATAAGAAAGTTTATAGACTAGTGAAAAAAGAAGATGAAAGGCTAGACAAATCTCTTTCCGATAACCACCGGGTCCATTATAATACAAGACAAGCATCTATCTCTCTTATTTATTACACACCTGTTCTGACATCCTCATCTACAGCAACACCGAACCATGCGGAAAATGAAAATCCGTTCCGCACACATGTGCGGAACAGAAATCATTAAAGGACTATTTTATAAAGAAGCGAAAATCACCTAAATCTTCTACAAATCGTGCATCGCAATTAAAATTTGAATCGCTGACGATAGCTAAAAATCGTCCCCTGTGTTCCATTGGGCACATAGAACACATTGGAACTCAGAGGACGAAATAGTAACACCGGTTATCCTTTCAAATTTGGCTGGCGATAAAATGTATTCTTTTTGTTGATAGTTGTCAAATGAATTGCTGAGTGTCCTTCTAATAATTGTCTTTTTATAGACATGAAGGCATGTGAATGGGTTAATCGACATGGCACTTGTGCCATCCCGTAAGGTTAACACTCGAGGCCTGCGGGTACACACACTACTATGATTACTAGAGGGGTCTATTTTGCGATCCGATCACGTTCTGTTCACCACAAACTTACACAAGTGGATAGAGATTTCATCAGCAAAATACTACAATATCAAAACCTAAAGAGAGAAGCAATAAACGAAAATTGCAGATGAAGTGCTGTGTCACTAAATTTCTTTTTCGACAAGTGAGATTTAATAGTGGTGTGTGAAGAGAGGGGGCAAAGAATTGCTACCGATTCCCAACCCAGTCACGATCCAATCGAAATTCTCTGACAGCTTGTGCAACCACAGTACTATTCGAAAGAGTCATCTGCCAAATGTTAATGAAAAGCAATTTGGCGTAGTCGAATAGGAAGGCCTTCGAGGCAAAGATGAAGTTTGACGAAGGAGAAATTTATAGCCATAAGGGCCCGAAAATAAATTTATCATTTTGTGTAAACGTCGCCTGGATGCTAGAATGTTCTATGTCCCCTATGGGACATAGAACATTCTAGCACTCAGGCGACGAAAAGTCGTATGAAAATGTGGAGCAAGAACAAATTGGAGACTTGGTGATCTGCTGTATGAAGTTCTCGATTGTTGAAAAGGTCAAGGTGGGCCGAGAGAATGAGAATCCAAGGTAAGTAGAAACTGAAGCGTGGTTTGTGCCAAATAAGTCAACAGCAGAATTAACCATGAGTAGAGAACTTCGGGATGATGCGTAAAAAACTTGTTCGTACGCAAACAGAACTGCAGTACAGTCACCGTGGACTGGTCGTAATCCGCAAGTGGGCAGTGATGTGGTAAATTCTCTGACCGACCGTCCATGTCTTCTACAGCTCAGTGCGTGGAATGTGTGCTTGTCAGAAACCTAACTATTGCTGAAATCATTCACTAGATGTCACAGTGCAATGCCTCAAATGTCTTTTTGATGAAAATATAAATATATTTCTTCGTATATCTCACTTTTATAAAATATTCCCTACTTTTTTGGAATAGTATAGTATCAAAAGCTCCGTCAAATCAAGTCTCGATCGAGCAAGATATATTGCGTTGATTCAAAGAAAATGGATGTTTATGGTATTTTATTACTTTCCTAAGTGTGATTTACTGGGATTTCCGGGTTTGATTATAAACGATAACTTTACAAGTGAATTATGCAATCAACAATTGGGTCATGTATCCGTGCGCGCAAACGAAGACGCTTTGTCGTGGCTGTAATGTGTACTTCATTGTTTTTTTGTTTTTTTTAACCCTTTACCTAACATGAAAAGCAGACGACACTAGCAAAAAAAGTTCTTGAATAACTAATTTTTTCATTTTTTTGTCACAAAAACATAGGTTATGACCCCTCATGGAACGAGCTCGATTACCTATGTTTTAGAGACAAAAAACGAAAAAATAATGAAAATTAATTGGCGATTTTTGAGAATAGCGCTGGCCGGTTTTGGACGTTACGTTAGATAAAGGGTTAAATAGTATAATTATCGTGAATAATGAAAAGCAATGAACAGAGTAATCGCTTGACTCGACTGGTTACGCGAAATAATTCATTCGAGGCGAGGGACTATATTGTAAAACACTCGTGCGCATTCGCTCAGTCGTGTTTGAACAACGTCCCTCATCTCTCATTAATTATTTCACGTAACCAGTCCAGTCAAGCCATTACTCTCTATTTATAGGTTCAGTCGTCTGGAATACATATTCAATTGAGTGCAACAAGGTGCCATCTGCAATGCTTTTAGCATTGCAGATGGCATCTTGTTTCACTCACCTGATGATATATCAGTTAGTTGGAAAAGAGAATTATAGGTTAGGTTTTCGGACAAATAGAAATATTCCAGACGAAGGAAACTAAACATAGACGATGACCTGTAGACTGGCTCTTTTGAGTCAAATCCCTCACAAAATTTGACTGGTGTTTTGAGAGCTTGCTTTGTCACGTGGATGGCTGTTGTCGCAAAAACGTCATAAAAGCGAAATCAAAACACCAAAGGTTTGAATTGAGCCAAATAAAGAGGCGTGACACTGAAAACAATGACAGTGAAAATGTTGGTCCGAAAAGTAATAAACTATTTGTACAGAAAACAGCAACTTTCCAAAAAGGTGTATATGACGAAACTGTTGAGCGGTTAATGTAGGAATAGAAGTCTATGCCTTATAAGTAGAAATAGATCACTTTAGCGAACAATCGTCGATCTTCTATTGATATTATAATTCTAAGTGATTCTTTTTCATCAAATCTGGGGCTATTACTACAAAACTTTAGAACTGTATTTTCAAGAATTGTATTTTCTAGTTATGACTTTAAATGGGTTGAAATAAAGCATTAGCATTTTCAGAGATGTGGCAATTTGCCAGTTGGCAAATTGCCATATCTTTTAAAATGCTAATGATTCATTTCTGTCGTTTATATTAATTAATAGGAAGACAATACAATTCTAGAAAATACAATTGTAAAAGTTTTATAATGTTGGCTCCAGATCTTCGCTGCAGCGAGGAAGCCTTTACTAGATTTGATGAATATATTTTTAAAAAAAATACTCAAAGGGTAAAGAATTCAATCGACAGAATTCTCGTATAAACAATGCATATTTATTGAAGAAAAACCTTCATGGAAGGCATCAGAAGAAAATTAGAAAAATAATCTCGCCGACTCTTTGAGAAAAGTCGGTCACCTTCATAGTTCTTCATTCAAGGGCAGAGATGGTGGTATCAAACAATTTGTGGTCTTCGAATTTCACGTAAAGTAAATATGTTGTTTACTCCGTATCCCCGTAATACCTAGAGATACAATTAACCCTTTACCTAATCAGAACTGCAGACGGAATTTGCAAGAAAATGACTTGAATAACTAAAACGTTTCATTTTGTTGCCTCAAAAACACAGCTTATGGTACATCATTGGAAAGAGCCCAATATTAAAATATGAGTTACGATTTCTGTAAATAACGCCGGCCTGTTATGGCTGTTTTGGTTAAAGTTAACAGCCACTTTGCGCTGCAGAAAATAGTTTAAACATCATTTCTTTATACTAGAAAATATTCCATTTTTGGCTTACAATGTCGACTGCTGATGACACCGCCACAACCGGTTTAACGACACTTTCGACCGCCAGGGTCACCTCCTGTAGGAACCTTTTACGGGTGGAGAAAGTCTGAGTACCCTATGTGGGCAAGCGGGATTAAGTGCCTTGCCCAAGGACACAACACAGTTACCCCTGGAGGGATCGAATCGTGGACTATTGGGTTTGAAGTCCAGTGCCGTAACCACTGCGCCACCGCGCTAACGGGAGATGAGAGATAATAACTTCTTAAAACAAACGCTTTTCATTTTGTCGTCTAAAGCTGACCATTACTGACACGAAACCGTCATGATTTATTTGAGGAATGTGACAGTCTGTTTTTAACGCAATAATTAGGCTACGCGCCTACAAAAATTTCATAAACAAAATATTGCCAAATGAAGACCAAGTATGAAATAAAAGCACGAAGACAGTTTTAGAAATGCACTGTGTTAACTCATCATTTCACAAACTTCACGCATTTTCCTGTAAATTAGTATAATCAGAAAGCTGCTGGCTTTTTACTGTTTTTTCCCAATCAGTTTGAACATTTTGACCATTATTCTCTGTTGAAACCCATTTAAAAATAAGAAAACTGCGTTTTCACCATCGTTTGACGTAACGGAACGTTTTTCTGTCCATTATATCAACAGTGTACGCGTCGTAACATATGATACAGACATTGTCCTTTCCATTAAAAATATAAAAGTCTAGGAAGTGAGATTTGTCACTAAAAACTTGCAAATTACTTTAACTCTTTGAACCCGAGCGGCCACTTTTCCGGCCAGGAACTTGATACGTCATGATGTCATTATACAGAATGGCTGTTCAGTAAATGTGTGGGGGAGATCAATCAATATTTTCAACGTGCATCCCCGAAACTGCACGTTCAAAAATATTGATTGTTCTACCCCAGATAATGAACATGGACTCTTCTGATTGCTGTCATTATACTGGCATGGAAGATACCACAAGAGTTCAAAGGGTTAAACCACATTCACTAAACAAAGAGCTAAAGTTGACTTAGTATTGGCGGTGAGTGATACTGATAGATATTGTTAACGACGGAATATCTGTAATGTAGTTGCTTCTAACTGGCTTACCATAATAGCCAAGTTTCCTTTTACGAATGTTATAGTTGTTTCCTCAACACGTACTTGCTCCTTAATTGGCTCTTCCTCGTCATCTAATAATTTCAAGGTTGATAACTTTAGAGAGAAGACGATACTGTTTTGTGAATAGAAAGGCGGACGTAGTATTTCGACCAGATCGCGACCCAGTGGCGATCTGTTCAGAATTATCTGCCCACTTTTGCAATCAGAGTACTGTAATTTGCTCGATCGAGAGATACGAAACAACCTATTTGAATTAGAGATCTTTCATAGTTGGAACTTTATAGAAGTTCTTTAGCAGGAGAAATGTGACATTTGAAAGCTTCTCACGTGACTCTAAAAACATTACCATAAGACTGAAGAAAAATAATATTTGGATTCTCAGGCACTGGCGCATTCGTTTTTTTTCGGGCGGCGTTCGTGATATTTATTTTGGAGGCAAAATTCAAAATGTATAAAACAATCATAGGGTGTGGTTTTAGCGGTATGTCGTATACATTGATACAGTATGGTTATTCTTTTCGCCAAATGCGACACGATTCTGATATGTATGCACAAAATAAATATTTATTTAACTGTTTTAGTTTTAGTGGTCTAAATTTGTTTATCAAAAATTGTTTTATTACAAATTACTGGAGAGTGCCGGCAGGCACTCTCCAATAATTTATAATAGAACACATTTGTATAAGCAAACTATTATTTACATTTGACCGAACACGAAATATGGGTAAGGAAAATGTTGGCTTTTCCACCGGTACCCTCATTTATTTGAACGGTCTGATTGTGGTTTCTTGCACTCAACCAGTTAAAAAACGTATTATTTTTTTCTCCATTTTAGTTGTTCTATATTGATTTTGTGTTGTATTATCACTGTTATAAACTATTAGTGGAATCAACATGGAAGCTCTAGTATTTAATTTTAGGCTCTCGCAACTGGATATTAGACATCGGCGACCATTCCATCAGGAACAAAAATAAAAGTAAAAACCGCCCTCCCTCATTCGTTTTAAAAAAGAATTCCCTGAGAATCAATTATTTAATTTTGTTTGGCCTAATTTGGTTGTTTTTTAAAATGTTCAAAATGCGTTTCCGTTGCATCCTATCTATTTAACAGCATGGCTTCTAGTCTTGATGTCTAAAGGAAAACTCAAAAATGATAATCTGATGATAAGAGACTCTATATGATAACACCTCCTACCGTATTAGAGTTTGAAACGGAAGAATGCAGGTATTTGTTTCATTTTATTTTTTTTCGAACTGGCTCGTCTTACCCGTCGATGTTTGTTTTTCCGACATGTGTGTTAAAATGTTCGGAACTTTCTAGTTGTCGGCAAATTGAATAGTATAAGGTCAGTTTTAAATGAGTGGGCTAATTTTAATTTTTGACCTAACATTGGCACTGTCAATTCATTTAATATGATAGCGGGAGCATCTGGTCGCTTATTAGAAAAAAACGGCATTTTAGAGATGCATTCCGTTTTTTATTCGAAAAAGATTCTGAAGACGGACGACCAGAATGTGTGTTTTCAGATATTTTTACGTTAACACATCACTGCTTTCACCATCAAGGATCAGTTACAACAAAATTTTGATGGTGCCTAATTTCGACTACTGTTGTGATGAACTAATTAATTTCGAAATAGTATCTTGTATCTTTCAAATGTTACTGATATTTACATGACACGAAGTTTGTGGTGGAAAACACTCACAATGTATTACAAATTGTTTCCATTCAAAGTTCGTGGAAACGTGTAATTTCGCGCTAGTCCGTCTGGAATGCTGAAAATATGATAGTGTTAGACATGTTTTCTAGTGCCCAGCGAAGCTTTGACATTCGACTCGATTCGAAATAGTCCCCATGATTCGATTCGATTTCAATCGCGCCGATTCGAAAATTTTCGAATCGTCGAGATATTCCCAAAGTGCTACCAAGTGTGTCCTCTTGAACTCTTCTTCTGTCATCAGGTCTCCTGTACAGGAGACCTGATGACAGGAGAAGAGTTCAAGTAGGTTCCGCATCCAAAATTACATTAATTCCGTTCTGGAATATTCCGGTTTTAATGTTTCAGTGGAGACTGACAACATTTACGGTTGCAAAAAAGGTGCAATATCCACAACTTGAAAAACGGTGAGATTCGATTCGAGAATCGATTCGATTCGAAATCTGATGCCTAACTTGATTCTATTTCGATTCGAACCGAAATTTGAGGTTCGCAGAACCCTAAGATTTTCAGTAATGACTCTTTCCGCAAAGTTTGAAACACGAACAGCTCCTAAATTGTGAGATACGCTGCAAAAAATATAGGTTCACTTTAGAACCAAAACTGGGTCTAATCTTGTCCCTTAGATGGAACCAGCTCTGTTTAAACAGTATTTATTTCAAATCAAATAAATTTACCAAGATTAGCATTCAATTTTAACAGAATATTACATGAACTGAAGTAGATTCAGCAGTAAACTTGGACCTTATTCAACGCAGTCGCCAAACATTTTGAAACAAAGGAGATATGAACAGTTGGCACATCGAAGTGAGGCCGGTGTAAATCTGTATAGAACCAAAACTGGTTCGATATGCCAACTGTTCATATCTCCTTTGCTTTATAATGATTTGAGACAACCTCGTATAAGCTCTAAACTTACGACTGAAACCCCCTCAATTTATGTTTAATTCTGTTAATATTTAATGTTAATCTTTATAAATTTATTTGATTTGAAATAAACACCGTTTAAACAGAACTGGTTCCATATCAGGGACAAGATTAGAACCAGTTTGGGTTCTAAAGAGAACCTATATTTTTTGTAGTGGACTGAACGATTAATGAAGAAACGATACCTTGCCCTCATTTTGTCTCAATTTTGGAGCTTTCTTGCATTTGGTAAACAGAATCTATCAAGACACATCTATCCTTGTATTAATAAAATATGCCAGTTTACCCGATGTCAGCAGGGCGTAACGTCATGATCCCAAACCATATGAGCTACGAACATTCAGTTGGTAAAAGCTTCACAATAATATATGCATAGTCGCTTCATACGCGTGGCTGGCAACGCGTCGACCGCCACCCAACAGCGTGCAAAGCATCCCTAATATCTCAACTTATATCAATCCATCAGGCGCATTCCAATTGTCTCAATGGATCTTAAGTTCTTTCGAATCAAAGGAGTTTTTGAAAAAGTATACAATAGATACGGGATATCAACTTGAAAAAATTACAACTACAAAGCCTCGTTCTGTGGTTCGAAACTTTAGGACTGGTGGACACAAAAACTCCAACTTTGGGGAAATCAATTTCTTGCACTCACAAAACAGATTTAAAAAAAAATATGATTACACACTTTAATTGCGAGGGAAGTGAGGCCGGTGTAAATGTTAGGAATATGGAGGATGTATCGATGTCGGAATACACGGAGGCTTGAAATTGGACAGAAATCTGAAAACAATGTGACCTACAAGAATATAGGATTCTGAGTTGGGTGGGGTGTGGTTTTTTTTTTTTTTTGGGGGGGGGGGGGGTGGGGGCACCACACTTCAATCGCAAGCTGAGATGAGAAGAATTCCCAGGCACGTATCAGACGATTTATGGCGAGCCGGAGAGGAGAGATGACCCTCTCTCGTCGGTGAGGCAAGGGGCTGCCCAAGGGAACTCTGGAATATGGAAGGTCAGTGTGACCCTCCAGTGATTGTTTCGCTGGACCTATAGCCACCGTAGACAGTGGATGCCCATGTGTTATCGCGGATAGTACCGTATTCGCTGGTCACGGTGCTTGTGAAAAAAATTAAGTTACGAAGAATAGAGGGGGAGGGGGTCCGTCACCGATCCGTCTATGTTGAGTTGGCTGTCGTATTTAGGCGACACTTGCCTTACTTGAGTTAATCATATTACACTCGACAACGTCAATGTTTTTTCATGAATTAGTTTTTCTGATCAACGTTGGTCTCTCGTCAGAAAGAACATTTTTGGCTGACACGGGAAACCGTTCAATACCTCAATGTGTTGCTAAAGTTCTTGTAGACCAGTTGTTTTGTTTCCCCTTTCACAGTCTGAATCTTTGATCTTTGTGGTGATAATAAGTTCGTTGCTTTCAACAACCCAGTGAATACGTCAAATTTTCGATACAATCAACCTTTGCGCGAAATATCTAATAATGTAGCCAGTGCAAAGAGGACAACTCGAAGACCAATTTACTCTTACATAGGAAAATAACGGATAGAAAATGAGAGATTCTTGTCAGAGTCTGATTTTTGGTGTATCGTGATTCAACGATGCCTTTTAACGTAATATGTTGTTGGACAATTTGATGGGCGGAGGAAGCCGTGGTATCCGGAGATGACAACCAGGTAGGAACCAATAACTATCGGACTATTCAACCTAAGTATATACAGTTCTTGGAGAGTGATTGTAACTAAATCACCCGCGGAGTGGTGTTATCATCCAAACTATAACTTTCAAATTTTGTATATATCGACTAAAAACACAAGCAATGTTTCAGCCAATTGTCCTCCGGGTTTAACCCGGAGTGCCACTGGCTGAAACTTTGCTTGTCCTTGTTATGCTTTGCAACACATTTGCAATTATTGCTTGGGTGGAATCTCCACTCTGCGGGTGATTTGGTGATAATACAATCTCCACGTACTGTAGCACAGATAAAGTTCGCATTGGGTAAAGGCACAATGAACTTAGTGTACACAATTAAACATGTGACCGTTCTTCCATTGGGATAGGAGGAAATTGTGGGTTTGCACAAGAACGCATCATAGAGGGCAAGAGTAAGGACCGAAATCATGATTGAAACTTTTCAATCAGAAGTCAGATGCACTAACCAATAACCATTCTGGCTTAGCTAGAGTCAAATAGATAAATCTCACAGTACAGGGGTTGCAACGGACGGTTCTTTCTACACGGGATTTCGATAGGATTTCTCAAGCCCTCAAGCCAGCAGTCCAATTCTGTTCGGAATTCGACGCCGTTATGGACTGTTTGTTTACTCACTTTTTATGAAAATTTTCAACAGCTGCTGATGTAATGTGATGTGCCTTTACTGACAAACACATACAGGTATTCTTTCCTACCACAGTTATATATATTCCAGTCAATAAGTATTATATTCCCTTTGAAATTATCAAGACATAATTTATGGAACTACCCGGCGTAATCATAAAACTACGGTTGTGATGAGTCTTCATATCTGATTGTAATGTCATCAAACTATCAACCAAACGAAGTCTCGATTGAGCAACATTTCTAGTTTTGAGTCACAGAAAATGAATCTTTATGAAATTGTTCAGATTCAATCACCCAGAATATATCAGTTGGTCGGAAAAGCGAACCATAAGTTCGCTTTTCCAACCAACTGAAATATTCCAGTCGAGTAAATCTAAAGATTGGCGATAACCTATTTGAAGGTCAGACTGGTTCCAGGACATAACTGCGTCGAATTTCATACAGATGGAGACTGGTGGCCTGAGGGCTAGAAGATTTCTATCGGATTGCGAATCATTAGTACCTACAGTGGAACAATTTTTTGTGGAAGAAACATTGCAAAAATAGGACTATTACAAGAAAAAGTAAGAATAGTAATGTCTGGGATTTAATGTTTTTGAGTTTTTCGTGCAGGGGTCAAATAATTCTTGTTTACTCAAGCTTCTTCACTATGGGAGGGGCTGTTTTGCAGTTGGCAAGGATACCCAGAATATGAGGATACACGTCGTAAACTTAACGGTAAGGATAGAAAAGTTTTAAAGTTATTTAATTTCTTATCGAGACTTCACACTATCCTGAAGACAGAGGTGTGCGAAACTTGAAAAGGAGAGTTGAGCGGAATTTTACCAATGAGTGAGAATGAGTATTCATAACCTAAGTTTAATTTATCCCCCGAAGTCAGACCCCTCAACTTATTAGTGCATAACATTGGATATATGCACATGCTGATTTAGAGATTACCTTCACATTTGGACGTGCGGTGGTTCATTGATTAGCGCATCAGACTTTAGACCGAAATGTCAACTGTTTGATCCTGACCCGGGACAGCTGCCCCGTATCCTTGGGCTTGACACTTAATCCCGATTGCCCGAGTTGAGGCACTGGGGCACCGTGTACACAAGCGTACTTCACGTAGATGAAGCACTTGCTTTCAATCGCTACTAACTCTGTTTGTGCTTGGTTAGTAAGTTGGGGAGTCCGGCAGTTCCTCGCCACTGCGCGGTGGTCTCTCCGGATGCCCCTGCTCCCCCATCCGTAAAACCGCTCAGATAGACAAGCAAACTTCACCTCAAATGTTAAGATCATAATATTGATCTGTCGTCTTACTGGGTTTCTTACTTCAACACTTCTCTCACTGAAAAACGTAATGTCAAAGATACCTAGATAAATACAGTTCAGTCTCCGTGCACTTGTCATAATCCATGCGTTGGGCAGTGATGTCAAAGCATGCGTAGTGATGTCCACGCATGTGTTTACCAGGGAATCAATATCACCATCGGCAAAATTTTAATTAATGAAGCACAGAGTTGGACCATGTGCTTCATTAATTAAATTTTTAATGATTATTCCTATAACAAGTGTTTGGAATCTAATATCATTGCGTCCGTGGAAATGCTGCCCACCCGTGGAAGTGACCAATCCACGGCGGCCTTACTGTATATGGGTTCAGAATTGTGTGCTCATCAGAAAAATCCAGGTCAGCGCTCAGAATAATACTTTCCAATTTGAAGTTTGTGTTTGAGATGAAAATTTCTTTGCTGTGGTGGATACACAACGTTTCAAAGAGAGGTCGTACCATACTTTCAGGTACAGGCAGGCCTGAAAATAAGCAATCTGACATTTGCAGAATGAGGTCCCCAGAGGGTGAATTTGATGATGCTATCTCATACAGTGGGTCAATTTATCCTCTGGGTACCTCTTTCTGTTTAGTTTTGAGACCCTGATTCAGATTGAAGTTCACAGAGGGTAAATTTAGTGATGCTACCCTGCTGTGCAGGGTAGTATCACTAAATTCACCCTCTGGGTACCTCATTTTGCTTATTTTCTGGCTTGGGTACAGGATACAATTGTACTCAAGTAACATGATGTCACGAACGGCAGCACCTCGCATACTGAGAGAGGAAATATGATCACCGTCCTAAAGTATTAAACATATATCAAGCTTACTTCTTGAGGAGCTAACTTAAATACATGAAATATTATGTGAAAACACAGAGTTGTTCATTATACAGCTGTGTGATCACCTGAGACGTGATCCGGCCGAAATTTTCTTCCGTTTTTTCCCTCAGCACTGTTGTATCTTGCCCGCTGAAATTGACTTGCGAGAAGATTGGATCTCAGAAGTTGATTTTTTGTATGTTTTTCTTGATTTTGGCATGCTTTCGAGTTATTTTATTTAAAAATCTCGACCCACTTAGTGTGCCTCGAACAGACCGTTACTAACTCTTTGAGCAATTACAATTCTTCAAAATATTGTGTTGTATAAAAGGGATTCTAGGAAACCAGAACTAATTCCATATTTGTCTGAGCAGTCTAACAACATTTTCATAGAAGTGTAGACAGGAATATAAGAGAGACAAGCGGAAATTTATCAACATTTTCTCCTCTGAAAACTATAGATTTCTCTCTAAGAATGACGTTTTCCCGTGATATGCTGGCTCGTTCTTTTCGCCCTGTCAAAAACAGTCTCGGCGTAATTAATCAACGGCTGCGTGGGTTTCTCTGTTGCAACATAATTGCATAATTATGAACTTTGTAGATAAAACGGCCCTCTGTCTTGTATTGCTTATCGAGAATGTGGAGGTAAAGGTACAGAATCGACAAAAAGTTATCAATTTTGGAGTTCTCGTGATAAGACGGATCAATAATGCCAATATTATTTAAATAGGCGGACTTTATCACAAAGCTTGTTCAATCGATTATCAAATAGTGCATTGGATCTTGTATTATACTACTTCCGCGATAATTGCTCATTGTTCGCATGTACCTGTCGTATTTATTGAGAGAGTTCTGTCGTCCACACCCTGAACATACATTATATCTGTGATCGTGTTGTAGCGGATGCAACAACGACGCAAATGATTGATCATCTTAACCCTTTACCTAACAGGAAAAGCAGACGACACTTACAAAAAAAAATTCTTGAATAACTAATTTTTTTCATTTTTGTCTCAAAAACATAGGTTATGACCCCTCATTGGAACGAGTTCGTTCCAATAAGGTGTCACAAGCCATCTTTTTGAGACAAAAATGAAAAAAAATAATGAAAATTAATAGGCGATTTTTGAGAACAGCGCTGGCCGGTTTTGGCCCTTACGTTGTGTAAAGGGTTAAGCAAGTATCAAGAAAAATGCAGGTTCCATGTACATTTGCTCATTACGTTTGAACTGCATGCATAGCAACGAATAGTAGTGGTGGCGCCGGAGCATTTTCAGGGAGAGAGTAGAGGACAAGTACCTAATGAAGGTCGGCAAGTCTGCAAGTATCTGTTTAGGATCATAGCGTCATAGCATTGCATTTAGATACCGTAGATATTTGTGTGGGTTTCCAATCCAATGTCTAATGCCCAGTGGTGGCGTTTGGGGAAACTCTCCACTTTTGTTTTGGACGTCGAAAATGAAGCACCGAGTACGATCACGCAACTGTCATACGAGGATCGTCTGACGGTATGAAGCACAGTCGGGATCCAAGCTGGCTCACTTCTTGGGGAGTTTCCCTTTCAGCAATATAAATTTGTTGTCAATTTTATAAATATCTAGCATTGAAATCCCTGAACTTCGTTCACAAAGATCGCTCCGGAAATCACTCAGATCGATTTTAGTGAATTCAGTTCGGAAATTGCATATCAAAGCTTGACTCGTTAGAGATTCTCAATATCAAATTGGTTTTTCACCGGACACAGTCGCAGAAAAAATCTTGTATACTTTTTATCCGACCAAGCACATCTTTAACCGTTCGATTCTTCTACCACTATAGATGGATTAGTTCTTATTGTCTCTCCTTGGGAGACAATGTGTTTCTCGTGGAGACATTCTGCAATGTCCACATCTGTCCAGGTCATCTTTATTTTCATTATTCCGAACGAGCTGTGTTTATAATAGTAGCACAAATTTAATCCTTCAAACGGGATAGTGTAAACATATTTTATTTGTCAAAATAAACAAAAAGGCTTGGACAACGAGTGCTAAACACTTAAGACACATCCTCTCCCTTGCGTACGATTAACACGTAAATGCAGGATTTGTTCAATATACTATACATGTACACATCAGAATAAACAATACGCTATTCAAGATTGCAATGGTATTACACTGATAGATATTCAGAGAAAGAAAAAGAGAAAGACGAAAAGAGGGAAATTGATACAAAGCACTTCTGCAAAAAATACCAAACTGTCTCCAGCCAACTCACCAGGCTGCAACGCTCCAGGAGAGCCCATCACTGCAAAGTGCGTGCAATGTTTTGTCATCACAAATAAAGTAGGTACGCTGCGTCTAACGGCATATCGTCATGTGAGAACCTTATAGTTCTCATGTGGCGATATATTGTGGGGACATAGTCGCAAATGATCTATAACCCTAACCCTTCATCGTCTTACATGCTTTTAATTACAAGTTTGCGGACTGTTTAGATATGAACAAATTGATTTTAAATGTTTATTGTTTGTTTCTTTAATCGTTGTTAACTCTTTACCAAACAGGAAAGGTAGACAACACTTGCAAATAAAATTCTTGAATAACCATTTTTGTTCCATTTTGGGGTCAAAACGTCGTTTGTGACCCCTCTTAGAACCAGCTCAACTGGAGCTCAAACAGCCCAAACTAAGATACCGGTATAACAACAAATTAAATATTCACTTTGCTTTTAGAAACAATGTTAATGATCACACCATCATCTCATTCTTGTGACTTTGACACTGACAGACTCTCGAAGTGTACATTCATAATGACTTGACAGTTCGTCCCCTGAGTTCCAATGTGTTCTTTGAGCCAGTAGGCACATAGAACATATTGGAACTCAGGGGACGAACTGTAAACATATATTTGGGTTGAAGTTCAGCGTTCACCGCACATCGGGTCCTTTCGCGGCACGTCTTCATGATGTTTCGGTATGAGCGGTAAACATTGCGGAAAATGTTGACCGCTAATGTTCCACGAGTAGGGACCACTGAGAAGTAACTAACAACCCCCTTTGAAAAATCTAGTGTGCTAGAATCAGATATAATAATGCTAGTTCTTAACGAAAATCCTGCTATCCGTGTAAGCATTTATACAAAGAATTCAATGTTGGATTTTATCGTCTGGAACCATAATCACTTGCAATAAATTGTAGCAGAATGCTTTAGGCGACTCACATGTAAGAACTGTGACTGTGTATTTGGAATAATCCGAGCTCCACATAAACCTCCCCCTGAATTCCTGAACTAATCTGCGTTATCCAATAAACAATTCACTCCTTTCCGTAAAACGGAATTACGATCGATTTATTGCTGTCACTTGGAAACCCTGTGACTCTGGATTTAATATGCTTGACGAGGTAAACAACTCTAGGAATAGAGTTTCGTTCAGTAATATTTCGGGGATGAATTTGAAGTTACTCATTTCCGGTTGTGAAATGTACATCACACTGAGATGTAATCTTTATCAATTAAATACTCCATTCAGTTACGTAAAAGGGTATTGACTGATTGTTATCACGAGGAAACTTCGGATGACACAAACGTGGTCTGCGTGGCACGTGACGATGAAGATCAACTCATCCTGGAGATTCGTTCACAGATAATCCGTGGATAAATACAGATTATCATGATAATGTGCATGCCCTGTGGTTTGTATTAGATTCGAGGCGATGTCCAGAATGGGATCTCAATGAGCCGGCTTTGAGTTTTGATCCCATTTTTGGACACCACCGAGAATCTGATGCAAATCACAGGACATGCACATTATCATGATAATTCATTTATCTAACACTTCTGTCACATACACAGATTAAATCTTGACCCTTTTACTCAACGTAACGACCAAAACCGGCCAACTCTATTCTCAAAATTCGCCAGTTAATTTTCATTATTTTTTCATTTTTTGTCTCAAAAACATAGGTTATGACCCCTCGTTCCAACGAGTGGTCATAACCTATGTTTTTGAGACAAAAATGAAAAAAATTAGTTGTTCAATAATTGTTTTTGCGAGTGTCGTCTGCTTTTCATGTTAGGTAAAGGGTTAAATTATTTTTAAACATTTTTGGGACATAATGTTCGGTCGATCAATGAAACGCTCATAGAATGTATCCATGCGCCTGTTGAGATAGACCGTAACGCTACCGGAAACGAGTCGTCTATATGATACGGAATCAGACTGAGTCGTCCATATGATACGGAATCGGAACACATTATGTGCTTCGGACCGTTTCTCGTGGTTTTCAGGCCAAAATCTATATGATTGTTAGATACATTTGAAGTTACCGCGGTTGTCAAATGTACACAGAGGAAAAGTCAGATAACTTGAAACGATTCGCAGGAGACACTCTTGGTCAACATAAATGGAAGAGTGCTAGATTATTTTGGACATTGAAATTTGTTCACCAGTTTTTGCCTCGTTATAATTTATAGTAGAGTTCCTATAAATTGTAACAAGGAAGGCAAATCCATACCGACGAAGTAATTTCATTTCAAAGATAATATGATGCAGAACTGAATATGAAGCGTTCAAATTGTATCATTTGCACTTCACTGTAAAGCACAGATATGGGGTTTCAGCACTCTACCAGTTAACAAAAACAGGACTAAAATCTATTCACAAACTGCTACAATTTGGTCATCTCCGTATGGACAAAATACAAGCTCTTGCGCTTGCAATGTCATCTCCAGTGTCAAATTAAACTCGTGAAAATGTAAACTCTAATATGATTATTTGGGCTGGTTTCAAATCATCCGAACAAGTCTTTAACCCTTTACCTAACATGAGAAGCAGACGACACTTGCAAACAAAATTCTTGAATAACTAATTTGTTTCATTTTTTGTCTCAAAAACATAGGCTATGACCCCTCATTGGAACGAGCTCGTTCCAAAGAGGGCTCATAACCTGTTTTTGGAGACAAAAAATGAAAATATAATGAAAATTGATTGGAGATTTTTGAGAATAGCGCTGGCCGATGTTGGTCGTTACGTTAGGTAAAGGGTTAACACGTTGAACCCGTAAGCTTGCTTTCCTGGTCAGGTTCCGAAGATTCAATTTTCTGAAGTAAAGACTGCTTAGTGTATTTGTGAGAAGAGACAATTCAATATTTTCAATGTGGAGTCCTTAGGTTGCACGTTGAACATATTAATTGGTCCTCCCCCAAATAATGAAGCAAATAAACTGACATGGGAGATGGCATCAGATTTTAACTCTTTACCCAATGTAACGACCAGAACCGACCATACCTGTTCACAAAACTCACCGTTCAATTTGCATTATTGTTTCATTTTTTGTCTCAAAAACATGGCCCTCATTGGAAGGAGCTTGAGGAAGTTATGGTTGCAAAACAGCATTTTTATTTCACAGTGGCACTTTTCTGTAAAATATTTCCAGCTCACTTTGGAAATGATATTGTTTTAATTCAATAATTCGTCCCTTGAGTTCCAATGTGTTCTATGTGCCACTTAATTGGATATCTCTTAACTGTATATCCCTGTTAATTGAATATAATTTCCCAACACAAAACCATTTCCCATACCTCCAGTACAAATTTGACCTGTTAATTGAATATAGGTTTTCGAGTAAACTCCTGTTAATTGAATAAAAAATCTTGTAGCATGTCGAGAAATTACCCCGACTCTCCCCCGTTTTCCTTTGGTTATAGACCTATTTGGCCTCAGTACGTCCAATACAAGCATTTAATCTATTATATTTTGTTTGACAGAGCTCATGGAGCTCTGTCAAACAAGATATAATAGAATAAATGCTAAGTTTATCTCTAGAATACCTTTTCAGGGGGTAATGACAGTTAATGTATGTAACAAAAATTCGTAACATAGTCAGAAAGTGACCGAATTCGGGATAGTACCCGGTCTGTAGGTTTTATACCAGGCTCGGCTTCGTCTCACCTGGTATAAAACCTATAGACCAGGTCCCATGCCTGACCGGGTCACTTGTTGACCATGTACATAATATTGACCGTGAATAGCAAATTCAGAGACGTAAAGACAAGGGTTGGGATATTTCCCTCTCCCAGTCAAAACATTTTATCTGCGCCTCTAACTACTAGTACTACTAATGATAATTCTTCGTCTTTCCGCTGATTTGTCGTGGTCCTCTAAAGAAGAGGTCTACATTAACCCAGTACCCCGCTGGGTTATTCCTCCCCCACTCTCCTAATCTCCCAGCATTCAGTCAAAAACTCTTTCATAATATCCCCATTGACGTCTTCTCGATCTCCCCAACTGTAAAATTGACCCTTTTTTCTCATGTCATTCCTCATCCAGTTATCCTTCATGTTTACACCCCATTTTCCCATTAGTTTCCCAGGGAGTGTTGTTCTACTAGGCACATTTTTGGGGCATTCTAAAATGAAATTTTCCAGGATCTCCGTTAAACTTAATGTGCACTTTTGACACACTCTTTCTCCACCTTTTCCGATTCTCCCCTCGATTCCGGTGACTTGGAGCTCTCTTTAAACAACAATGAACCCACCACAAACGATCCACCCAGGTACTGCTCAAAAGCTGATGCATCTTTTTTATATAACCCGTCTAAATAATTCTTGGTCTCATCTTGCCAGTTTCGATTACAATCCTCGAGCACCCTTTAACTTATAAAGCTACTCCCCTGCTTCAGCCCCCCCCCCACACCCACACCTTATAGATCTCCAGTCTAAATAGAGTACTTCTCCATTAGCTTCCTTGCTTGCCTTATCCGTCCTGTCTAAACTTTATAGTTCCATACGAGGTTAAACGTCGTTTTACTGCCATCTGCAATTTGGGAGGTTTACCACGTAATTTTGGTAGCATAATTTTCCGATATCTAATCTATCTTGAACTGGCATCCACCCGAGTTCCCCTCTGACTGCTTCCAGTGCGCGTGCGGTACTTGATCCAGTTATCCACCGACCCTCAGCATGTTGTAGAATCTCCAAGTTCCTCACTACCATTTGTCGTGGAGGGAACACATCTGTTCCATATGTTATACTTTGTAATCTCGCCCTCTCTCAAATAGTTTTTCCAAGGAGCACCTTGTTAAAAAGCTATTTCTTCCCAGAAGCTTTAACTGATTCTTTTCCCCGTGACTTTCAAACAAAAATTCATGGGATTTTTCTTACTGGTGTCCAAATTTAACAACTCTAGATTCCGAAGTCATAGAAATACGGTTGCGAACTAAAGGTGTTAATTGGTCTACTATGTACAGTACGTGGAGAGTGGATTGTAACTAAAACACCCGCGGAGTGGAGTTATCACCCAAAGTATCACTTTCAAATAATTCTGTACATATGGACACAAAGCACAAGCAATGTTTCAGCCAATGGACCTCCGGGTTTAACCCGGAGATCCATTGGATGGAACTTTGCTTGTGATGCTTATGCTTTGCAACAAATTTGCAATTATTGCTCGCGTGGAATCTCCACTTTGTTGGTGATTTAATGATAATACACTCTCCATGTACTGTATGTCAAAGCAGTAACCTTCTTATGTAATGAAGAGAAACCAGATATATTTTCCCCAAAATTGAACAAAACTGGTCGGTTGTGTCAAAAGTAGATAAATACGGTATTTACATCGTACACTCACAGAAATTCGCGCACAATTGGCTCCAAGTAGAACAAGTGCAACAAATGAGTCTTCATGTGATCTGGAACCGGGCATTTTCATATAGAATTACTTAACTTGTTTATATGAATAGTTTCCGTTGTCACGCTACGTAACTCTTTACCTAACGCATCGGCCGAATCCGCCCGCGTGATTTACAAATTAAGCAGCAGAAAAAAAATTGTCGAACATTTCAACAAAACCATATCAAGTGAACCCTCATTAGAGCGAGCTATACGGCCTGATGATATGGTTTTGTTGAAATGTTGTGACAGATTTAAGAAAAAAACAATAATTAAAATAATAAATATGATATCGTTTGCGTTTAGTAAAGGGTTTACGCATGCGTAACGGAAATTGAAAACGTGTTTCTGACGTTGCTTCGTCAGCATTTTAAAATATCAACTTGTACGACTTTATAGTTTAAAGTTTATACAATGTCCAGAGGCCTTGATACAGTTAAAACTAGAATTCCTGTCATGAAATACACACAAATAGCACGTCCATCTGCGCGTTAATCTACGCGTTATTACCATTGTAAGGCTATCAAATTCTCTACATATGGCCTGTGCACAAGAAATGTTTCAGCTGATGGGCCTCCGGGGAACCCGGAGGTCCATTGGCAGAAACATTGCCTGCGTTTGCTATGAGTAACCAGGAGAAATTGCCGTGCTTTTGGATGCCATTCGATACGACAATTGCGCGCAATTCCTACGCGCAATTAAGCCTAGATAAGCGCACAGTTCGTGACAGAACTTCTAGTTTTAAATGTAGTACAGTTAATGTGACAGATGGAAGAACCAAAACATGTGTATGTTTGGTTCCATGCAACCAAATTTGGCTCCCTAACTAGGGCAAACAAAAGAACCAGTTTTGGTTCCTAGAGGAACCCAAATTTCTCAGTGTGTAAGAAGAACCGACAGTTGATTGCCAGTATTGTTTACCATATTTTTAACCTTAATTTCTTACAATACGACTATCTGAATAGACACTACGCTGCTCGCGTGAGTTACTCTCTCTATGCCACGTCATAAACATTTTTGTTGATTGAAGAACAGTGCGTGTATGCTTACATCTGACACGAGTCTTATCCATACAAAGAGAGTATGATGGCAGTAAAGTGATCTGGTTTGTCGTATTCCGCCGAATTGACGAGGTCAGAGCGAAGGCGGCTCATGTGATCCGGCGATCTGACCTCGCCAACGAGACGGAATGCGACAAACCAGATCACTTTACTGTCATATTTATCTGTTTATTTTATTACACGCCTGTGCTATGAAATCCCCATCTATAGCAACACTAAACCATGCGGTAAATGGAAATCTGTTCCGCACATATGTGCGGAACGGTAATCGTTGACAGACTATTTTTTAAATATAAGCGAAATTTCACTGGAATTTTCTACAATTCGTGCACCCAAAATACAATTTCAACCCCTATCGATAGCTAAAAATCGGGCCCTGAGTTCCAATGTGTTCTATGTGCCACCCCACCAGTGGTAATTTTTCTCCCCAACCAAAACACTCTGACGTCATCAAACGTTATCCAGGGGCACGTGCAGCTATATCGAACAATTCTTTTGTCCATTTCCTAAAAAAACTGATTTGCTTATCAGAAAAAGCGCACAAAAGTTCTGTATATACCATAGGTTAACACAGGTATATACCACGAAGTTAAATCCCAACGCCGGGAAGACAGGGGTTAAAGAATTGTAGTGATATGAACACCGACACAATCCGATGAATTCTGCAATGTATTCGCATAACTTTTCAACAAGAATTTCGATGCAATTCTTTCCACTCATAATGGCGTCCACCCAAAAATTCCTTCTAAAGAGTCAAGTGTCCTTTGGTTTTGCGGTCTGTTTTTTTATTTCTATTTTCCTCGACACACGTTCGTCTGCTAATGTTTCCGAAACGTGACGCCATGTTGTTTGTTTGCAGAAGAAGGACATGCGACGATTGAATAGTCCTGTGCTCATTAAATTGAGCTAATAAGCCGGCCACGTGGGTCATTGGAGATAGATATATATCTCACATGGCCTTCTCACATGAGACACTTATCTTGTATAGGGAGTGTGTGTGTGGGGGGGGGGGGGAGGGGGTGAAGAAAAGACATGTGACACCACCAATACGTTTTCCAGTCAGGATATATTTGTCTAGAGTGGAGTCGAAGATACCGATTCTCTCTTCCTAGTAATCACGTACTTTCTAACGAGACTGGATTGGATATGTGTACTTAACCCTTTCAACTAGTGATACCGATTTTTCGGCCCAAGGCATAATGTCGTCCCATTTTATCATATTATAAGAGGTCTATACACGGGGCATTGATGATAAAATAATAACTACAGTCTGCAACCAGACGGCTGCAGACTGCTGTTATTATTTTATCCTCCCTGTATATTGATATTGGACTGACCCATCCCATTGTAGGTGCACAAAAAAGCGATGCAATTCAAGGAAATGATAGCTCAAAGGGTTAAGCCACATACAGTCGGTCGTACGAATAGATGACTCTGGTACCTGGTACCCAATCCAGGCAGCTGTGGCCCTGTCTGACCAATTTGGTGTCGTTACGTGTTAGTTAAACAAGATGTTCCGACGCGAGTTCCTACATGCTTTTGAACTATAATCCAGACTGACTAATATTGTGTCAACGTCATCAAAACATGCATTCTTCGAAGGCATGCCTTGATGACGTAGATGAGATATTTTGTCAGTCGGGACTTGTGCCACGACAGTCGCGATAAATCAGGTTTACACACCCAATCTGTCATCTACGTGACTCACTGCTTATGGCTCGTCAAAGAAACGACATAGCACTATAAAATCAAATAATCTGACCTCGGTGAAGTCATTCTTACGTTCCTTTTACACTTCCACCTAATTTACTGCCGTGCACTGAGCGTCCGTTCACTTATATGAATAAATAAAACATTACTGTGACAAGAAGAAACACGGGGCACAGCTTACAGAAATCATTCGAACGACCTCGTTCCAATGGGTTATGAGCTGTGATTTGGAAAATAAGCGAAAAAAAGTGAATGGCGATTTTTGTGAATAACGCTGATTGGATATGGCTGTTGAGTTAGGTAAAGGTTTAACTCTCTATAAAACGGATCGCCATCATCTGTCTCCTCTTTCCACATTCACGTGTAACTTTGGTCCCGCAGCAGCATTTGAACTCAATATACCTCATTGGAATCAGACTGTCGCACGTTTTCCAATAAAATCAAAACAGTCGGGGGGGGGGGGGGGGGATGGAGTACTTTCGATTTGTAGACAAAAAGTTAATACTATCCGAGTTTTTGTATTTGGTTAACTTTCTCAAAACTGGGCGGTACTTTGAGTTGGTCTATGAAGTATAGTATACCTTACACATTGACTATCTAATGGTTTAGTAACAATTATTTACCACCTCTGTACTTTTCAATAGGGGAGATCAACATTTTCCATATTGGGTCGCATGGGGAGAGGGGGGGGGGGTGGGGCATGTGACATTTGTTTCCAGAATAAATCACACAGGGGACATATTAACAGTTCACAGTTCTTGACAGAAAATGAATTAGAGTCGAAACTTTTATAAATATGCATAGGTACATTACGCGTAGTAAGTATCAATTGTATTGTTAATATAACAATACCATGATTTTGAAGGGCATTACAGCGTATTAACGGCTCAACAGAAATGGTTAACAGCCCAAGAGTTTATCAGCGGCCCGCGACGAAGTCGAGGGCCGATAATAAGCTCAAGGGCTGTTAACCATTTCTGTTGAGCGGTTGATACACTGACTGTAATGCCCGGCAAAGTCATGTTATTTATATTATTGTCACTTTCGTACACCGGGTACATTACAATTAAATTATATGGGAAGTAAGATAAATAAATGAAGTTTGACATTTTAGAATTAAAGAACAGCGACACTATCGTCTGATTTGTTGATAAACAAATCGGGTAACATGATTATCGTCTGATCAGTCTACGGCGAAATTTGGGAAGTTAGATGATGAAATAGATCTTCGAAATGCAAACTTTAGGCAAGGAGTTTATTCATCAAAGATGTCATCACTTACTTTGTGCGTATCGCTTCCTATATTTGATGCATTATCTATCCGTGACACAAAGGGAAACACTTGAAACAAATGTGTTAATTGTGTTTACTAATTAAAAAAATCCGAATTGAATTTCGATCCCAATGGAAATCTGGGAAAAATATTGTTGATCGGCTGAGAGATGTGACGTCATTGTCTATATTTAGACGTGTCGGGCTTTTATTGACGTGTTGGGCTGTTATAGTCAGTAACGGCCCAACACGTCACATGACTTGTACTTGTTGAGCATTACGAGGTTTCAACGCCAGGTAAAACATTGTTAATGTGCTAGGAACGCCCGCAAAAGTGGTAATAATAATATGGTAAATCTGAGTTGAAAACGAAACGTCAGGCTAAGAACACATTGAAATGTAACAGCCTGTAGTCAGAATCGAGGCAAAGTGAAATTATGTGCTTCCATTTCTAAAGTCTAACATCCAAAATGTATTGTTATAAATAAAGTATTGTCAATACCAGTGACATGGGATTTTGCGTAGTTGAGTTACACGTCAGGAAATGAGAGAAATATGAAGCGATCGATGGTAACCATCACAGTTGGCACTCTATTATGCTTCACGCGTGTGTTCATTGTTTTGTAAATAAAGGTCATGTGAGGAAGGTTTACATCACAATATGGGGAATGCGGATAAAGTGTATTGCCAATGCTGCTCTTCTAGCAAAAGAACACGGTTACGAACGATTTCGAAATACACAATTTCGGCTTCTAAAACAATTGATTTACAATGTATTTGCAGAGAATTTTTTCGTCTTTACCAAAAGAGGAACAACACACAAATCAGGGCAGTACAGGACAAGCAACAACAGCAGAAAAAAATCCATAGTGATTGGTGTTAAAACATGACAAAGTTTGATTACGAATTACCGTTTACTGCAACAGTTTTTTACTATTGTGACTCTCCAAGAGAGGACCTTAAATAAATAAATTTGATGTATTAAAGTTGTTGCTCCTTCGGGAACTGATCTTGGTTAAGTAGACGAGGGAACTACACCTAATCAGTCAACACTAGAGGAGAACAGTTCCACAATGAGAAAGCCACAATAAAACATATGGCATGCGGGGGTTCGAACGCACCCAGATACAGTTTTCTTTGGCACCAACCACCTAGCGAAACTATACTAAACAACGTACAAAACTTGGCCACCGACCCCTCACCGGTCTCGCACCTACATCCTACCTACACTCTCAACTACACACACACTCGCTAGTTGAAGCCCTACGCATAACAGAGGGTAGTGAAAGCTCTGAGAATGTAAAATATTACTCAGAGAAAAATCGAGTCTTCACGAGTGAAAGATACAGGGTTTCTATCCTCACTATTGAAGATTTACGGCACTCGCAAAGACCTGTTGCTAACATTCCTTTCCCTTAATTGTTTCAAATTATTTTATTGATTTTTGGTGCGATTTCAAGGGGAGGGGGGGGGGGGGGGTGGTGCAATCTGAGTAATGTTTGGGATCACTAATTTATCACGAGTTTCCCATTGCGGTTGAGCGTTTTGTCCAAGTGTTGGATACTTAGCCATTTTATACTGTAATGTCAAGTTCACAATCAGCTGTTTCTTCCAAATGTCCAACATTTAGGCTCTTGGTATATGGAAACGTTAATCGCATTCAAGGCGTAAAAGTAAATGGTTTGGTTCGAGTTACATGCCATAGAAAAGAAGGGTCGTTCGGTTGGGATTTTGTCTTGTTTAGTTTAATATTTTATTTTCTCAGACAGTCGCTTTACCTTTTGTCCAAAGTAATGGCCAAAACCGGTCAGTGCTATCTACAAAAAACATTCAATTTTTAATACTTTTTCATTTTTGGTCTCAAAAATACAGTTTATGACCATTCCTAGGAACAAACTCGTTCCAAGGAGTGGTTAGAAGCAATGTTTCGAGACAAACCATAAAAATTGTACTTATTCGAGAAATGTTTTATAAAGTGTCGTCTGCTGTTCTGATTAGGTGAAGGGGGGAAATATATTGCCAACACAAGGCCGTAAGTGTCCTCAGATATCATTTCAAAGTGATACAATTTTTTACCAAGATCTCATACAGTACAGTCTCCGCGGACTGGTCGTAATCTACGCATGGGCAGTGATGTCCACGCATGCGTTTACCAGGTAATAATAATCATCTTCAGAAAAAATTTGATTAATGAAGAACCGAGTTGTACCCGGCGATCCATTTATTAAATTTGTCATGATTCTTCCTATAATTATCGTTTGGAATCTAATATTATTGCAGCCGTGGAAATATTGATCACCCGAGGAAAGTGAGCAATCCACGGCGACCGTACTGTAAATAGATTAGGGACGGACACCAAAAGTGGTATTGATGGGGAAACCTGAACCATTTCATTTTTATATCCTCAGTCTAATAAAAAATACACTTTTAATCTTTTACCTAACGAATCGGCCGCATCCACCCGCGTAATATAAAAATTAAGTGGCTAAAAATAAAATAATTCACAAAAAATAAACGAAACCATATCATGTGACCCCCTCATTGGAACGAGCTCGTTGAGCTCGTTCCAATGAGGGGTCACATGATATGGTTTCTTTGAATTTTTTTGAAAAAAATTGAAGAAACAAATATTAAAATAATAATTTGATATCGACTGCGTTGGGTAAAGGGTTAATGTAACAGCCATTTCCGTTTTCGGCTATTCACCTAAATCACCATTCAATTTTTTTTAGTTGTTTCAATTTTGATGTTTCGCAAGTGAGAAATAAAAAAAGTATTATTCAAGTAATTTTGTTGCGAACATAGTCTGCTAGTCGCGTTTGATTAGTTGGCAGAATGGAAATGGAAAATATTTCGATTGCAAGAGGAAAAATAACTGGATTTCTTGCATAGTTTCCTCACTTGACCACGCATCTCGTTCTCGTGTGTGAAACAATTTTGGCATCCGTTCAAAATCGGTAGACGTCCCCCATTTCACAAGCTAGTCACTATAACAGACGAAAAATTAATGGTAACCCTTTGGCGAGAGGGGCTGTAATGAATATTTATTTATTTATTTATTTATTTATTTATTTATTTATTTATTTATTTATGGGGGTTTAGCGACAAGATTCCCCAAGTGCTAACTCCACACAAGCAGGGTTAGCATTGGTTGAAGACAGTGCACTATCGCCGTGCAGTGCGTGCGCCTTAGTACACAGCGCAACCGTGCACCCACGTGAGAAATCCATGTGAAGTGCCTAGCCCAAGGACACAACGCGGTTACCCGCAGCGCGGATCGAACCGAGGACCCTTCGTTTGGAAGTCAATTCCGTAACCAGTGAGCAGCCTCGCTCCCGGCTGTGATCAATGAAGAAAAAAAAAGATGTGTTGTGTCACGAACACTGTAAAAACTTAACATTAAAATGAGGGTAGATGTATCGGTAACCCGTTAACGCCACTTCTTCCGGAAATACTCCAGCAATGACTGTTACAACAGTACAGCCGCCGTGGACTGGTCGAAATCCATGCGTGTGCAGTGATGCTCACGCATGCGTTTACTAGGTTATAAAACTCATCATCAGCAAAATTTTAATGTTGCGGTTCCCGGTTCTTCATTAATTAAATTTTTGATGATTTGTCCCATAACTATAGTGTTTGGAATCTAATATTATTTCGTCTGTGGAAATATTGCACACCCGTGGAAACGTGACCTGTCCACGTCGGTCGTACTGTAATTTGAGTCTCATCACATGGAACATAGTAGAGGAGTGTTCGTGCATCGTGTGACAATGAATATCATATCTGAAATATGAATCAAGCCACCCATCCCACTGCACAACAGCAGCCCCTAATGGACAATTCATAAGACTTAAGAAAATCTGTTCCGACTCTACTGATTACGAAACCAATTGCAATCAGATGAACTTTGACAACCACTGCGCACAAGATATGTCAGTTCGAATAATACAAAAGCTCTCGGAAAACCCGGATACTGAACGCAACACGCGTATCAGAAAACAAAGGGAAAAACGTTGGATTTTCACGTTGCGCTCATTGCAACCATTCGGCCTCAACACTCTCGACTAGGGTCACCCCACATCATATCATTTTCCTTGTCAAAAGCAGTTTAATAGGTTTTTTTACAGTAAACATTTACGGTGGAAGTAATTGTAGCTGGTTGCCATATTTTTAATTAATGTTTTCCAGTACAAGTGCTTCCTTCGACTGAGACCATTTCTTAGTTTATTTCACGCCTGTTCTATGAAATCTCTATCTACAGAACACTAAACCATGCGGAAAATTAAAATCCGTCCCGCACACATGCACCCAACGGATGTCGTTGACGGTCTATTTAAACAGAAGCGAAAATTTACTGGGTTTTCTAGAAATCGTGCACCGCAATTACACTTTGAATCGCTAGCGATAACTAAAAATAGTAACACGGATTCCCCTCGCAGATTTGGTTGGCGATAAAATGTGTTGTTTTTGTTGATAGTTCGTCCCCTGTGTTCCAAGATGTTCTTTGTACCTAGTGGCACATAGAACACATCAGAATTCAGGGGACGAGTTGTCAAATGAACTGCCTTTATACACGTGAAGGCGTGTAATAAACACAGAACGACAAACGCGTGTGAATGAGTTAATCGACGTCGTACTTGTGTCATCGCGGAAGGATAAAACGAGAGGCCGCGTGTGTCGTTCTGTGTATGTGGGTCGATTCTGCGTAGACTACATTTTACAATACTCGTTTTAAATCACAGGGCACAAAGAAGCGGATCGAACAATTAAATTTCACTGTCGCTTCTAACACTGTTAACTTCCTCTCCAGCAAAATTGTTATCCACATTTACGATGCTTGATTAATGAAAGTGAATGGAAAATATATTATTCTCGTGAATCACCCCTTTCTTTCGTTCATTAATGTCCTGAATGTGGGGGAATAGCATGTCGTCGGCGTCGTAAAAAAAAATGCTCAGTAAACTAGACCTTTACCCTAGTTGTAACACATCAGCATCAGAGGCAATCAAAATAAATTTGCAATGGCTTTGGGAAGGAAAATCGATTACAACTCTGCTTTTTACAGTTTGTGTTAACAAATCAACGAAAAATCTAATTTGTCGTTATTTGAACACAAACGGCTTTTTTTTTAAAGTTGAAGCGATTCAAAACTTTATTTTTGATCGTATTTGGTTTTATTTCTCCTTTGTATCAGAACCCACCGTCATAAATAAAGAATAAACTTTCCATTTCGCTTTTATACGACCAAATTATATGACAGGGGCTCGACCGGGACGCAAGCTTATGAGAAAATCTAGAATTGATTCGTATTCGAAAAGATTTTAGGTGGATGATAAAACAGAATAGTTACAGACTATTTATGCCTAAAAGTGGTTTATTCTTTTGAAATTTGAAAACTAAAAATGAGTGCGATGACTAGATTTGTGAGCACGGTTAAACCTAACTGTTAAAATAAGACAGAACGAATGGCAACTTGTTGCGAGTCACACGATCTTAAAGTAAACTTTAGCAACTGTTTGTGACTATATTGACCATTGCTTTTTGCACAAAAGTTGCCATTTGAATGTTATTATTTTTCATTTTTGTCTCAGAAAGATAGCTTGTGATCCCTTATTGGAACGAGCTCGTTGAACTCGTTCCAGTGAGGGTCATAAGCTATGTTTTCGAGACAACAATAGAGTTTTTTTAGTTGATTAATAATTATTTTGCAATTTCGTCTGCTGTTCGTGTTGAGTAAATGTTAGCAAGTAATCACCCGAGGATTGCTCATGTTCTGTAGAGTAGACGTCTTTATCGGAACGACACGTAGTTATCTTCCTCAACCCTTTCAGACCAGTTTTTGCTAAATTACATCGCTCAGGCTGTAAACGTTTTTGCTGGAAGAGTGCATCCCTCTGCTGAATAATTTATTTTTTTAACCTGCAGCTTTAGCTTACGACTATCGATTGGTTTATACCCCAGAGCTATTGAATAAAGCAGAACATCAATTCCAAGGATCGACCAACATGCTGAACGAAGAAATATAACTAAACAGAAAACAGGAAAGAAGCAAACAAAATAAAACAAAGAAAATAAACTTTTAGGTTTAAATAAATAAAAAAATCTGTTTCTCAGGCCCTCCCGTATGGTCATTTTGGCTGTCGCATGCTCTCTTTTTATAACCAACGTAATCTTTAAAAAAAATTAAACAGTTTATGTCTGATATTTTACTCAAGTTAAAAAAATTGATAAATTTGTCCCTTGAGTGCAAGAAGGCTTTGCAATGCTTTCGCATTGCAAAGCCTTCTTGCTCTCAAGGGATGAAGTACATCACCACCCATGCTATTCCATGGATTATGAGGCCAAAAACATAAACCAAGAACATGAACTTTTGATGGCAATGAAATAATTACAGAAATAAAAAAATAAAATAAAAAACCGCTCGCCCTCATGAAATTTTACAAATAATGGCCTGAGAAACAGAAGATCTACTTTGTATGGCCTTACGGCAAAAGTGTACAGTATAACAGCCGTGGCAACCGACCGGTTTACCGTATTGTGACATCAATGTTGCACAGTGACTATGCACCATATGGTATAAAGGTTTCGCGTTCACGAATGTATCGCAAGGTACAATGTCGTTTTCGGGCTGCATCGAGTTTCGGCTCTATGAAAATACCGAACCTTGTTCCACGTAAGGCTACAATTGATACGGCTAACTAAATTGTCTTTACAATACGAGAAAAGGTGCAAAACTGTCACCCGTATATTCCCACAGAATACATTTAAAAGTTTTGAATTGATAAATAAAACATGTGAGATTTCATATTTCTGGCTTTTCGGATAAGTATCTTCAGTAAGTGAGAATGAATGTCTGTATATTGTTGCCGATAAGTATCTTCAGTAATTGAGAATGAATGTCTGTATATTGTTGCCTGTCGTCTGGTTGTAAGCTAAGGCCTACACGGTTATCCGATTTTTATGGAGTTTAAGTGGGCGCCGTGAAAATAGCAGATAAAAGATCTGACAAACATTTCGGCGTGTTCTTAACTCTTTACCCAACGTAACGGCAAAAACCGGCCACCGCGATTCTCAAAAATCGCGAATTAATTCTCATTATTTTTTCATTTTTTGTCTCTGAAACATAGGTGATGAACCTCATTGGAACGACCCCGTCGAGCTCGTTCCAATGATAGGTCATAACCTATGTTTTGAGACAAAAACAGGAAACAGATTAGTTATTCAAGAATTTTTTTTGCAAGTGTCGTCTGCTTTTCATGTTAGGTAAAGGGTTAAAGTATTTAAATTCGAACTATGTATTACTCCAAATTTTCGAATTCTTTTACACTCGTTTTCCATGAATTAGGTGTTGAGTAACCCAAAGTACACAGTGAAAAGTGTTGTTATGTCGTATTCTCCGTAGAAGTGTGCATGTGGTAGAAATTTTCTATCAGTACCAGAAAGATCGTGGACGAAAAAGATTTCTTTATCACATCAGGTTTGGAAAGAAACGAATTTATTGTTTACCTTTATGTTTTTGTTACAGAAAGAGACGTTGAACGAATTTCTGCTGGAGGAATTGTTGTCAGAAAGGACGAAGGCGCCAGAGGCGCCCGAGTTGAGACGGAGGCGAAGCCGACGTCGAAACTCGTGAGTTCTTTATACTAACTTCACACTTTTTTAACGTAGGAAGTAGTTAACAAGATGAGACTTCACGAGAATGACTCTGGCTGATCAAACTTTTAGGGATTTTTCCCAAAGGAACCGGGGACAAATGAGTTTACATTTTGTGAAGGATACTCGGACGCTAGAACAAGTGATGGCTCTCCACCATTGCTTTCACCCCCATTGGGTCAAGGGACCTTAATATATTGGGTGAGGGGGGATGGGGGCTAATGGGTCACTGATTATGTCACGTGATGTCCATAGCAAGTAAAGCACGCCCCTAGCAACGGGCAAACTACTGGGCCAATTTTGCCCAATTTTGATACATGGACCCAACATGCATTGCAAACGAAAACAGACAGGTCAGTGGTGTCGTCTCCTGACTTCCCTAGCAACTAGAGTGCCCCTTAGCAACGGGCTAACTACTGGACCGATTTTAACCAAATTCGGTATACGGCCCCAAAATGTGTTGCAAATGAAAACAGACAAATCAAAGTTTATGTCTCGTGACTTCCCCAGCAACCAGAGCGCCCAATTAGCAACGGGCTAACTACTGGGCCGATTTTGACCAAATTCGGTATACTGACCCCAAATGCATTGTAAATGATAACAGACAGATCAAAGTTTACGTTTCATGACCTCCCTAGCAACCAGAGCGCCCCCTAGCAACGGGCTAACTACTGGGCCGATTTTGACCAAATTCGGTATACGGACCCAAAATGCGTTGCAAATGAAAACAGACAAACAAAAGTTTACGTCTCGTTACTTCCCCAGCAACCAGAGCATCCCCTTAGCGACGGGCTAACTACTGGGCCGATTTTGACCAAATTCGGTATACTGACCCCAAATGCATTGTAAATGATAACAGACAGATCAAAGTTTACGTTTCATGACCTCCCTAGCAACCAGAGCGCCCCCTAGCAACGGGCTAACTACTGGGCCGATTTTGACCAAATTCGGTATACGGACCCAAAATGCGTTGCAAATGAAAACAGACAAACAAAAGTTTACGTCTCGTTACTTCCCCAGCAACCAGAGCATCCCCTTAGCGACGGGCTAACTACTGGGCCGATTTTGACCAAATTCGGTATACTAACCCAAAATGCATTGCAAATGAAAACAGACAGATCAATATTGACGTCACGTAACTTCCCTAGCAACCAGAGCGCCACCGTAGCAACGGGCTAACTACCGGGCCGATTTTGACCAAATTCGGTATACGGACCCAAAATGCAATGCAAATGAAAACAGACAGATCAAAGTTTACGTTTCGTGACTTCGCTAGCAGCCAGAGCGCCCCCCTTAGCAACGGGCTAACTACTAGGCCGATTTGGACCAATTTCGGTATACGGACTCAAAATGCATTGCAAATAAAAACAGACGGGTCAATGTTGATATCACGTGTCTTCCCTAGCAACGGGCTAACTACTGGGCCGAGTTTGACCAAATTCGGTATGCGGACCCAAAATGCATTGCAAATGAAACAGACAGGTCAATGTTGATGTCACGTGACTTCCCTAAGTTTATTCCCTTTCATTTTTGGCTTAACAATTGTCAGCAAAACTTTTGTTTCCAGAGCACTAGAATGTTCTATGTTCCTCATGCACAAGTTTCTGAAAACTGCATATTTACTGAAGAAAGATACTAAAAACATTTTAAAAAAATAAGTAAATGAAACCCCCCATCTTCATTGTTTCCACAATATATTGACCGAGAATCAAATATCTTTTGATTTGTTTTCAAATTGATCTGTTCATGTTTAAATTAATTATTCCTCAGATTTTTCCTCAACATAATGTTTTACATGAAACTACATTTGTGATACTCAGTCTTATTATTTTAAATATGGTCTTTTCAGTAAAACTGCATTGGCATATCATCATCGTCCTTTTTTTGCACAGTACTGCTGTATTTTCTTGTTTTTCTATCCAAAAGAGACCACGCCTTTAAACCATACTCCAAAATGAATTTGTACAATCATTTAGTTTACTCTGTCCTTCGTTATGCATGTGCCAATAATTTTCATTTCGAAAAGATTCGAAATCTATATATATTTATGAGTAAAAGGGCATCGCTTTTCATCAACGGTAGCCCCCCCCCCCCCCCCCCACCACGAAAACAAACATCTTATTACTGCGTCGAAAGAATTAGACTGAAGGGCTGAGCTGAGAGCTTAAAACAGACCATAACATACATCAAACCGAGGTGATAGCTTGTGTTTAAACAAAATATTGAGGTGAGAAATAAAAATGCGACGTGACACAAAACAACGTTATCATCTATTTCAAAGGTATAATTTAATAATCCATGCTCCTTCAACCACCCACCCACCCACCTACCTTCCAATACATTATGCCGCACGCATCAAAATCTAACAATTGACTTTTCTTTTGCTCCCTTTATCAACTGTTTATCTCACAGTGTCGAGCAATGTCAAGTCATGTGGGTCTTGGAGATTTCTGTACTACCTACCCATTCAGTAATGTTTCACCGTCTGTTATATGTTTCAATGTCAACTAATTCAGCACAAACCTGATATGGCTAGGGATGTAGCGAATGTTTTTTTTTTGAGGGGGTGACCAACTGCCTCCCATAAATTTTCCAATCTAGACATTTTGATCTGGACTGCAGTATGAAGATATCGCTTCGCTCTTGCAAGTGATCATGTACTTTTTTTCGAGACTAGATTTGATACTCAGACTTACAGTACAGCCGCCGCGGACTGGTCGAAATCCACGTGTAGGCAGTGATGTTTCACCGTCTGTTATATGTTTTACTGTCAACTAATTCAGCGCAAACTTGATATGGCTAGGGATGTAGCGAATGTTTTTTTGAGGGGGTGATTAACCCCCTCCCATAAATTTTCCAATCTAGACATTTTGGTCTGGACTGCAGTATTAAGATATCGATTCGCTCTTGCAAGTGATCATGTACTTTCTCAACTTGATAATCGGACTTACACATCAGCCGCCGTGGACTGGTCGAATCCACGTGTGGGAAGCAATGTCTATGCATGCGTTTACCAGGTCATAAGTGGTAAACAAGCTCTATTTCACTAGTAAAATAGGACCCAGTCACTAATGCTTGGGGTGTGAGTCCTCTAAAGTAGGTAACATGGGCATAAACGATTGACTGACCTAGACTTTATCTCCACGTTGTGGTCACGATTAGCCACATTGTGCAGAAGTATGTGTGACCTTAAACACCATTAAATAAATAAATACCAGGTCATAAAAATCGTCAGCAGCAAAATTTTAATTAATGAAGCACCGGGTTGTACCCGGTGCTTCATTAATTAAATTTTTGATGATTATTCCTATAATTAGTGTTTGGAATCTAATATTATTGCGTCCGTTGACAAATCCCCACCCGTGGAAAGTGACCCGTCACACACACAGCTTGTCATACTAATGGATGGCTGTGGTACTCGGATCGGGAAATTAGGGGCCCAGCATGACACATTTGGAGTATAATACCTATTAACTGAGAAATTGCGTCACGACTACTATATATATCATTTTCTTATTCAAAAGTTTATTTCCAAGATGTCTCTCCTTTTCGAACTATATTCTCGACGGACTAACTAACATTCAATGAATATTTTATCAGTTGGGACTTGATCCATCACAGTTAGGATAAATCAGGTTTACATCAGGTTATTCATCAGAATATATATCTAAGTCACACTTGGGAAACAGCTCGTGTCTGATATTCAAATATATTTGGAAGAAGTCTACATCCGAACTATCAATTCTGAGCATTACATTATTGACCTTTTACAAAATGGACCTCTTGAACGCATAACTTATTGCTGAACGCGAATTTCGATATATCAAACGTTTGCTACCTTTTTAAACAAAATCGCTTGATCCGATATTTATGCTTGTACTACAGTACGTGGAGAGTGTATTATCACTAAATCACCCGCAGAGTGGAGATTCCACCCAAGCAATAATTGCAAATTTGTTGTAAAGCATAACCAGCACAAGAAAAGTTTCAGCCAATGGACCTCCGGGTTTAACCCGGAGGTCCATTGGCTGAAACATTGCTTGTGTTTTTTGTCGATATGTACACAATTCGAAAGTTATAGCTTGGGTGACAACTCCACTCCGCGGGTGATTTAGTTACAATCCCCTCTCCGCGTACTGTAAATGTTTGACTGTCAAAATTGACGGGTCACCTTATTACGTGCCAATAATACTGCTTTAAAAAAATGTAAAAGCATCTAATCTTGTCAGAAATTCTTTAGTTCTGTATTCTCTGTAGCTGTCGGTAAAGGAGCGAAGTGGGCCCGTGGTTAGAGCGTTAGACTTTAAACCGAAAGATCGACTGCTCTGTCATGACGATCAGCGGTTAAATGCTTTGTGTCGTCAGGTAAGGCAATTCACCCTGATTGCTCACCTTTGGGACGCGGTGGCGCTATGTCCTTAGGCGTATTGCAGGTCGATGGCGCACTTGCCTTCAATCGCTGCAACCTCTGCTTCTACAGAGTTAGTAAGTCAGAAAGCCTGGCAGTTGCTCGCCCCTGCTCTGTTGTTCTCTCTGGATACTCCGGTTTCCTCTAGCCGTTGAACTGTCCGACACGTTGTGACCCCAGCTAATGAAAGTGTCCTTAAACTGTCTACGGGCGCAACCAGGGTGGTGGGTGGAGGTGGATGGCCAGACCAACATAAAACTTTCGCTGACCCCCAAAAGAGCAAGGTTCATATAACATAGAGCCCCAAAGTGGTCTACAATATAGGGCTACACAGGCTACAAATGTTTCAGATACGCCCTTAGAACACTGAATTTCGCCAAGTTTTCTCAGAGGACGCCTAGTTCTAACCAAATACCTACGGCGCCTTCCACTTCTCTTGAGTGGGAAAACGTGCAACGACTCTAGGGTCACAGTTAGGACTAGTAGGCCGTCTCCAACAGCGGCCTTCCCATTTTCATATTTTACCTTCCCCTCCAAAAAATAGAAAAATGACCTGGGAACCCCTATTCTAGAATCCTAGCCACGCGCCTGGTTAAACCACAATAAAAAACAGACAGACAACCTTAGCCTCAACGGATGTCGCAAATGCCAAACAAACAAACAAACAAACAAACAAACAAACAAACAAACAAACAAACAAACAAACAAACAAACAAACAAACAAACAAACAAACAAACAAACAAACAAACAAACAAACAGATGCTCATAAAATCCAAGCGATGGTTGATACATGTAACTGACAGTTAGAAGGAGTCAAGAAAACTGCGTGACGGTAAAGCGAAAAGGTTAAAAACGATATAAGGAAAGGCTGATAACCACGAATTGTGAATAAAATACCAAAAATGACGCGTTTCAAGCCTAAATGATGTTTGCATCGAATTAATATGTAGCACAATCGTTCATTTTAGAACAAAGTGTAAATGTTGCGAAGGTCGTGATAAAATTGTCGACGCACAGCAATACCGGGTTGAACACCCCATGGCCGAATGTGCAAGCAAAACCCAATCAGTACATGTGTGTGAGTGTTGTTTTAATTTTCACATTTTTGATGTGTATTGGGGAGTGTTTACGGTAAATGATAATCCAGCGTATGTTCGGTTAGAAAGTTGGTGAAACCTACAGTGACGCGCTGTTGCTCGATGATTTTCCACAGGTACTCTGGCTTTCTTCACCCGAAATCTGCCTGATTACTGAAAGTGCTTTTGTAAGACCCTCTTCTAATAAAAATAAACAAATGATATCATATTTACAAGCATTTAATATAATTCAAAACCTACTGGTCTGCCACATATGATCACATATTGTTCAAACATACTATCGAAAAGGTCAAATAATGTCTAAACCATTTCAATAAACCGAAGTATCCAGAGGGAAATTATCAACCAATCAACAGCCGATGGTCCTTTTATCCACACGATTAACCTCACACAGTAAAGTTAACCCTTTACCTAACGTAACGGCCAAAACCGGCCAGCTTTATTCTCAAAAATCGCCAATTAATTTTCATTATTTTTTTCATTTTTTGTCTCAAAAACATAGGTTATGACCCCTCGTTGGAACGAGCTCGTCGAGCTCGTTCCAACGAGGGGTCATAACCTATGTTTTTGAGACAAAAAATGAAAAAATTAGTTATTCAAGATTTATTTTTGCAAGTGTCATCTGCTTTTCAGGTTAGGTAAAGGGTTAAAGGCAGTAGTTTTGGAGATGTGTACGTTTGAATGCCATATGTCCGGACACACTGCACTTCGACGTCCCCTGTACTACAGAAGCGGCGTCGTGTCTTGATGAAAAGTACAATGGCTGTAAAGCTGTCACATTGGAATGATGACTTCTCGAGCGAACATCCCGTCTTGATAATCTATACACAATTAACCTCCCTTCCATCCCAACTGTTACCAGTTACCTCACACTTCTAGTGGGGCCCCACGAAGCTTCGAAATTCGATTCTAAATAGTCCCAATGATTCGATTCGATTCGATTTCTATCGCGTCGATTCGAAATTCTCCGAATCAACAAGATGTTCTCAAACTACCAAAAAGTTAGTCCTTCTGAACTTTCCTTCTACCATCAGGTCTCCTCTACACGAGACCTGCTGATAGAAGAGGTGTTCAAGAGGGTTCCGCTTCCGAAGTTACATTGATCCCGTTCTGGAATATTCCGACTCTTTGCTTGAGATTGACAATCTTGAGATTGTAAGAAGGTGCAATTCCACAACTTGAAAAGTTTGGAGATTCGATTGGATTCGAGATTCGATTCGATTTGAAATCTGATGCCTGTTTCGATTCAACCCGAAATTTAAGGTTCGTAGAGCACTGACTTCCAGTACTCGATACTTGTAAAATAAGCTCTGGAGTAACGAAGCATTCTAATATTGGGCCTCAGAACATAGTTTACTGGAATGAACTCAAATACATAGCTTATGACTTATCATTAGAACGAGCTCGTTCCTGTGAGCAAAAACTATATCTCGAACGTAAACCATGAACAACAATAGAATTGGACCCTTTGAACCTGATAGTATCTTCCATGTCTGTTTAGTGTCATCAATTGGAAGAGCCTATATTCGTTATTTGGGAGACGACCAACCAATATTTTCAACGTGCAGTCGAAGGCTGCACTTTGAAAATCTTGATTGGTCTGTATCACAAATTCACTGAGCAAATATCCACTTTATTAATTAAGGTCATATCTAGATCCTGGGCCGGAAAATGGGCCGCCCGAGTTCTTGGGGTTAAATGCCGCCTATGCTGTGGGTAGAAAAGTGGAAATATAATTTCGACCGGATCGCGATCCGATAGAAATTTTCTGTCCGCCGTTGGGATCAGAGCACTTTATTATTCGTCTTCGATCGGGAACGGAAGTATCCATAAAGACACAGCCCTATAGTTGTATCTTTGAAATATATAAACAGGTCATTGGTTTTCAAATTTCCGCACGATCAATACGCAAGGTCAGGTAGAATTTTCTACTTTTTAATACTTTGAAAACATCCCAGAGACATCGATCAACACCTGCACGGGCGAATCGAAATGTTACCTCGACATTTGAAGAGATGAAATGGGGAATTAAGCTGCGTCATTATATCTCACCATAAACATAAGTTTGAAGGTCGGTTATAAATGGTGTGTTAAAATTTGTCGGAAAGCAATTATTTTAGAACGGAAAGAAACAACCGTAAATTATACAGAAATTATCTGCTTACTGTGCGAAGGAACTGTGAAAAACAGTATTGAAGCCTTGAGAAAACGTTTATATAACATTTTGCGTGGAATCGATTTCGGAATTTAGTGAAGATGTCTTGTAAACTGCCAACTGGAGGAAGATTACAAACACAAAGGCGATGATACGAAAATGGGTATTTATTCTACCTCCTCCGATGCAAGTGCTGCTCTTTTGTGATTAAGAAATAACAGAAGATACTTAGACCAGAGTAAAAATATGCAAGGTTGCATCAGTTGCACACATACATATAATTACTAGCCAACTTGGAGATACAATCTGTCATTTTTATTATATATATTGTTGAACAGTGAATAAATAATACATATACAGTATGTGGAGGATGGATTGTAACTAAATCATCCGCGGAGTGGAGTCATCACCCAAGCTATAACTTTCAAATTTTGTACATGTCGTCAAACAACACAAGCAATGTTTCAGCCGATGGACCTCCGGGTTTAACCCGGAGGTCCATTGGCTGAAACTTTGCTTGTACTGGTTAGGCTTTCAATAAATTTGCAATTATTGTTTGGGTGGAATCTCCACTCTGCGGGTGATTTAGTGATAATACACTCTCCACGTACTGTATCTTGCAGTACTGTGCTGTGGTCGCGAAGATATTCCCATTATCATTGTTCGCGACTGGATTGCGATCTGGTCGCTACACATTTACACCCCGGAGATTTCGTAAATAAAATATTGCACAAAAAAAAAATAAATAAATAAAATAAAAAAATATAAGAAATCACGAAAATCGATCGCAAATAGTATCCTTGGTGCAAAGTCGTGGTATTTCGTTTTCGATAGATGAGATGTTACAGCATTGCAGGGAAGAAAACGGTCAGAACCTTTCCATCCAATCGCAACTTTATACTTTTGCGGTTGATATATCGTTGTTCATAGTCCCCATTTTAGCCGCGCAATATTACTAAACATATCCTTTTAGCCCGGCAGCTCCTCGCACAAAACTTTCAACGGAAACATTCTCTATTCTTTGTGTTAAACTAGTCATGCATCTCATTTCATATTCCATAAATTTGCGAGATGATACAATGAAAATGCCAACATGAACAAATGTGAACAGAAAAATCTCAATTCAATGTTTAAGTTGACAGAATACTGTTACAGAACAATATTTTTGCCAACCAACACAGCAGTTAGAGCTTACGTTTTCAATAAGTAATGTTCACTCCACTCAATAATAAAATGTTCCAATCAGACTAAAATGCTCCTCCTCTGATTGGTCAAGTGCTGGCTTAGTATATTCTACGTTTACGGATCAAGTGGCAAATGTTACCGTTTGACTTCACAGCGCGAAATATTTGAAATGACGTTCCCCGTTTCGTAATTGCTTCATCAACGGAGTGACTAGCAAGCCGCTTCATTTTTTCTGGATTTTTCACAAGTGTAGCAGACGCCGTTCCAGATAAAGTGTTGTTTAAATTACAAACCGATTTACGATTTGAACTAAGATGGAATGAGTTTATCTGGTTTATTGATTATTTATCCAGTGCCGTCGTGGGTACACGAGAGTTTAATTTCTAAACCCGTGATCGTTAAATGTTGCCTTGCAGAAGGAAACTTTTAACGATCACAGGTTTAGTAAATAAACCTCTCAGCGTGTTTCACACTGTAAGTTTTGGGCTATGGGTAGTGTCTTTTTAGAACATATACGATATTGTGATGAGCTGACGGTAACATGGTCTGAGGTTTGTGGCTCGGAGCGTATGTTCAACCTTGACGCTTCGCATCTCGGCTGAACATAAGCTCCGAGCCGCAAACCTCAGTCCATGTTACCGTCAACTCATCACAATAATTTATAATGTTTACAACTACCTACGTTAGAGTTACAAATAAGACTAAACTTCCTCGTGGATATGGATTCACCGTCTCTGTCTATGAAAGAGCACATTCATAGCGCGGAACACGATGACATGTATTACATGCTATTGACCTCCCTAGAATAGAACACCTAACCAGCGGCAAACACCCAAAGTAAAAGTACTAGACAAATATTCTTCAAAAAATCGAGTAGAGAGCTAAGTTGCAGTGAGGCTTTCACACTTAGGCAGGTGACTTTGTCACATTTAGTTATATATATATATCCCAATTCAGATGTGCCCGCCGTTTTATAGGTTTATGTATTGCTATCGGATACTACCGCCATGTAAATAGAACCAGATACGGATTGGGGTGAGTGCAGCAAAAATGGGAAGCCAGGTCCACTGAAGTGTTTTGCGTGGACCTTGTAGAAAGATGCCATACACTACGGCTGCCGTGGGTTGGTCACTTTGCACAGGTGGGCAATATTTCCACGGAAGCAATAATACTAGATTCCAAACACTAATTATAGGAAAAATCATCAAAAATTTAATTAATGAAGCACCGGGTAACCCGGTGCTTCATT